>CM030369.1:96726090-97282874 GCA_003604175.2 Clonorchis sinensis
CTTCATGCAATTGATAAACTACGTCACGTTGTAAATCATTCAGTGATATTAGTCCATCGACCCAACGAACCACTTGATTGAAGAAATTAAAACCTAGTGGTGGTACAAAGGGTAGACGATGGGATACTACCTTCACGAGGAAAACCTGCAAACGGGAGCACACCGTCGAAGTGACGATTTTGACGGCGTGCATTCCCTCAAGCACAATTCCACCTCGAGAATAGAAACCATCCAAGACTTTCTGGTTCCCCAACTAGGCGACCTGTTCTTCGATTACGAAAGATTATTTCTAATTGGTAGCTTGTGTCCAATAGCTTACTGAAAATGGAAAACATGCCAATGATGAACCCGAAAACTTTACTAGTGAGCCAGGGAGTCAAACGTTAGTTTGAACTCTGCTCGTATCCAATTAAATGATTACGGGAGGCAAGAACTTGCTAGGGTTACGGGACATTGCTCACCGATTGGATGCTCGAACGCCTTATCAACATTTAGCCCCATGCAGTTTTGGTAAAGTTTCACCCAGTGAAATTCGATTAGTCACATTTCGATCGTAGTATGGGACTTCCTATTAGTGAGGCCAACCTATGCTGAAAAGCCGAGAAGCACTGGACAACTGTTTCAACCTTATTGGCAATCATCTACAGTGCGCATCTCACAAAACTCAGAGTTTCGAAGACGCGACCTTCCGTCAGTGATTGAACATGCAATCGTTAGAACTCTGATAGACGGACAGTAGTATGATTAGCTCTCACATAGACATAACATAGCGTCACCCATTCTTCAATCACGCAAACCACTCACATGTTCACGTATTGACTGGCTGCTCAAGTCAAGACTTCTCAGATAGACGTTTTACTTGTGAAATTTTTCCCTTCTAAGCCACACACATTGGTCAAGTTATTCCACTGGTCTCCTCGGGGGTCTGACACCGCTGGCAGCCATCGAACCAGACGTACCAATCGGAATCAAGATAACCAGCTGGTGCCATAAACACGACCTACCTGTAATTCCGCAGAACGATAGGCTTTCCTTGGGCGGAGTTTATCTGGCTTGATCAATAATCGATTGTAAAGTATGCACACAGCACGATGCAATAAAACATGCGATAACAGAGTGGACGGTAATGAAATTTGACGAAGGAATGAATCAGTACATGCTGACTCAAGGTCTATTAAGTTTCCTATAGCTACCACGTTTGTCGTTTTTGTATTGCGGTGCACCTTCGTGATGAAGTACATACGTCATCTTTATACTGATTCATCTGATTAGCACAAAACCACTGTTTCGCAGTGAAATCGACGATGGGAACAGTAATGGAAACCAATGAGCACCTAACATTTGAAGTAGTCGTCTCAGAAGCGAAAACATTCACCTCAAACTCCCGGAATATGGCAAGAACAACCGAAAACTCAAATAGCCCAAATGAATAGTCTGTCTACTGAAATCAATGATCGATGTCTGTCTAGCTACAGTGAGATAGGGGATTAAGTCCTAAATTACCGGCATACAACAGTCGAAACGATCTTTCGGCTGATGTTAAATACATCGTGGATGTAAACGACGTGGATCGCCTTAAAGAGCTTTGAAATCTTCTGAAAACAATGAATTTGAAAAGCGACCACAGGAAGACTGAGGGCTCATACGGCTGATACATTAGTGGAACACAGTTGTCGGCCGGTTGCTCTTAGCAGACTGATCAAATCATTTCGTTTTCATGGTGCCAAAATAAAGCACCGCCAAACCCGATGACGTGCGTGGCAATTCAAGATATATTATCATGGCACTACCCCAGGGGTGTATGGATTATGAGGTGAAACCCACGGACATTTTCCAACAAGCAATGAGGATTTTCGAGTTTGCTTTCATCGAATCAGGGCTTCTCTGGGAGGCCACAAATTAAAAATGAGATTATCTCATTATTCGCTTAGGTCCCGCTCTGGGTGGCACCACATTTCGACTGTATATGCAATGGCACGACGGACAAGGGGAAACCAAGTGTAACTGAGGTCTCTTTGTATTCAAAGTACATTTCGTGTAGCATTTATAGTATATCTGCAACATAAACTCTAGCTCATTACAGAAAGACAGTGTAAAGCCAGCACAACACCGGATCATGGTCCCTCGCAAAATGAACAAGATGTCCGTGGATGCCGCACACAAGAGCTCAGTCATCATCAGCTCCAATTACGTCCTCGTTAATTTCCTTTACCAAACATACAAGGTGATGAGCCAGACAACCGCACCGCGCAACCAACTGT
Organism: Clonorchis sinensis; assembly: GCA_003604175.2. Classification (NCBI taxonomy): domain Eukaryota; kingdom Metazoa; phylum Platyhelminthes; class Trematoda; order Opisthorchiida; family Opisthorchiidae; genus Clonorchis; species Clonorchis sinensis. The sequence continues at coordinate 96,728,352 of CM030369.1, forward strand.
TTACTGGGATCCAGTCCAGTAAGGTGATTCCAGCCTTGGGGCTCAGTGAAACTCCCACACCGTAGATACCACGAGCCATTGCGTCAGGATCACCGGATGCCCAAAGAGTGAAATGTGGAACATCTGGGCTCGTCCTAAGCGGCTTGAGGAGCATGATGGAAGTGGGGTCTTGTGTGCGTGTTTCGGAGACACAACATACAGGGAAAGTAAGGTTTCAGCAAGGGTTGCCTGTTGCCCAATTTGACATAGAGATGAAAACGCTAGACTGTAGCAGCCTTTCGGTGTCGAGCTCTCGTGCCACCCGAAGAAACCACGAGGGCTGGGATACTGTCAGGTTGCCCAAGCCTAAACAGGGGAAGTCGAGAGGCAGAGGTCGGGTTCGAACCATGAACCGTCCGGTCAGTAAATCTGCGCTCTAACCGCTGGGCCATCTCGCCCCCAATTTGACAGAGATTACGGATATTAAAGGCTGCAACGTGGAACACATCTCTCGAGCTTAATAATTTATTATTTTGTTTTGTTCGGGGACCCTGCCCCTAGCCTCTGTCTCAAGAGTCTGGGCTGAGAGACAGCGGTTGCTAGGGTTTTCTTGCGGGACCCTTCTCGGAGCCAATGATTCAATAGGGTGACCTACTTGGCTGTAGGGGACCGGCCTGACCCGAGGATTCAGGAAGTAAGGCATTACTGTCTCACTCCTGATGCGGCTGCGCACAGCAGGTGCCTTTTGAGCAGCACCGGACTCTTTGGTTTTAAAAGTAGTGGATAATGCACCGGTGGTCACGGTCAACCGTTGGGCGATCGGAGTGTGCGGTTTTTAGGGCCGACCTTTTCTAATCCGTCCTTCCTCTGGGGAAGGCAGCATCGCTGCTTCCAGAAATATGGACATGCTGGTCGCCTGGGGGAAACACCTTACTGCCTTCACATTCCTATCGCAGAGGACAGTACGATTTTACCCCCAGACCGCCTCGCAGCACGATTACTCGTAGTACGGGGTCTCGCTGTTCTTGGTCTGACTGCTCCCCTTTGGCCTTCCTGGCATGGTTGAACCTTTAGGAACTGAGTTCCAGCCAGTGTAGCCCGTGGGATCATTGCAGCACTCAAGCCCGACCACCACGTCAAGGTGGCAGCTTTGAATACTCTGAATACTCTCCAAACCGTACATCGCACTCACCTGCAGCTTCTGTACATCCGACTTCAGTGACATCCCTAAACACCTCGAAATCTGTTTTCAAACCCCGGAAACCAGTCTAGTTAGCTGCCCATAATGTTCACACAGTGGAGCAGACAGGATAACAGGTTGCTTTTGCTCGTACGCTGGATCTCGTTTGCACTGATGTATACTTGGTGGTGGTATGCCACTGTGGAAAGGTGTGGCGAGCTCGTTACAATAGGAATTCACACCATACGGTGGAGCAGTTAGTGGAGATTTCAGACGGTTAATGTGATACATTCCTCTAACTTCGAAAGCTGTTACCCTTCCAGTTGCTAAGCTATTTGTCCGGCCCTTACGTTACCCTGGAATACAGAGGGAGGAGCGACTTTGTAGGAGCGCATATCTGAATTCACAAGTGTATTCCAAGACGAGCGGCAGTCAGTTGTTGGTTCGCTCCATGGGTAATTGATGGCGATGTGATCAATTTGGGTCCGTAACTGGCTCACTTTTAGAGAACACCGTGTGGCCAGATGACTTCAGTTAGTTCGGAGGTTAGTACCGCATAAAAACAGTCTACGGTCAGCTGAATAATAAAAAAATACTAATGATCGTTCAGCTTTAGCACACTTTCGGTGCCTAACGTCCATGCAACTTAAAGGAAACACGATGGCTGAGATCATATCAGGTTGCCCAAGTCCTCAAGTGTGCGTGTTGGAATTAGCCACATCGTTTAACTACCAAGTTAACACAACTACTATTCTGTGAACCTGAAGAAAAGTTGCACTGAAAATCTCCAAAATAGTGGAGACGCACCGCAGTGCAGGAAATAAGAAAATCACCTGTATCGTGCATTTTAAGTCAATGGAAATCTTGGAAAATTTATTGGAAGCTCTAAAGAAAAACTTCCCGTCAAGAACGGGAACACGATTAAACGGATATACATTCCGTACATCAAGAACATATTCGAATTCCCAGCCACGCAACTACAACCGAAAGTAATACTACTAGCCCACAAAAAGTCGCTACATTGAGGAAACTAATCACAAGCCGGGGGAAGACACCACAAACAACGTCATGTTCCAAATCAACCATCATCATCATCATCTCGTCAGCTGTAAGAACCGCGTACTTGTCGTACAGTGGTTGTAGCTGCCACAGTTTCGTTCACCGATGATTTGGGGAGGTGGGTAGGTAGCTGCGCATTGGAGGCGGGAGCTGATAAATTGGTGCGTAAATACAGGACTCAATGGACTGTTAAGTGGGGGGATTGGGAAGGGAGCTATGCATTGAAGGCAATAGCTTGGATGCATGAGCGCCATTGAGGGCGCGACTGGGCCATGTCTGACAATGTCTCTAACCATTGATGTGGCCCGTCTCGGGGTCCCCATCCAGGAAGACGGCAATGACCAGCGCAGCTGAGTTTGCTGGTAATGGCTTTATACTTCGCTGCCAAGTCATTGTTTGACCGCCTCTGGCTCTTCCACCCTTCACGTGGTTGTGCGAAAAGAACCCTTCGAGGAAGTCGGTCGACTGGCATACGGAGCACGTGGCCAAGCCAGCGCAACCTATGCAGTGTGATCAGTTCATCTATCGAGGGTGAGTTATTTCTCCCGAATACCATTCGACGTACTTCAGCATTGCTGATCCGGTGTTCCCACCAGATTCGGGCAATGCTCCGAAGACATCGATGGTCAAACACTGAAAGTCTTTTGACGTCCTCGGCGCGCAGCGGCCAGGTTTCTGATCCGTATAGTAATACGGAGCGCACCGCAGCATTGTAAACTCGACCCTTGACGGATAAGCTGATGTCACGCCTACGCCACAGGTGACGCAGGTTCACAAAGCTGCTCGGGCCTTCCCAATTCGGATGGAAATATCATCTTTCGCGAGACCACCGGGACTGATACAGCTGCCCAGGTAGACAAATTTGTCTACTACCTCAATCGGTTCACCCGCAAGCATGAGGCTAGGGTTCGGGCCCACCCAGTCTTGCAGTAGCACTTTACACTTTGCAGGTGTGAAGCGCATGCCAAACCGTGAGGCGGAATTATTTAGATTATTTAATATTGTTTGCATTACCACGGCATCAGATCCAAGAAGAGCTATGTCGTCTGCATACTCGATATCTGTGAGCGGACGCCCCGGGAGCACTTCGACCCCACAGGCATTAGAGGCTGATAGTGAGTCTTCCATGATCGTATCAATGACGAATTGAAGAGGAAGGTGAAAGAGGACAGCCCTGTCTGACACCACTTGATGTGGTGAACTCAGAAGAAGCTTCCGTAGACCTTCACACGGCCGCGAGTTGGCGTACAGCGCCTTAAGGAGGGTCAAGAATTTATGGGGACACTTTGCTCCACAGACACTGCCATAGTGCCTGGCGGTCTACAGAGTCAAAGGCAGCTTTCAGATCAAGAAACACAACCATTGTTGGTTGCTGGAAGCAGTGTCGCTGTTCAGAATCTGTCGGAGGGTGAAGATATGATCGATGCATCCTCTTGCAGGACGGAACCCAGCTTGGTTTTCACGGATCTGTCTCTCCCTGTGTTCAGTCAACCTTCGAAGGATAAGACCAGAGAGCACCTTCGATGCCACAGCTAACAGGCTGATGCCACGGTGGTTTTCGCACAGCGTCCGCGTACCCTTTTTGAAGATAGGGATAACTGTCGACATGCCCCATTCTGCAGGCACCTTCTCTTCGTTCCATATAGCACCAACAAGCTTTGTCAGATGGGTCACCAGGGATTCTCCGCCTTCTTTGAAGAGGGCTGGATAGAGACCGTCCGGTCCTGGTGCCTTCTCACGTTTTAGTACGGATATTTCGTACTTTATTTCTTCTTCCGAAGGGCGATCAAGGTTTACATTCCATTCGCCCGTATGCATTATCTCCACAGGCTGTGTTGCAGGAGGCCAGCTGAACTGTTCTTCGAAGTGTTCGGCCCATCTTTCTAGTCGACGTTTTTGCGAGTGAATTAATGAGCCATCTTTTCACTTATCGTTTCGCTGACCGTTGCTTTCCTGGGACCAGTCGATCGTATCAGTTGATATAGGCACGGCTGTTTCCGTAGCAAAAGCCTTCTCCATCTCCCGAGCTTTCGATTTCCACCAGAGCTCTCGGTCTTTCCTTAGGCTCAGAGAGAGAGAGAGAGAGAGAGAGAGAGAGAGAGAGAGAGAGAGAGAGAGAGAGAGAGAGAGAGAGAGAGAGAGAGAGAGAGAGAGAGAGAGAGAGAGAGAGAGAGAGAGAGAGAGAGAGAGAGAGAGAGAGAGAGAGAGAGAGAGAGAGAGAGAGAGAGAGAGAGAGAGAGAGAGAGAGAGAGAGAGAGAGAGAGAGAGAGAGAGAGAGAGAGAGAGAGAGAGGTTTTTTCAGGGAACTGTCCTGCCGCTTTGGCAGGCCCCCACCCCCAAAGGTGTCTGTGTAGATGCAAATTAGGCCTTGTCAGCTCAGATGCAAATGAGGCCTTGTCAGCTAGTGAGAGCCCCCCCCCCCCCAAAAAAAAAAAAAAGGACGGTCCACTGTCTCTTATTTTTCATACATGAAAATCAGAAAGGACACACTTTTAACCTAGAAAACGGGAAGGTCGTAGCGCATGTAAGTAGATGCCACAAGAAGACTCTTCTTGAGGCGTGATACTCAAAGGTTCCGATCAACCACCATATCGAAATTGACCTCGTCTACTCATCGGCACAAACGAGGAACTGCCAACTTAATAGTAACATTCAGTAAATATCGGCCGTCGGACCAGCGGAGCAAGAAACAGGACTCACTGTGCAGGCAAACGAAGAAAGTTACATTGGGGGCACCAAAGAGGTCAAGTCTCAAGGCTACCCGCTACCCGGACACTCACCAATCAAAAGACAGGTCAACCAAAGGGCCAATAGGAATGCTTACCCAGACGATCAATAATATAAAGTAACAAATAATCTTTCAGCTGTAACACCCTTACGGTGCCTAGCTGACACAACGAGAAGGAAGCACGAGGGCTGAAGTACTGCCAGTCTGTCCAAGGCTAGACAGGAGCACTTGAGGTGCTGAGGTTGGGTTCGAACCACGGACCAGCTAGTCAGTAAATTCGCGCCGTAATTACTGAGCGGTCTCCAACCCTAGACTATCAATGATCGGTCAAGGTCGACCTGGGTGAGTAGACCCTACATCAATCCATGCAGGCGCAACAACGACGCACTTCCAACCTCATTGCACTTCCTCGCACAACCTGCTGATGATGTCAGCTCGGCTGGTGATAAAACATCGCAACAAAATTGTCCAGTCCAGCGGACAGACCAACGACCACAGCTGACACAGTTATTCGCGGTTGCATGTGCATACTCAGCCCAATACAAATCGAACACTTATTTGAGTCTCACGTGCGCTAAGCTTGCCCACTTATGCACTCAGGTTTCAGGCAACCACAACGATATTTGTACCTTTATCCCGCAGTAACAGGGTACTCAAGGCATCCTATAAGTTGTCTTTGATAGTGTTAGAGCTACAGCCGGTTGGAGCGGGAGAAGACACGGTAAACAAACAACGATCAACCTCCCGCTTATTCGACTGCTTCATGGACGTTGCCGGATGAACCGCACCGAGGTGATTGTCAATGGGTATCCAATCAAGCAAGGATCCTTCTGCCAGGTGACTTAGGATGACGCCGACCCTGTACATCCGCAGTGGCTCCCAGGTCGCCGGAGTTGTATAGCGAGAAGCGAGTGGAAAGTAATGGTGCAGTTAACTCAACCACCGTGCTCATAGTTAGAGATAGCTCAGTGGTTACGGTGTGACCTCGGCTGCCTCTGTCTAGCCTTGTTCAAACTGGCAGTATCTCAGCCCTGGTGCTTCCCTCGCGTGGTATCAGCTAGGTGCCGAGAGCGTGTCATAGCTGAGCAATTATTATTATTATTATTATCGGAGTTCTCACTTCTGATACACAGCACATCAATATCAAACGAGTCCAGTGTGAGACCAAGGACAGCTTGTTGTGCTGCTTACTTCGGAGTGCGAAGCTTAGAAGCGGCCAGATAGACCGGGCGTCTGTCGAAGGTTGATTCCTGGGTGCCTAAGTCTGTCGGCGCCGGCTGGACCGCAAATGTTGCGGCTAAGAACGATGCCAGACCAACGGGTCGTCAGTCCTAGCGGGTGGGCGTGCAAGGAGAGATTTATTAGTGGAGTGGGGTGAACGAATGAAAAAGTTTGTGAAACCGAAACATATTTGTACGTGTCTTGTGATGCTGCCAGGGAACCTAGCACCCTCCAGTATTGCTCAGAGGGCCACGGAGACTCGCAAACCCTCACACCTTGGTAATGTCCCGTCTCTTCGTGTCGGACATTACATGCGTAGATCTAGTTCTATCAGTCTATCCTATACAGAATCCCAGGGACTATGTTCATGTGTCTTTCTTTAGACCGCCTGTTTGTCTTGTTTCAGCCTTCTCTTTCCAATGTGATCATCAGTCAATGGAGACCATTTTCTCGGTGAGTCTTGGGCTGTTCACTTGGACTATCTACATTGTGCTCAGCAACATATTCATTAATATCCTTCTTTGAACTTTTTTTTACAAGTTATCGGAACTCTGTTAGTGACAATCTCTTTCACAAAAAGTAGTCGTTGTAACTTATAATGCTGTAACTTATAGTGCTTTGAGCCATGGTGAATCTTCTGGTTCATTTATAACACCAGTTTACTGTCATTTCGAGAAAACCGGATGGATAGTACATTACCCACTAATTTCGGTATTGGTAATTTCACCTAATACTCCATCACTATACAATCACAAAAATCAGATTAGCTCCAGGACATAAAGTCAGCAATGGACGTGGTGTCAAAACTTAAGTGATTGTTGTGAGCTGACACCAAACCAGCGACCACTAACAACTACCTCCGGCCTCGGAAAGTTAGCCAAATTATTGGTTCCATGAACCCTGCACCATGCCAAGCCTTGGACTGTCTAGCCACATGATAGTAGCAGTCGGTGAGTATCGTACACTGGAGGCCTTTGCATTCAGCGTATGGAAAACCCAATGTGTCTCAATCTGGGAGACCTATCAACTCGATGGCTGCTCACTTGCAGTGGGCTGCGTTCGTTACTCTTTATCACAAGTTGGTAGTGATTCATTCTTGCTCCTGTCAATCTTTGAGCTCGCTCGCTGGGTTTTATAGTGTAGGATATCTTGCGAACCGGATAACCCAGTGTCATTTCATATCAACAGCCCGGCTTCGAAGCCTTGCATGGATCCCCTCAAATCGGCTGCCGGTGCCCGTTCTGAAAGTTGAATATGCATGTTACCCCGTTAGCAAAAGACGTGAAGGGACTTTTAAAGGCACACAGAATGCATCGCTGTCTTTTTGGGCGACCGCCAGTGAAAAGTCATGTCTGTTAGTATGCTTTAGTTTACACAACTGGGAACACTAGAAAATCCGTTAATGCGTGACGGATGGTCACAATGGGGTATCACTGGGTCATATTTTCTATATCTCAGCTGTCCGTGTGCATTCTTGGTGGTTTTATCACGCAAATAGATATCCCACCTTTAATCGCTGTCAGTTTGCTTTTTATTTGACTTTAGTTAGGTATCTGCACTGAGGACTTTAATTACATTTTACAGCAGCCCAAAGCTCCTACGTAATGAGAGCAGTCCTAGGTTCCATGTAGAGTGGATCTAGCTCAATGTAGCTCTTTCTCTGGCGTTATCCTGTCCGTTTTTCAAAAGTGTTGCTGCAGGGTAATACAGCGGCCCTTCGTATGTTTCCCCCGGCGGGGACCACCGACATAGAGGAACCACTTTGCTCAAGTTCTGCGGATTAAGATAATTGGCGCACCACGACCCTGATAACCCAGAAGGGATCAGAAAATCTCGGCAATTTCCGGCCTGCTACCTCCAGCAGTCGCCGCATCTTTCCAGCTTTTTGCACCTGTAAAAGAGATATTCAATTCGGCTCTGCTGTTAATTCTGGTGCGCATTCTTGGAACTGTGTGATTCGCTCGACAGCTGGATTTTCTGTGCAACAGAACGGTTCCGTGGCTGTGCGTAATCATGGGGGTTCAATGGAGCATGAGCCGAACGGCGGTTAGCATAGTCCTTCCAGTCAATACTGCGAAAACTTCGTATCGTGAGTTCGATCACTCGATGAAAGGTCGCATAGTTCTCGCTTTACTCAGTGAAATTCCAACAGCTACCTGGGTACTTTTGAACAGCGACTTCCCTTTGAGAGCATCACGCTGCGTGGGTGGTCCCTTTTAGGGGAAACCAGCATATGTGCGTCAGTAGGATTGTTTAGCCTTTGGTAATTTGCTTCCTCAGAACACTTTTCAGGGCACTCTTAGCGCCCCCTCACCCCTAAATAGCTGCTTCATTGCAATTTTGCGGTTACCAAGCGACATAGAACCTAAGGTAAGGTAAGCTGAGAACATTATCGGCTTCTAGTAGTGAACAGCCGCTCCTCCAACAATCACGTAACGGTCGGAAAATCACTCGACTAGGAAGTTGTGTGCATCATATGCACGTCTCGAACCTTACGGTTACATTTTGTCTTACACGTTATTCTGCACACTAAAAATAAAAAAAAGAATTTCCTAACCCCATGTCCCCGTACGTAAGCAGATATGATCTAGTGACTGCTGTCTCCCAGCTTAACACTGCTGATTTATAGGGGTTATTCACTGTAGTGTCCAGCAGTCTGAGACCTTTGTCTCGCTATTCTTCACATTAGGGCGCAAAAAGGTGTTTCTTAATCCCACCACTTTGTTTGGCTTAATGTGTGTTCGTTTGAATTTTCATGTTTTATAAACTGTCTGCGTTTCCTTTTCGCCATACGGTCAATGATGCTGGTTTTCCTAAGACATCTCCATATAAAATCGCAGCATTGTTGTTTCTTTGTACTACCGGGCGCTTCATAACGATTGCGTGATAGCGATTTCTATCCAGTGAAAAGGATAGAATATCTAGAGGATTTGTGGCGGAAGCCCAAGCATGTCTCTCCACGGTTCTACCAGTTATCATCGTACGATACTCGCTGCAGTTTTCCGTCTTTCTTGAGACTCACACAACCAACTGTCCTGAACGTATCCGCTAACTTTCGGAGCAAACTACCCTCCCCCCCATAAAAAATATGGAATGGGATCGTGTACCGTCATCCTGAATTTTCACAGTAAACTTTAGTTTTCACAAGCGCCAGTCAACCACACTTCGATGTGTGAGTGTTTGTTGGTTTGACCTAGTTCTTCCGTATTTTGCGGCAGAAGGGGGTGAAATAGACGTTAAGCTAGTGTTTGGTTAACCTGATTTCACTCACTGTGTTGTGCAGGACAAAGGTGTGTGTTAGTGTGTTAGACTGATTTTTTGGTGTTCCACATTCCGACACCTTGACAGGCTTTCACAAATATATGTTCACTTTTTGGTTTACCGGCGCATCGGAAAACTTGATTGAACAACATTACAACGGGCATGCATGTGGAGTGTCTCTTCCTCGGTTGTTGCTTGTTTGGGGGACCCATATTTTTAACCGTCACAAGCATCCAAAGTGATTTGCTTGCGTCAGGGTTTCTTTGAAGAGGAAACCCCGGGTAGAAATCCTGAAAGGTTAGCCCGGTACCGTATTGCCAAATGCATTTTACAGTACATGTTGAAAATCTTCAAATCCCGTGTTCGAAATAATGGCACACTTTATGTCATTGACCCGCGACGACTCTCTTTGCTGTAAAGACAGCTGACGTCTGGGGCGTCATTTAATAGAGGCTGAACTGAATTGCTAATGTCCCGTTGGCATCTAGTCTCCGAAGCATCCACATGTCTTTCTGGATATACTGACAACCTCAATACCGTTCGTTCACCCCCATATTAGCTTACGGAAGGGGCAGGGTACCCGTTCGACTCCTATTTTGCAATGTTTCTTCGGCGTTGTCTGAATTGCCATTCTCCGGTTGTCATCTGTTCCAACAATTACCGTAGAGCAGTGAGGTAATCACGAGTGAACGGGCGAATACGGGTAGTGGGCAAGTCGTTGCATCCCTTGTTTTGAAGACAACCTCGAGTTCCAAGTTGAGGATTCTGCTTCAGTAGTCGCTGCATGTATATGTATTCTTCTGGTGACGCGACTGACCTTCGTACACGTGTACCTCTCTTGCACAATTTTCTCCGGAATTACTCACCCGCTCTTGTTTCCACCTCAAGCTTCATGGGGAATAGGCTGTGCAAGTTACTGAAGTTCACACTAAACCTATGTATGTCGTGATGGGTGCAAAACAAATTAGGTTTGCACTGCGTCGAAGCAAGGCCCTCGGCTATTTAGGTGCGCGCCGCTTCATAAACGAGATTCAGCTGGGTTCCAGGTGAATCCCTCGCAAATTTGTTTTTTTGCAAATGTGTGTATTTCGCTGATATCACGAGAGATTTAGCACGTTCCAGATTTCCGATCTCCATTCTGACGGGGTTTTAATCGCACGAAAATGGGGTAGGGGAAATTTCTTTTACCTAACTGAAGGAACTACCGATTACAATATTCACGATTTTTATGCCGGTAGTATCCTAATTACAAGCAGACCAGCCCATCTTGGCATGGTTGTTGCGTTTACATCACCCCATCATACTAATTGTAATGACTGATTGATTGATCCCTTCCTCGTCGTGTGTACTACTCAATGGCAAAGATGTACCGCCTTCTCACGTCTAGACATGTTGGAGCTAACAATCTATGATGTATGGACTATCCCCATTACAACCAACCCTCGGAGAAAAACATCGAAATACTCGTACAGTATACACGTTTTGCATCAATTTTGTCGGTCAAATATCATGTTAAACACTGCGTGCTCATCATCAAGCCAAGCACCAGGTATGCTGGATTTTGGCTTGTAGGTTCACCCTGGTTACCTGTACGACAGCAATGGTCGTGCCATTTCACACGTGTCGCGGACTGGAGTTACTATAAGTGGATATCGGGCACACTAGAGTCAAGGTTTAACCGAAAACTATATCATTAAGTTATCATTTGAGTGTTGCTTGGTGGAACAAAGATGACTCGTTCGCAGTTGGTCGTTTGGTATCTACTGCTGACTGTTGGTGCACTCTTGTAGGTCTCAGTTACTAGAAATGTGGAACGAATGTATATCTATGGGATTCAGTTTAGTCAGAGTGAATGACATAAGCCAATGGAAACTTCCGCTGAAACCTGTATTTTCAGTTGACTCAGGAAGATTTTGGAGCAATTTTGTCACTCACGCCAACAGGACACTATAGAGCAGGGTCATTTAATTATCCTCCAGTGATGTTAGTTACGGAGGTTGCCGACGACTGATCTTAGATCCTCACAATTGGCTTTTGATGCCAGATGTACATACCAGTGTTCTTCGATCCTAGGCTGTATGATCTGATGTGTTTTTCTGTTGTATTCAGTTAGTTGAATTCTCACGGCACTACAAATCTCGTGTTCCGGGTCGGAACGTTAGCGACCAGTTGAAAGCTGACGCTACCTTTGGGACAATTGGTCTCGATGCTAGTAGCAGGCTCCAATATTATGTGAACTTGTAAGAGGGGAGACAACAACATTCGTGGATAAGGCGTTATATTATCTGCGTTATGCATGACTGGAGATGGTGATGCGAGTTTCTGACCAATTGACCCTTCGTGCTTCCATCTAAGCTGATACCATTAAGCCCTCCTGCTTCCTTTGGTTGAATGCCAGCTATGGATGCCGCACCTGGATGGTGTTTTTCGCGTTTGATGTGTTCTCATGTTAGATTTGGTGGACTATCCGGTTTCGTTTCACTGGGCGAGATGGCTCAAGTGTTTAGAGCGCGAATTTACCGAAAGGTCCGTGGTTCGAACCCGACCTCTGCTTCTCAACTTCCCCTGTCTAGGCTTGGGCAACCTGGCAGTATCCCAGCCCTCGTGCTTCCCTCGGGTGGCATGGCAGCTAGGCACCGAAAGGGTGTTACAGCTGAACAGTTTAGTTTAGTTTTCACTGGTTTACTCTCCAAGTTTGTTTGCCGTTTCCTGTACAGGGGATGCAGCGGCCGTTGATTGTTGGCAATATGTACATTTCAACGTCTGGCCTCTTACATTTTCTCATTCTGGCCTGAGGACACGCCGTTTAGAAACTGCAGTAAACCCAGTGATTGCTCTCACACAACTGAATACTAAACGAGTTCTTGAGCAATAATTTCATTTTCCATCGTCAGGACAAAGGGTCTATGTTTATGTTTAGGCTTAATTTAAAGACGATTTCTCTAACAACTCATTTGTTTTTTATAAATCGTGATAAAAACGACCGCTTTTACACTGTTCCGTACTTGTCTCCAACTGACTGAAACCCACCACTCTCACGACCGATCAACAGTCAGAAAACTTATTTTTAGTGACCCTTTTTTGCGAGACAAAGGAAAAATTTATGTTGGGTAGTTGATAGCTTCCGGCCCGTCGACGAAATATCGTCATATCACCAGCTGTTGGCCGACATACCGTAGTCACTCGCGTACTGCCCACTTATCTCACGTGGTTCTAACTCTTTCGAAAAGTCTTTTGATTTTCTGATCGTTTTCCACACAAATACTTGTCTTATTAAATCGCCCTATTGACCACATTTTCCCATTTCAATTACATTCTCTTATGTGATTTCAGGTAAAAGCCAGTCGAAACGTGACAGATGGCGGAATTCCATGCACTACTCCAACAGATAATCATCCAGTTTCCTTATCTGGACATGTTACCCCGAAATTAACTCTCTCCGGTCCACTCCAATCTGTTGTGAAGCAACAAGATCCCATGAATGTGAATCTGTCCACACACTTGTCTTCACGTCCCACTTCCTTCTCCACACCCTCATCAGCTTCCCATGCAGCTCACTTGATTCACTTTACCGATGATTTTGACTTGCCGTCAATGAAGCCGATCGGAGGATCCCCATTAATGGATGATGACGATGACGATATGCGCTCTCTCCTAGCAGCAGCGGCCGCTGTCGCCGCTTCCGTTTCCCCTGGGTCACCTCATTTGCGGTCTTCGTCCTCTGGTCTGAATACCCCACCTGATACCAGGGTTTGTCGCCCACTAGATGTCGAGCTAGATGGGAGTGTGAAGACTAATGTGGAACGCAGTGAACATGGTCTGCACACTGCTGGTGGTGCAGCACTACTTGTTTCTCGCCTCAACTCCACAGCGGCCGCCTTGGCGAAAGCAGAAGATCCACTTGGTCTTCAACTGATCCCTTCAAACACATCAATTGGTGGTTTCAGTCCAAATAATGCTATGGAGAATTACACTTCAACTCTTGGTGTATCAAGCCCCGCCTCTCAGTTTTTCACCATACCCTCTTCATTGACCTCAGAGTGTCGTATACTTCCGACTTCTAGAGACTCACCGTTACACACTAATTCTCTAGATAGTTCCATAAAGTTTCCTAGCCCTAGCCGTGATCCATTCATCTGTAACAGTACTTTTGTTCGCGAAACTAGTTCACCCTCTACCTTATCCACTCCACCACAACAACCCCATCCCAAACAGAGCTTTGTCGATTTTGATGTCCCATGCCAGAATCAACGGCATTCAGCAGAGATGGTGGCCACCACCACATGTTCTTCATTTCCCTCTGCTTCCTCACATTATTCGCAACCAAATCTTAGTCGTGTTACTGATGCTTCAGTTGTTCATAGTGTTGCAGCCACTGCGGCAGATTCAGATAGCACTTGGGCGTGTTCGACATCACCTTTACTGCTTCCCACAACCGTTCTTTCCGATAAGCAGGGTATATCCCCGAATACCGGGGGCCCAAATTTACATATTCCTACTACTTCTGTTTCATCCCCTTTTCCACATGATGACCGCTTTCCTGTCACATCCACACTACCACCAAAAACGGAATCGCCAACTCAGAGCGCAGCACTAGTGACATCCGAAACTGTCTTGACAAACAAAATGACCCTAGCAGCTGTTGATAGTCACCCACCGAGAAATTCTTCTGACACTTCTGTGTACCCTTCCTCTAGCTGTCATCCTTTAGGTGGACGAAATACACCTTCTCGTTCCACTGACAACAGTGTCCCATCCATCCCAGTCGTCGACCACCAGTTTGCCGATATGGATAGCAATACTAACAAGACGCAACCTGCTGTAAATTCAGAGAACAGAAATATTACCTGTGATCATTCTCCGATGAACCCAACCACTAATAATTCTCCCTATTCCGGTTCGGGACCAGCGCAGTCAGACCTCGCGCACTCGCCAGGTTCACAACTGAATTTTCTCAATACCCATGTGCCGGATACCCTGGGTTCGCATTCAGGTGAACTTTGCTTTCTGAACCGAGATGCGTCGAAATCGAATGATATCAGCGATATAGACGTTCTCATATCAACTGCAGAAGAACCCAGTCCTATCCCAAACAGTACTGCAAACAATGACAACCATCCAGATGAAGATACAGCGTGTGATGAAGCAGAGTATGTTTCAGCAGCCGTTGCAGCCGTAGAAGACGTGGTCTACGCGCTTGCTGGAAACCGGAAGCCGGACCCAGCTCTGGAGGTCGACCCATCTCTTGAAGGGACTGGCACTGATAGGATTCTCACCCTCAGTCTAGCTCCGATCAATACGAGTTCAGTTTTATCAAATTCTGTGCTTGAAGCAAGCATGAATGGTTCCAGCTCGGCACTACACAATACTGTATCCTCGCAAAACTCAAAGGAGGTAAGCTGATTGACCAGTATTATTATTATTATTATCTCGAGTTGATGCATTTTGTGGCCCGATGTTTTCCTGGACCATACAGTTCTTCTACTGTTTGTGTGTTTCGCTACTTCGACCTCACCGTGAATTAGACCTCCAATTGGGACAGAGACTCAATGACCGTCCACCGTCACTCATGTCACAAGCTTATAAACCACCGCAGTAGCAGTTCGGGACCTGCTTGTGAACGTGAGTCTGTCTTCATCTTCGCTGTCTCTAAACTAGTATGCGTTCT
Organism: Clonorchis sinensis; assembly: GCA_003604175.2. Classification (NCBI taxonomy): domain Eukaryota; kingdom Metazoa; phylum Platyhelminthes; class Trematoda; order Opisthorchiida; family Opisthorchiidae; genus Clonorchis; species Clonorchis sinensis. Next base: position 96,743,448 of record CM030369.1, read on the forward strand.
GCATGGCTTCAACAGAAAGACTTGTGTGCCCAGGTGAAGAACGGAACTCCTTCGTTCGCGTACCCCTATTCAAGTAGCTTGGTCACTGATATTCTCAATGATAGGTTCAAGTTAGTAGGCGTTTACTTGGCCTACTGGAACCCTTCGTAAATAATGAGCAGAAACTAAGTGTGAACTTATAAACGTTACATGATGTCTTCGGACCTTCATGCTAGGCATGGATTGTGGGTTTGGGTCAGAAAACACTGGACTGGTGCCGATAAACTGCGGCTTTGTTGATAAATTAGTTTGTTCACTACTTAGGTAGGCCGCGGGGACTAGCTTCGGATTTCTCAGCTGCGTAGTTTTTTTCTGTTTGTGAAAGGGAGATTTGAGTAATCTTAAGCCGAATTCAATTGCACGTATTTCAGACCAGTATATTTATATATCAATCCGGACCAGCCCTTTCAGCGGCTGAGCGCTTTCGACGCCTTACCCACTGTTGAGGTTTCACGAGAACCTCACTAATGGCACTAACAGACTTAACATTAGTCAGAGGTGTCGCGATCACTTTGGAGTCCAAATGCGACAGCAATCTGCGTCCAAGTTAGCTTGGCTGGCGGGGTCTGTCAGGATTCTAAGCAAACAATCTGAAACATTTTTGTTATGTTTACATACGCCTTAGAAAGCCTCTGCGTTGACAGTGTCAAAGAAACCCTTTGCGGATAGTCTTCCGAACTCTTCCGGATGACAAATCTCTAATATCCCTATCGTGGTTGATGACCTAAATGCCTAGTTGAACAGAATCGACATGGATAACACCCGCCTTCGTAGACGATTTGGCGTGGGCGCTCTCGGAACTGACGGTGGTGAACACAACTCATAATTGTATGCTGACTAACATGTATTTGTTGCAAGCACAGACCTGTAAGGCAACTGCGAACATGGTGTCGCCTGGCGCCCTCCCATCCGTAACCATCGGAGTGACCAGACCGACCACATAGCAGTTAGCCGTAGGTAGTGGTCATGTGTTCAAAGCAGTTGTTCCTATTGGAATACGGTGTAGGGACTCAGGTTAACCAATGATACATGCCCGCGATGGAACTAATTTCCTTTCAATCAAGGCGAAAACTAAGCACCAGTACAACCCGCGCTTGTAGGATACAGTTCTCTTGGAAGTGGTAACTGTCTAGACAATTCATGAACGCGGAACAGATAGGTCGCTCGAATGAACAGTGGTTCGTGGTCGTCAGCGCTGAGTCGTCCGTTGTCCAGTCAAGTTAGGTTTCAGAGAGATCGATGTCGCTAGTACAGGTAAGGAGCGGTGTGCCACCTGGCCAACAGTACGACTCAGCAAGATCTCTGACGCGAAACTTGAGCCACAGTTTCAAGGCTGATCGGGAGATTGAGGACAACCGAACTGTTCTCCAACTTTTTCCTAACACCGGACAAAGGCCACCCGTCATTGAATTTATCACACAGTAGAATGGCTCACAAGTTCATTGCAACCCAACTGTCCGCAGTTAGAGCGGCCAATGTTGTATTCCAGCGGGAGCTGAGGTTAAAGGAGAAATCAAACGCTTAAAGAGACAAAGCATCCGGTCCGGACCCCTGCTCTCTGCCTCGGTTAAGGATGGTGAAAAGGGTTAAAGAAGTACCAGAGTAATTGTAGATATCTACTGTTGTTCTCATCTTTAAAACGGCGTTAGGTCTGACTGTTGTAACCATCGGGATATCATTCTGGTCGCCACCATTTCTAAATGACCGAAAGGTATCGTCCTACACAGGCTTACCAACAGGTATGAGGAGCAAAGTCGTGAAAATCTAGCAGGACTCCGTCGGGCACGGATGCTTTAATGAATCCTTCACCCTGCAGTAACTTTTCAGACGTCGCCACATATCGAAGGTCTTGGATTTAAAACCAGCGTTTGACTCCGTCGATATCTCCCTTTTACGGACATTCCAAACATCCTTACCACACTTCACCACACCCGTGAACATTTGAAAGTCTATGGACAATGCTCCCTCAAAATCATTACCAAAAATGATGTTCGTCACTCTTCCTTTCCAACTTCTTTTTCGAATTCATTTTCGAAGAATTTCTTGGTTACGTCCGACGTCCGAGAAGGACGTAAAACCTAAGAATACGCACAAAACGTCACGGTGCTTGGTTCGGCTTTCATCCAGACACAAATATATGTAACGTTACCGTGCAAGTTGATGTGCACTTTCCTCATTCAAAGTGTAAAGTGCTATCGCAAGGTTGGTTGATTGTATCAAAAAGGCTTGTCGTTGCATCAGAAGCACTAGAGGTACGAGGTAACTTTATTTATAATGGCGGATGGTGACATTGCTGATGAAGTGAACGATAGGATCGCTGAGACCCGTTCTACCTTCCCCCATCTTGGGAACTTTTGGGGTCGACGGAACGTTAGACTCGACAATGGGGTGGAATAATAGTAGCTGGGATGCGTTATTTGTGGTTGATCAGGCGGCCGTTGACCCGTTCGCCGAGCTCGGCTGAAAAACTGCAAGCGGTCGATCAAGCTCAAGATGAGACTGCGGTCAAACTGAGAGCGGACAAATCAGACTGAAGAAAGGGCCTACTAATAACTGAAATCCTCATAATGACCAACGAGGTTCAAGGAGGGAACGCTACAACGCAACAAATCGGCAATGAACCAGTCGCAACGCGGACTCGAAACCCCCGAAAAGAGGTATTCCAACAAAGCAATGGAATACCTAAAATACAGATCACAAAGCAACACCAATTTACAACAAGCCAGTCAGATTACTTGAAAGGTATACATTATTATCCAATCACGCGAGACGATATCAGACACCCTTTGGAAGCTATAGACGCAGACAAGTAAGGAAGAAGTGCCCACTCAGCTGCGCGTCGGGATAAAGCGTTTGCAAGCTGATTGCCAAGCACAGCGAACAGTTCAATTGCCACCTGACCAACTACCAGTGTAACGGTGTATACTGCTGATGAAGCACGCAAATGTTCTATGGTCTGATGTCCGAGCTCCGCCCCCGCATCCGATCGAACGTGACCGTTACTACATAAATTTCAGAACCGCTTTACAGTATTCGTTTACTATTGCATACTATTCAACAAATGTTGAGGAAAGTTCAGGATGCTTGCTAATGTTCGCTTTTCGAAACCTCTGTTCCGACGCGATGTTTGCTTTCGTGTCTGATGGCCTGTAATAGCTTAGTTCGTGTTTGCTAATAAACAACATCGCAGCGAAGGGCTTCCCTCCTTTCACCGGTATCACCAGGCTCATGATGGAAAGTCGGGTCTAAAACGAGGTAGGTCGTCCAGTGTTGCTTTAAGGCTGTGAAGCCCGGGCATTGTGTGTTAGAGACAAAGAAAGGCGGCTTGTGTTTGACCATCGGCTCCTTCGAAGCATTGCACATACGTCATGTGATCATCGGATTGGCAATGCGGAAGGTGGACAAATGGAATTTGGCAACAGATTGCATACGTGGTATGGAAGGGAATGCTGGTGGCTCGGGCTTTTCAGATCATGGGTAACTTTTCCCCGAGTTTGCTAATTCCGATGCCTTTTGTCGCAACAGGGTTACAATGTTCAGCGAACAACCCGATCGTCACATCAGATGCTCGTCCGACGGATGATTTGTATCGACGACACCATTTAGTGGTGGGTTGCATCGTGTAATTCTTATACTAGGTAATCAGTCATCTTCCCGTGCCTTGTTTGCTCAGACAGGTTCCGACTTGCAGATACTAGAAGGTGGTCAACGCATTACTTTGGGGGTGGACGTGAAAAACAACAATGGGTCTGCCATGGGTGTATGCCATCCACGAGGTCGAGATATCAGAGACTCACCACCACTGGTTGGAAGTACTCATCGACATGTGTCACGAAACGAGCTGATCTATTGCGTTTATTTTATCCGTAATCCTTAACCCACTACTTTATTTTCCGTCTGTGTTCCACATACCCAATTCTGCCGACCTGACATAAGTTGTTCCAAGGTGTTATTGCCCCAACCGCCGCTCATAAGTTTATGGTTCATGGTTTTCAAATCTCTTACACCTGTAGCAACATCTACGGACACCTAGAGATGTTGCTTGAAAATCGGAAGAGGGGAAACAAAGAGTCGCAGTAAAAACTTCCGAACGCAAAACATTCGGAATTTTACGCCTACCAAACTGACTGTTTTCTGAACTAACATAGCTGCGCTGATTTGGTGACGGCGTAAGTATTTAAGTAAATCGGGACCAGACAGTCCACCTAAGTATACTACAAACGGAGTGAATTGAACTACGTAGAGTGGTTGAACTCCATTATCTGGAACTGTCGCATGGCAGTGGGCGGCGGAGAACAGTCACACGCCTATTGCGGTTTGACTTTAATTTTGTTTATAAAACATGCCTCTGCTGTTCAGCTTCCGCCATTTTTTGCACTTTCTGCCTAACAGACGCAAATGTTATGCCTAAATGTCCGTAAGAATCTCGAATTTCGAAAAGGCAAGTGGCAGAAACATCGTCTGATGATAAGTGATCAAAATTCTTATTGCTTGGCTTGTGGTACTGAGCTTAGAGTTCAATATCTCTAGTTGGACCGAATAAAAAGTGGTTGAATTAGGTAAACCGTGAAGGCCAGTAAGTCGGAGCTTAGAAACTTAAAGTTCAAAGCATCCTGATATCGTATTCATTTATTATTTCGCATTATACTTCCCTACCTGTGAAGGCACAGTAAACAACAATGTCTACGAGATTCTATTTGAAACAGACTTATCAAGAAAATTGGGAGGAGGAATGATAGCCTGATATATCGTCGTAGTGATGGGACCGGACACATGAGGTCGGAATTAATGATTTGAATCGACGCAATTACGCCAATTCACAGGATAGTCAGTTTAGATGGTTGAAAATCCCGCATCTTTTGTGTTTAGAGAATTTTACTGTGGCTTTGTGTTTCCTTGTCCCGATTTTCAAGCACTATCTGTAGACACTTGAAAGATTGGGTTACGTTAACGTGTTTTACCTCATTTTTGTCCCTCTATTCAACATTGCGCTTATCGATGAAACAGTGACAAAAACAAAACACAAACTTTTTTTCGAGAAATACACTCATTTGCAAATCAATTTGGTTTTTGCGAGAGACTCACCTGGAACCCAGCTGAACCTCTCGTTTGTGATGATTTCAGGCAACTGAATGTGCTGCATCAGGCCGCCTCATGTTCCAGTTGCCACGATATTCGAGATATCGTGATACATGTATATTCGTAATGCACAGGTTGCTGAAAACTCTTCGACAGCCCACGACCGGTTTCGCCCTCCTTGGGGCTCATCAGGAGAGGCGCAAGAAGGGCGAAACCGGTCGTGGGCTGTCGAAGAGTTTTCAGCAACCTTATGAGTAGTCCATTACGAAAACACAAACTTCTTCGCTTGTGGGTTGAAGAAACTCCAAATCCCTTGTGATGGGAGGTTTCTTTGTTCCGTAACCTGAAATTCAAAGGGAGACTATCATTATTAAAAATTATTGCCAGGTTCATCATTTTTGAGGCATAACTTACTCAGATCTACTTTAATCACAACTATTAAGGTCTGGCGACTGCTTAGCAAAGCGCACAGTACAGTGGTTCCGTACTAGGGACTACCGTGAGACCTGATCAAAGCGGTCTCTTCCTGGAAAGCGCAGACTCCGATTCGGGGGATAGACCAAATCACTAGTTCACGACACTGAATGAAATTCAGAGAAAGTATTAATTTTTACGTATTGTTTTATATTTAATATATATTAAATCATTGTTCCTAGTTGACCCCGTTTGAAATATCCTCGCGCAATGGGCGATAAACGTAGGATCCCTCAATGCCGAGTTCATTCGCGATGTCTATCTAATTTAAGCAGGCACTGAAAAAATTTTCCCGTGGTCATAACGTCAGTCTTTTTCTTTCTCGTCGTTCATGGTTTCATTTGCCATGAGATTTGGGAATCATGTAAAGGACAATATCCACGATGGAATAATAAATGTAGATTGATAAATCAGTGTTGGCATATTTGTCGATTTTTGCACCCCTCCTATTCTAACGCCATCCAAGAGTAGAAAGAGTAACTTGCACCTCGTCACATATGTCGGTCAAATGTACAAATGATATTTCAGACTAGTTGAATTTATTCTCAGTTGTTAACATCGTGGAATATTCTTCCATGCTTGCATCGTCAGAATATTCGATTGCTTTAAAGAGCCCACTTGATAGAGAGTTCTGAAAAAGGGTTATTGCTTTATGCTTGAGTGTGGGTAAGCAGAATTTAGCTGCAACAAATTGATGGAAAAGTTAAACCCGTGCAGTCTTCAACTGTATCAAATCATCGTCATTCAGCCTTAGAGCGACGGGTACGTTACACTCATCTTAATTCGTTCGTATACGGACGCGGGCTATGTAACTGGATTATCAGTTACATAACTGAAGGTTCTACGAGCAATTCAGCTTGTAGGTGCTCATAGTGTCGATCAGAGAATCCAGACTAGCCACCGTTTAACTCAAGCCTTACGTAAGGTTTCGTGATTTTTTGTATTACACACAAGCGCCGGAGCTATCCCTTTTCGCAGAAACTTCACTTTCCTAGCTTCTTAGCCAGTACCAGGAAGACCCAACAGTCAAACCAATTACGAAGCTCGGCGAACAGACCAACAGCCACCTGATCAACAACCAATGCTCTTGACTGTTCCTAGCTTTCACTTTCCTAGCTTCTTAGCCAGTACCAGGAAGACCCAACAGTAGGTACCAGTAGAGCTAAGCTCAGCTTAGCTCTCTAGCTTTCTAGCTTAGTTTTCTAGCTCTTAGGGTACCATTGCATTGTCCACATGGAAAGAACCCATGCACTTTCTGAAAAAAGGAAGTATAGGGCCAAAAGTGACAACTTTTCCCATCGCGTTTTGAATGGGGCATTGGCAAACGTTTGGTAAACCTCACGGAACGGGAATGTTGCTGTCTCTGAGGATGGTGATGAAGTGGTTTCTTTATGAGGTGGTTCTTTTGTGGAGAAAGCAACTGAGAAACCACCGTTCCTTGTTCTACGTCGGTTGTGTGACTTTCCTTACAGCGCGAAGAAATCATACATTTAGCCCAGGGACCATTCCCGATTCGGATGGTTCTGTCACGTGCGATAAGATGTTCCCTGTTTGGTGCAAGGGAATGGTTTATCCATTCCTTTGCTGCAGCTCTTTGAATCAGCCCCAAGGCTTCGCAACCCTTATTATGCCGTCAGCTGTGCTTACAGGTTCAACTACCCAATGAACTGCACGTTTCACTGAGACGTGCATTCGGGTGGCCATCGACTTAACTGAATGTCAGAGGGCTTGCTTTTCTCCTTACTAGTCGTCCGGACGAAATAATCTAATTCTGGGCACGTGACCAGGAGCAGTGATTTATTTGTCGGCCAACCGGAAAGTTCACTCTGTTCTCGCACGGTAAAGCTGGCATGCTCGTGAACCACGTGGGCAAATGTCTATTGATCACGGGACTGCAATAACGTGTCCCGTAAAACCAAAGAACATTTTAGTCTCACCTGGTTTGTCTCACGATACATGTAATTATCTGTTTGGTCATCCTAACTTTCTAACCACTCAGCCAAAATTTCACTGTTATCTAGTCGTCTCAAATTTCAGCCTATGTGGTAAAGTGCCTGTGAAACTTGAGTCTATCGTCAAAAGTGTCAGAACTCAGTGTCAGGTGTTTGACATATTGGAGTTATTTTGACAATAACAGACAGAAATTTTATTTTGTCACGAGACCCTTGCAAAGGACTACTTTTTATAAACCATATCGTCACCCGTTTGTCTCGTTTGTAGACGGGAGCGGTACACATGATCTGTATTCTTGTTAGTATTTGTTCCTAGTCTACGACGAGGTACCTGCATGTTAAAGATTGGATAGTCGTTCATGTCTTGATCATTTTATTTGCTATCTGCCCCTTACATCACATATCTTCACTTGTGAACATTCAGTCTTCCGAAAATATATCCCCGAATGGCATGGATGAAGCGCCAGACTCGCAGACGACCACATCGGCAGTAAATATTGCGCCCTCAAGTAACTGGGAACGCCTGGACAATAAGGGTGACTTCCCTTGTTCTGCATGCAACCGTGTCTTCTCCCAGAAGGCGCTGCTTTTGAAACACCGGATTATGCACGACGAACCGAAGCATACGTGTGACACGTGTGGTCGGTGTTTTGTCAGAGAAGATAAACTGAAACGTCACGTGATGTCCATTCACACGACAGAAAAACCACATGTTTGTGGTATATGTACCAAAGCGTTTTCCCGAAAGTGAGTTCCACTTGTCATTGTCATATGTCTGCCTCTTCGTTACCAGCTCCAGGTGTAGTTTCGGTTTCTCATTCTCTCACTTCCCCAACTGTATATAGCGAATTAAAATAAACGTCTTCTGTGAAATGTGCAATCGAAAAATCTGTTGGCGCGGCAATTGGCTCTTCAAGCGAGTATATATAAGTTGATGTGAGTAGAGCAGGCCACTTGATAGTGAACTTGTTTGGATATCCAACAGCCGGATGGACATTCATTTTAGGAGATTCACTTCGAATTCCTGAAAAATGTTTCCACTGCGGTATATCTGTTTACCGAGTAAACTGTCACTAGTAGGTAGTCACAGCAACACGTGTGTGTCGATACGCTTGTGAGAAAGTGCAGATGGAGGAGAATTTCAGAGACAAGCAGTCTTCGGGAAGACCATGAGGGAAAACAGTTCTGTTCAGTAGTCGGTGACTGAGGCTTGGAATGGATGTAGACCGGCCAGGCGACTGGAAAGCTGTGGACTTGGGCCGTAAAAGACGAAATTATTATTTACAGAGACTCAGGTTGCAGTTAACCGAGATTGTTAGGAAAAGGCCATAGCAGCTGGATGATTAAGGGACTGGGTCAGAACCAATAAATGATGATAGTCTGGCGGACGGAAAAAAGTATGTATGGGTTTGGTAGGATTTATTGCAGCCACTTTCAGAGAGCCTCACACATGAACTATTGTGAAATCGGTGTTTGGTGTATGAGTTCATGCACGCGATCTCCACCAAACACAAATGGAGTATGTCTTCGGGAACATTTGAGGGATAACATTGTCTGCACAAGGGTGGACGCAACCGAAAATAGAAGGAAACCTTGGGGAACACTTGCGTCGGCCTTGTGGATCTAGGAGAGATCACCGGCAACACGTACCTGAATTGAGCGATTTGTCAGTTGACGATCAGTCTAGTTCACTAAGTCGTCGTGCTTTGCAAGCTTGTAGTCGCGTTGTCGTATCATACTTGATCAAAGGCCATAAAGTTATCAAGCATAGTAATTCGGCTTCAATGAATGAGTCTAGGGCACATGATCGTGTGTGTGGTACGCGCATACATGCGATCTCCTCTAAATCTACTCTGGCGATCGCTCAGGAGGCTGTTTTTCGAATCAACTAGGGCTTGTTTGATCGATTACAGAATTTTTACACAATACTTAATTGTTCCCATGAGATAATGATCCGCATATGGGGTCAGGGAGTGTTTGGGAACCTTTCTAAACTGTGTCCTCCGTGCTGGAAGAACAGGGAAGACGGAAAAGACTATATATGATTGAAGCCAGTTCCAGGACACAAAATATGGGGGATACTTTCCGTACCAATAGGCTAGGGGTGTCTAGCGACATCCGAGTATCCCTAGTTTATACTGTTTATTGCTCAAGACTATAGCGACAGATAGGTCCGGAAACAGGCGCCCCTCGATGATGTCGTTGTGTGAAGGAACTCCACCTGATAAGTATGAAAGATGGAACACGTTATTCATCTTTTTAGAAATGATTTAATTCATACCTGGCGAGCATAAAAGACGTCAACGGGAGCTGAACCCATAAACCCATTTCCTAGTCGGCTGCTCTACTGGGTAGACTTGCGCACTAATAATGCGCCACCTATTGGATTATGCGACTTCTACAATGCACTGGTACTTAGCCAAGCACGTTCCAATAATGTTTTCGTCTTGCCGTTGAATTCAGAGGACCGGAATATTCTCTTTTTTCCCGTTTTTTTGTACCGGTAATCGACCCTGTAGCGCAGGTTCGGTGGAGTGCTCTTTTTTATTTGTTCTTCCAGTGTTCTTTGTCTGTCCCCGTTTCATTAAGTCAAGGTTGTTGTCTTGTGTAGTGCACTCGGAAATCTCTGGATTTGTCCGTTCTTGTTTAGTGAAAGAGGATGAAATTCATAGCCGCGTTATTTTTATGCCCCCAGGTCTAACGATGCATGTTGATTGAGATTAGCTTACCAGAGCCGTAACGAAAGACGGGTAGAATATAGTTCCCTTAACGCAGTATGGCGATTTTTAGATTCAACATCAGTGACCGAATCCCGTCCAATTTTTGTCCGTAATCTTTCGGTCGAGCAATTTTGTCTAGCCTTACTATTTCTCCCAGCCTCTTTTCATCCTTATTGTGTTCTCCGCTCACTCAATAGTGGCTCATGCGCTTCCAGGATGTGATGATACTTGTAATAACCCCCAGTATTAACCCCTGTTAGGGGATGCACAGCCACTATACGACTACCTTGCTGCAACCAAACTTCGGTGACTGATCGGGAGAAATGTTCGTTGTGTGTGCATTGTGCCAAGGCCATGTGTGTGTATCCTCGTGTTGCTGTCTAACTGTTTTCACATTGTGTTCGTGGTAGGGATGTGTGTAGTCTATTCTTTCGAGTGCAATATGCGGCTACGATTGTGTGTATGGCGTGTGTGTATGGAATCTTGTCTCTTTCCACCAGTCTGCATGGCTGGATTGATCGGGCTGGGTTCACCGTGTGTGGGTAACTTTGTTGATCAATTCCCCGTCTACACTATCGGTAAAGCTTTTCTGTGCACATGTATGCGCATTCGTTCGTAGCTCTTCCTATCCCTAGATGAGCGTGTTACCGCTTTTTTTCACCATACCATCAGTCGGAACCCCGTCACACATACCATGTCCCTTTGTTGGTTGTTCCTCCCGTTGGTAACATGCTCCTCGCAGACTTTTGGTATTTTCTATCGTACGCACCATTCGTATGTTGGCATTCACATTTCCTGAGTGCCCTTATTCGCTTCATGAGGGAAGCAGCTATTTTTACGTTCCGAATTACTAAACGACGTATACCGTTGGAACATGAACTGCGTGCAACCAATGTCCTCCGTATTGGGCAAGAAACTCTTCCTATCTGTTTCTTCCATCGTGATACATTCAATAACCGATCAGACTCCTTACCAGTTCGTGGAGCTTGTGGGAATCCGACGAAGCTGTGCATTGATCCTCCTTCAACATAATCTTACACTGCTACCCGAGAACGAAAATCAAGTGGTCCAGAAGGTAAAAATCATCCAGTAATCAAAAGGAAGCTGACTAGGGAAACCGCAGGATACCTCACGACTACCCATTAACGTTGGACAACTAGAATGCTGAACAAACATTTGAGTTTTGTGCCAGCTGAGTCAAATTTGGTGGAAAACGATCCACGGGAATCGGAGGTACATGAAGAGACCTTTGGCTGATTTCCCCGCCCAGGACGTCCGTAGATCAAGGGAGCCTATATGGCGAATGTCTGACCACGTATTGACTTCAAGCTGGCAATTCAAAACACTATGCGGACGATCATACGCAACAAGTAGTTGACGTTGTTTTACTTCCTGCTACCTCGATACTGTGGACTGGTTGGTGAACATCTCCACTTCCCGCCGTGCTATGTTCGTTAATTCTTTTATCGACGCAAAGTTGAACGATTTATCAACCCTGGTAAATTTCCTGCTGCGTATATTTATTGGATAGCCTTATTGTTTGATATTCTTCGGCGACAGTTCTCATGCTGGTCTCCTTTTGCTTCTGGAACGATTGACGCCTTTTGGTCTACGTCCACTTTGAGTCGGTTTTTTTATAGGTTTTAGCTCTGGCTTTCTTCTTAGATTCATTGGCACAGTTCCACTCACTGCTGTATAGGTTTGTTGCCGTTAATCGTCTTGCACTTCACCGGCTGCCTAGAAAAGATTGAACACAAATGCCTGAGATTTACAACAATCTGTTGCGGTGTTTCCAGCAACAATCGCTACTGTGATGTCTAGCTGAAAGTTTGACTCACTTCTCTCCATTATTGCTACACACCGTGCACATTTGTGTACTTGATTGTCGGCGGTTGGTTTGTAGGCTTTTTCAGTAGGAGTGAATAACGACCCGCTCAGGTAAGTCGATTTACTTGACTCAGAGTAGCCACGAAGTTGAACAGAATTATCTCAGCAAGTGAAAAACTATTTGGCCAGCGGAGAATTCCGTTGTGGAAATTCATTATTGCTTTCTAACTTTGTTGATGTATCTTGCATTTTTTAAACATGCAGAATAAATATGATTTTTCTGTCTGGGTACCTCTGTATTATTATTGTGTTTGCTCACTTTTCCCAACTGATTAACATTAAGTGAACAACTGATGGTGCCTTCAGGCATTTCTTTCCCTTAGTGAATATCTGTTCCGGTAACTGGATGAAAGTTCCTCGTCACGAGTTCTTCATGGATTAAAGCCCTTTCAGTACACTGAAAGTGCAGCTTTGCTGTAGGGCAGTTAGGAAACCAAACCCTTTTTGACTGGATCCCACGAAGTCGGGCTTCCTGGTTCCCATAATTCATAGTCCTGGAGGAGGTGCGACGCCACTCAAACTTACATTCACATTCCTTTAGTGGACATTGTTTGGCTAGCGTGACACCTCGGACATCGATTGCCTCTGAATATTTCATGTGATCTAGAGCGTTACGGAATGGCGGGAAGTAATTGGTTATTGCTTTTCGCGGAGCTTACTGCTACTCATCAGGAAACAAGGGGAACCTTTCTGTGTAAGCATCAACAGGCGGCTCATTGCTGTCACTCAGTGGATTTGGGTCACCGACACATGCCAATAAAGTTTCGTTGTTTCGGGTCTGTTTCATTACCTATTTAATCTCCGGACACTTAGCATGGCTGTGACGGCTTTCTACAGTCATCAGCACTTCGAATGAGCACAGGGGGTTTTCCAAATCATACCTCAGTGTTGGTCACGCGCATTGATTTGGGCCGGATTCCTTACCTTACTTACGTTTTTCGTCACCTTTTTTATTTTTTCCCAGGGACAAACTGAAGGACCATTTGAAGCATCACGAACGGGCAGCTAGGAACTTCGAGTGTCAGCAATGTCAACAACCTTTTGTTCAGAAGTCGGACCTCAACCGACACATCCGTGGGGTACATCAGGGTGAGCCTGGAGTGGGGATAAACATGGGTACCAAGCGAAGAGCCCCAGGTGCGTTTCTGTTTTTTTTGTTCTTCGTGATTCTGTCAAGGTTCTAAATACAATTTTAGGAGTCTTACCTTTTGTCACAGTCGCGATAATCTATGCAGCTAGGATTACATAGGAATACTTCAAACCTCATGGTTTGTTTGCATTGTTAAGCCGTTTACTTATTTTTTGCTCGTTTAAAACGGTACATTGTTCTGAACACAGGGATTATCATCCTTACCCTATTATCGTTTGTAATGCTGAAGCAAGAAGGTGGTACCTTCCTGTAGCTCTATTCGGGAGACTCCAAGTCAAGTGCGCAACCAACAAGCGATGATCAGCTTTCTGAACACTTTGATATCGTTTCTTTGATTGTTTCTTCAGAAGTTGAATTGGAGGTTTTTCAGATTGCCAAATGAGAAAATGGTTTACGTACACTAACACTCTTGTAAGTCAGAGGGAAGAACGACCTCGGTAAACCTCCCCAACAAACTGGGTGAAAATTGGTCGGAACCACGTCAGATATTTCATGTTGAGTATGTCGCCTATTCACATGAGAGGCTGGATAGTTTCCCGTTTCAACCAGTGACAATGTAATTCAGTTTAGTTGCGGCTTCAAGCTGTTATTTGCATCATCATCACCACCACTACCGTCGTCGTCAAGCACTCTGGACGGCAACGCATCCTCAGAGGTACGACGATAATGGCCCCTTTACGGCACTTGATATACTTGTTTGGCATTTATCGGTGCACATTAGGTTATTTTTTGATAGGCAACCGTTTTCTGTAGATTAGATTTAAAAATTTGGAACTGAGGCGCCAGCATCCTTTCAGTGAAATATGGATTAGGGCGATCAATGACATTGATTGGGTTCGAATCACAAACTTTGCGGTCACTAGCCTGTTTCTCACCGATTGCGCTATATCGCTATTTCAAAAGGTACGTTAACCGGGTGGACGTTTAACGACTTGCTGGTGATTTCGAGCTACCCTCTTCTCCCTGCTACCTTCAGAATGGGGTTCGTCAATCACATACAGTAAGATAGACATGCGTAGCGGACACACTTCAATCATCCACGAGAATGCTCTATCCTATCCTCTGACGAATTGCAAGAAAATTTTCACTTTTACCTCTAAATGTATTAAAAAGTTCTTGTAGTTACGGGTCTGACTCTAAGGTGCTCTTGTTCGCCAATCTGCCCGTAACAGATGTACACGGCATCTTCTTGTCTGTGTTGATGTTCTCTCAGTCTCGACTTGGGCGTAGGTTTTCGTAATAGGTTTTTCACAAAACGAATCCATCCTTTAGCGATCAAGTAACCTTAATATGGACCATTGGTTGAGTTTCATAGTCAGGTTATCATGTAGATCAGATAACCCACTACCCGAACACCGACATCCCGTGTTAATCTGTTCTCCAACATATGAAGTCTTTTTCGTTAAGCGATAGTTCGCTGATCTCAGTACTGACTGGGACTTGTGCGGTCGTTTTCTTCTCTCTGGATAGCTTCCAAACCAACAGACTTTAGGTATTCATCGATATTCTCAGTCCCAAAGCTCTATCGGCTTTTATGAGATACCCTCATATCAAATAATGGCACCTATCCTAGTTAGCTCGAAACTATAATAACTGCAGGTACTTCGGAAGAAACATTAGTCAGTCACCACTTCGTGATTGCAGACAATGGTCTTATTTTAGCTCCCAACAAGGCTCGAAATGGCTCAGTGGTTAAAGCGCAACCATTCAAACCTAACCCAACCCCGGCATCTCGACTGCTACCATCGAGGCTTTGGCAACCTGTCTTCCATCGGGTTGCGTGGTAGGTGGGCACCGAAGCGGTGTCACCGCCCAGCGATTATTGTTTGTTTATTATGAACTCACAACAAACGGCTCAAATGAGCTTTTACGTTAGAACTCGTGCTGTTTTCAAAAAAATTATGCGCCGTCTCATTTAACAAACTGTGTTAGGAGACATGAAGAGGCTTCGTCGAGGTAAATCGGAAACGGCGGTTGAATGACTAAACGGATTCTTGTTGTAATCATCATGAACTAAGGCCTACACGTTTTGCTTGGATTAGGTGCTCACTAAGATGGCTCTAAAGTACTTCTCACACTGATATCTCATGTGTAAATTTAAAAACCTGATGATATGAGACATGCACTCCGGCGTCACAGGGGCTATCATCTAGTTACTATTTTGGTGGGGAATCCTATTATCCTAATGTCTTTGAACATTATTACATGAAATTATGGAGCTCAGTTGACTGCCTTTTATAAGAACTGTGTTCTTGACGTGACCTGCCAGAACGGGTCTTTTCCGAACTTTCTCACACCTCGGCTGGCAATTTTTTCTAATTTTGCAATCTTCGTCACTTGTGACTGTTGAGTTTCCATGGCGCTGTTCTATATCTCATCACGTAGACCTTATGTGGACTGGTTGCCAACGTCTCCCTTAACGTGGGATGTTGAGCCAGTAGTCTGCGAAGCTTATCAACATTTGCTATATGATCCTTAGGGGTAGCCGACTAATTAATGGTCGTCTACTCATCATAGGTAAATTTGTCGCAAGCTGGTTCATCGTCACACCCATGTATCTCCTGAACACTTCATCGTGAATCGGTTTAGAATACTGTACCCAGACCTCGAACCCCTAAATGCTTCACGGATTGTTCACCTGTGAACTGGTTCGAAGCGTACCGTACTACTCGCCTGCAGTTTTCCCCCATATTTGGTAGATTTTCTGTCTTACGGTTTCCAACATCACTTTCCAAACCATGGTCCGTATGGTTCTTTGTCTACGTTTAGTTACCGCCAGGTTTTCTCACCGTGAACTGACCCAAGCAGCACTTTCTTAGGCTGTGACTATCCCACAAGACGCTTTTCTACCTCAGCGTAGTTGTATCTTTTCAAACGCCAACGTTTTAAATCGTGACTTCTGTCATTTTTAGCCTTCTAAGAAGTAAGTAACAGGACTCCCGTTATTAGCACTTTTTGTTAGTAGACTGTTTACCACAGCGAAGTGGTTTTCTTGACATAAATCCCTAAATCAATGCATTATTTCTCTCTGATGTTTTTCAGGTCTAGCACCTGTCAAATTAAGCAAGAAAAAGTCTAAAAGTAACGGAAGCCTGATTTCAGGAGGGAACACCTCTCCGTCGAGCGCCGACCAACTAGCTAGTCAACCAAATCGGATAGCTCTGAAATCTGTAAATGGCCGATCATCCCAATCCTCTGCGTGCCTGCGAACAAAAGGAGAGGACGGTGGGTCTCCGTCACAACCGTGTTCAACTGTACTCGATTCCAGCTTGTCGGCGAACAGTGTTACTGCCTCCATTGCAGCCGCAGCAGCCGCCGCTGGTCTAAACACTTTTCCACCAGCTCCTACCGCTCATGCTTCAACGCCTGTTTTTGTGACAGGGGCTGCTTCTGGACTGATGTTGCCTACAATGACATTGACCCAAGCAGCAGCCCAACACCACACAATGACGACATGCGTGGTCTTAGCTACCTAGGTTGGAAGCACTGCAAACACCCACAAAGTTTGTCGGCGGCGGCTGCTGCTGCAGTCATGCTTCCCGGGGGAGCGATGACCACAATAACCCAAGCTACTCACCCGTCTGTTTTCGCTTTGCAGCATCAACAACACCAACAGGCACTTCAGCAACAACAGCAACAGTTTTTTGCGATGGCTGCTGTTCCGACCAACTTGACTCAGTCATCAGCAACAGCTCAAGAGCAGCAGCAACGACAACAATCAGCCGCTTCTGCCGTGCAGCAGCAGTTTCATCTCCAGCCGGAGTTGAAGGCCGTAGCCACTCCTTCTGGGCCGATGATGGTGTGGACTCGCATTGCGGCGGCTAATCAGGCTGCACAAGCTCATCCTTTAGTGAGTGTCTCTTGCTATATTTTCAGTGCATTCATGCCCCAAATAGAAAACATCTCAACAATGGCGGCGTCCTATGCTTCATCGCTTTTAGTGAATGTCGGATAGCGGCACTGCGCCCCAAAAGACAATCCCTACCACGAGTCCTTTGGGTAATATCGAAGTTTGTATCCATACATGGTTGGTTGCAACACAAGGTTTAATCCAACTATTTCATTTGCTCAGCCCATGCTTCAATTTGTTAGGAACCTAATTGCCTGTAAATAGTCAGCTCATTGTCTCCGATTTTTCAATATCGTCATGGAGGCTCTGATAACCATCTGGTCCTTGGCTTGCAGTTTTTCTAGTGACAATGATAAAGTAGAAGTTGTCGGCTTCCCAAAGGCGAATTAGTAGCACTGGAGATGACAACCCAACAGTCTTACTTATCCTGCCGAACGTTCCGCAAGGATGCGACGGAATGTTGGCTATGGGGATATAGAGAAAAGCGATAGGGTAGTTTTTATACTCCTGGTTACTTCTCCGAAGATGCTTCTTAAGGATACCACTCACAAAGCTGCTGCAAACACGTTTGACAGTATGAGAAACGAATACGATGAAAAGTCGAAGAGTTTTCGTTAAACTTATGGGTACATTTTTTCAGGCAAATTTACTGCGATGTCTCGAATAGCATAGCAACTGAAATGTGAAGTAACCTTTGTGCAGCATATTCAGTTGAAGCATATCACAAACAAGCAATTCAGCCGAGTCTGCCGTCAAAGCCAAACTAGTGTGCAAATGAGTGTATTTATCGAACCAACATGCTTGTTTCCTTTGTTCAAATGTCGGTCCGTTTGCCATACTGTTCACACACGTACTGTCTAAGTGCTCACTGTTGTGTCATCATGCACCACAGCGTCTACTTACACCTTGTTTTAATGGATCATAGTTATTAGGCGTGCGTGAGTAAACCGCCATGGCCTATGCCTCTTCGTCGCAAACGCACCTGTGTTGTTATCAAAGCACATCCGTTAGGCAGTAACGACTTTGGTGCATGCAAATACTCCCTAGTTGTCACTTTTGGGAGAAGTACGAATAAGGAGTATGTGCGCCTAGAGTAGGTTCTGATAAGACCAATAAAACAGCTGAAAATAAAAAACCAATAAAAAACAGTTAAATAACTGTTTATGGTACGTTCTCCCACCAGCAATGAACTCAGTTCACGTAGTTGTTCGATTATTTTATTGGCTTATCCCAAAATATGCCATGGAAGGGTTCACTGGAAGACTACTTTTATAGATCAGTGAATCACTAGATCCTGTCTCCAATTTCCCCATTCATTCCGTATCATAGTGATTTTTGCGGCAAAATTTCCTTACGGCTGCTAAGTAGCGTCAAATTGCGAGTCCTTATTTCCTACAAAGTAAAAAGGATGTCAGTAAAAAAAACCGTCCGTCCTGTGAAAAATGTTTGAAGTATTGCCTTATATCCCTTGGAGTCCGAGACAACTAGCTGGTTAATGCGCAAACTTACTGACCAGAAGGTCCGGTGGTTCGCACCCGACCCCGGCATCTCGATTGCTTTCGTCTAAGTTTGGACAACCTTCGTACTCACTTCTGTTGGCACGGCATCTATGCACCGAAAGGATGCTACAGCTGGGTGATTATCATATCCTACTCGACAGCTGGTATATGTTGGTGTATGCGGTACTCACGGTACTTTCAGAATAACCAGTGAGGTCTCGTGAAAGAGGTTGCACACTGAACCAGGTACGAATGTCAACTCCGGCGAATTCTCCAATAAGAGATTTTCCAAATGGATATCGCTGTGCAACAGTATATAAAGTAAGGTTGTTTGTTTCAGCTGTCCTCGTTCTACTCTTCTCGTGATGCTCAATGTGCACAACGCTATTACAACAGCCCTATTATTTTCACACTCAACTTGAAATGAGTTTTTCCTAGCCCACGTGGCTACTTAATACATTGAAACTGTTCGGCTTAGATTCGGAACACCATCACAATCAAAATAAGTGAGTTGTATTGCGGAAGCGATGTAGGGACGGAGTTCGGGCTTCATTGCTGATTGTGAGTGATAACCACTGACGGGGTCGCTTTCGAGTTTACTTGGTCGATGGCTCATTCTCACCACACGGTCATAATGGGGACGGGGACGAGAATATGTATCACCGCACAAAGACTGCTAGAGGATCAAACTGGATAGACCGTTGTTAATGTGTTACCCGTCAGTCTTTCGGAATATCACTTGAAAGTGCCACTGTAATCAGGAGTGTGGTAAGAAAGTGATTGGACGACTGCCAAGTCCTCATCAAATTATATGACCAGTACATATAGTCTGAAAAGCACTCGAAATTTCAATGTAAGCCTGGAGCAAGTTTACTTCAATTCTCCCCTTAGTCAACCTATACGGGGACAAGGAAGGTTTCGTTTTTCCAACGTAATCCAAGCGCGGAGGACCATATCACTTGTGTAGGAAAAATTTTATTTAATGATGGGGAAAGTTCATTCTGGACTTTCTAGGTCGTCATTGACAGGATACCAGGAAAGAAGAAAGCCAACTTTTTTGTCCTGAGTTTACGCGGAACAATTTCTTTGAGACTGAGAAATCAGTTGGCAATACTGGATGGAAGCCAAACGATAGAATTGTACTGAAATTCACAGATTTGCTGTGCTATTCTAGTTATGTTTTATGCTTCCAACGGAAGTACAACTTTTCAACAAACGTATCGCCCACCTCACACAATCGCTTTCACAATGCTAGAGTATTAGTTGACTGGTTTAGTCTACTCGTGCTCCACGTTGTACTCCATTAAAGACATCTGAGAAATCATCCTGGGAAGAGTCTCTTCCACATGATCGAGGAATCGGGAGGGAAAATCTTGAGAAAAAAGTTTTGGCCATAAAAGTGTGCCAGGATGATGCGTTTTATGGCAGACTATTAAGTTCTGAATTTATACCGATTTAGCCATGGTAGGGTTTCCTGCGCTCTTACTACGCTGTACGGTCTTCGTGCACGTCCGCTTAACCCACTTCAACACTTCAAATGGGCTAGGTAACTATCTGGCCTTGGGTATGTTGATTTTAAGCCTGAAGACCCTAAGTTGGAAGGGTGCATTTTTTAGAATGAGTGAGACTTGAAGAAAGAGTTTGAGAATCAACCAATTAGACTTTGGCCTGAACATGGTCGGAGATACACAACGCTGAAGGGGACCCGTTTGGCAATAATTGCAGTTAAATGGATTCAGTAAGTAAGCTGCTGGTCTGAACGCCCGGTTCGCTGTCCCGTGGCTCATAGAGCAGAGGACTGAGATCCATGTAGTCGCTTCATAAAGCTCTAGTGGGAACAATTAGTCAACATCTTTGTCTGGAAAAATAAATGTCTTCGATGGTGCTGTTTTTTATACGTGGTAACTCGCCTAACAGGGAATTTTCGGTTTATTTATCCTGACTGACCATCGATCCTGACGAAGAAACTGATAATTACCTGGCCGTGTGTTCGGAATTTCATTGAGTCTTAATTAGAGATTTGGTCAGTTCCGAAAACCTCGACTACCTTTACGTCCTTACTGAGCCTTACAACGATAAGTGACATGACCCTCTGGATAACAGTTTGTCAGTTGCACAAGTCGAACTGAGAAGTCCGGGTGAACATGCCATGGGCGACGGATGCGCCTGAGAACGGGCTCCAACCACCGACTTCCCGCTTCCTGAACCCTACCGAATAAGCTACCTGGGACGCCCCCTCTCTGTCACGCTTATGCACCTGATTCGCTGCATCGTTGTCCAGTAGAATAATAGTTGATACCTGATAGCGTCAGGACGATGTCAACGCCTGGTCCGCTGTAGAAGTTACCAATGGCACTGGAGTGTTGTATCCTTAGGTAGATGTATGGTGAGGCGGGTGTTGGGGCAACCTCGTTTTCATGTCAGATTACAGTCTTTGGCAATTGGATCCTTTTACGGCTGTCTTGTTAATCCCAACAAAATGCAAGTTGAACTGTTCAGAAGCCATCCACAAGCTTCTCATGTTGCATACCCATTTCTTGATTTTTCCTCGCGGTAAGTTCATTCAGTCACCCTGGGTGGTGTAGTTTTGGACGACATTCTGTGTTCTACCAAAGGAGAATTGCGGTTATGATTCAAATAAATAGTGTGCACAGTTTGGCAGGCTAAATTGATGTTAAATGCTGCTGAATCTCGCTTTAATGGTAGTCCTCAATTGAATATGCTGCACAATCACCTCATGTTCCAGTTGATGCGTCATTTGCGACAGCACAGTTTCTATTCCTGACTGAGCGTACTACACAGAAGGTTGCTGGAAACTCGCCCTTTTGGAGGCTCGTCGAGTAGACGCGGACCCCGAGTTTGGTGTTTGAGGAGAAAACAAAACTGATCATCCATCTGATAAACTCCAAGAAGAGTGAAACCCGCCGCACGCAATCGAAGAGCTTCCAGCAACCTCGTGGGCAGTCTGTTCCATCAATTAAAATTTTTTGGCACTGCTCCATTCGTCATTCTAGTCCTTGTGAAATTTCATGAGTTCATTAACAGGCTCGGAGAATCACGTCGGTTGTAAAAGGAAAATGGGATGGCGCCAACTTTGTATCCATATACCAGCTAAGCGATTGCGTTCCTCAAACATGAGTTCTGCTTTCCAACCTGAATATTTGTGTAAACCAGGTTAATCAGCACATTCAATGCTTCAGAGCAAGCGGTAGCCCTATTACTCCACTTTAACCCAATAACGAAAACCTATATAAAAGACTATACGAAGGGTGTTTTCTTTCCCGAAATGGGGTTTCCAATGGTTTAGGACTGTGCCTTTATTCAATAACTTTGATGGACTAAAGTCCAAACGATTTACGTTCCAAGAAGATGCGCTTCCAAATTACTGGTGGCTGACAACAACAGCAACCTTCGGAACAAGCTTACGAAGAAAGCCAATTGCTCTGCTCATCCTATCCACAAAATTTCGTGTTGTAATGAAGTAGCACGCACTTATTATACGCAACTGATGGTAGTGTGAAGAGGTTTGGTAATTTCCTAGTGCGACGGAGTCCTGCAAGTGAAGCCAGTCTACAATGAAAAGCCGAGAAGCACTATACAGCTATTTCATCCTTATTGTGCATCATCAGCAGTGCATGTCTCACGAAACTCTTGGGAATTTATATCCCGCGGCCACCCATTTAGTAGTTTCGACACTTAACCGTTCGGCCACGAACATTCGATCAGCATTGTGATTAGCTCACGCTTAGACACGATATGGCACCGCTCATTCTTCAGTCACAAAAACCAAATCACGTGTTGACTGTATCCTTTTCTGTTAGTATCCACCGGTACGCTACGTCACCGGGCACTATGTCCATCGGTATACGCCTTTCAGTTCAATAAGAACAGGGACATTTGTGTAAAGTTTGGCTCAACAGTAATCTTCAGTTACACTCTCGGCTCTGCTAATGTCAAAAACTTTATTTTGGACCAGGAGGAGTATGTTGTGGATGTAATGATCCTTCCTGCGGGTATTCATTGGATTTATGTTTATTTTTCGCTCTAAAGTAGGGTAGTGTGAATGAATCTTACTCCCGAACAATTCGATTCACTTAGTTACCTCGTGTACACAAGAGGTAATGCTTAACTTTTGCAGTAGGCCTGACCTCCTGTTGTAACTGCAGAGCATACTCAAATAATGCGTACAACGACCGTTATCTGCCACTTATATTCTGCTCACTGTTGTCTCTTTCCACACTGTTTAGGCTGGCCATGCCGTTTTCCCTCAGATGGTCGGTTTTCATCCAGCCGGGGCACAGCAGCAACTCCAACAGCATCTCCAACAACAACAAGCGGTAGCGGCGCAACAACAACAACAGTTGCTGCAGCAACACCATGCAAGTTACGCGGCAGCAGCCGCCGCAGCTGCTGCTGCTGGCACACAGTTGGTAGCGGTCTCGGGTCACCAGCAAGTTGTCGGGGCTGGCCAGGCTGGTGTCACTAATCTGCAAGCTAGCCCTGTACAACAGTTTCAACTTCACCAACAAGCACAACAGATTCAGCAGCAACAGGCAGCTGCCTTGGCCGCTCGTCAACAAGCCGCGCACAACCTTCTGTTTCCAACCAGTGGATCTGCTGCTGGAACAGCTCCTGCAAGCTTCTTCTGCAATCCCACCGAAGGAATGCCGGCGGGGTTAATTTTGGCTTCGTCGACCGATCCTGCTAGCTTCGCCTTAGCCGCGGCTGCTCAGGCCCAAGCAGCTGCAGCTGCAGCCGCCGCCCAGCAACAAACCGGCACTACCAATGGGGCAGTGCTACCAGCAGTCTCAGCCAACGCCTTATCAGCTTCCGCCCTGGCAGCAGCCACGGGTTTGCAGGTTGTGGCTGGCTATTCTGATGCTCAACACGCTGTCGCTCATCAACAAGCGCAACAGCAGCAACTACTGCTTCAACAACAACACCAACAACGTTTAGCTGCCGTAGCGGCTGCAGCAGGTGCCGTCCAACCGAACGGTGTTCCCACTTCGAATTCCGTGACCACACTCACGAGTACCAATGGTTCTGGTGGCGGTGTGGACAATAATACATCCACCTCCGCCCAGGAGGGTCAAATTCTCCAACAAACCAATGCTCAGCTAGCAATGACCCAGCCGGACTCCGCAGTAGCCATGAACAGTTGCTATCAACTAGCTGCGGCGCTCTATCAGCACCACCATCCAAGCCTGATGCTTGCTGCTACTAACAATGGCGCACATGCCAATCTAGCGAGCGCTGGATCTACCATGGCTGCTGTGGCGTTGCAACAACAACAACAACAGTATCAGCAACACCAAGCCCAGCAACAGGCGAACCTCATGGCAGCTTATCAGCAACACCAACAACAGCAGCATGCACTTCAGCAGCAGCAGCAACAACAACAGCAGCATAACCAGATTCTTCAACAGCAACGTCAGTCTTTGTAGGTCAACTTTTTCCTTATTGGCCTTACTATGTACATAGCTGCCCACTTCGCAGGCACCAAGACTTCTTGTGACGTTGTCCAGGTGCTTGGATTCTGTAATTCATGCATTCTTATTGATTATTCAAGTCTCCTGTTCCCCCCGCAAAGTGGAATGACCCGCTAGTATCCATTTTGTTCAAAACAACGGGTTTTTATCGTCCATCGTTTGCTTTTCTACTTTCACATGTATGAACCTGGATGTGCTATGTGTTGTTCAACTCGATGAACTCTGTTTGTACATATTCCCGTGAATCTTGATCTCTGCTTCTTTTGTACAGTTTTTTGTCACGCCCATCCACCGGTACAAGGAATCTGTTGAGCACACACGATCTTTGTACGACAGAAACATCTTGTCTATTTATTATTTCTTCTGGTCTCTTACTTTTTTTTACTTCTATTGGTGCCCTTCATCTCCAAATCCGCTTTCTCGTGCATGTAGCCTGGATGACTCCTTTAGTGCTGCCGACAAATGTATACACTTTTATGTCAAACTTTCATTTTTTTCAATCTTTTGTTGTATGACTTTGCCGTCCAAACTCCTGTTCATGCCCTTTCTTTCCCTCTTGACACGGCAACATTTGTTCATTGTTTCGCTTACCACCCTCGTCTATGCTCTGTAATATCTCATGTACATAATTGACCACGCCAACCAAAACGATAGCCGATGATTTCCGAGACCAACATCCCATGTACCTTCCCGTGTATATTCATGACGGAATTTCTATCACTAGTTATTTCCGCAACGTTGTTCTCCATATAGTATTAGGTGGGTTATGACCTCAGCGCTATCCTTACTGTTACACCTTTCATGATGAAAGACGCGATGAGGGATCAGGACGTTAATCAGGGCCGTCCTGTAATCTCCCTTAGTCATTGATAGCTGGTCCGAACTGGTTAAAAAAAATCGTTCAGCTGTAACACCTTTTCGGTGCCTAGCTGCCATGCCACCCGAAGGAAGCACGAGGGCTGAGATACTGCCAGGTTGCCCAAGCCTAGACAGGGGAAGTCTAGAGGCAGAGGTGGGGTTCGAACCACAGACCTTCCGGTCAGTAAATTCGCGCTCTAACCACTTGAGCCATCTCGCCCCGAACTGGTTAGGCCGTGGTAAGTAACGAACTTGAACCAGAGGCTTTCGGACAGAACTCATGCATGTACGTTCTGATAGCCACGGATTCTGCGGTGCCCGGTATTCTAACCCCGAATTTCCGTGATAACTTCGGACCAACTATTTGGATAATACCAAGTGTCGTTTCAGAATCTTCTTGGTGTCCTGTGTCTACAACTTTCGCCAGCACAGAATTCCTAATATTCTTAACGAAATCTTTGGAGGGTCAGGA
Organism: Clonorchis sinensis; assembly: GCA_003604175.2. Lineage (NCBI taxonomy): Eukaryota > Metazoa > Platyhelminthes > Trematoda > Opisthorchiida > Opisthorchiidae > Clonorchis > Clonorchis sinensis. The sequence continues at coordinate 96,768,917 of CM030369.1, forward strand.
AGTTATAGGTTCAGAACTGCGTCCGGACGAAACTGTCGTCTTCCGGCTAATTGCAGCAAACCCCGCAGGAGCGAACGAACTGGTAGACACAGAGGTGGCCTAGCGAGCTAGTTGGTCTTTCTATTTTTCCGTAAACACGTTTTGTCTATATTCCGGACAGCTGATAAACATTAGAAGCAGGTCGGCAGCATGAAATGTGCACCGGGACGTCCTGGTTATCTTCTGTGTAAATATCTGGTTGACCAAGCCGTCGTTCCAAGGCGGTCGTGAGTACTTTGGCTTCCTTGGCATATCCCGGTTAAGCGCATTTGATTCAGATGGCTGACGGTTGGCTTCCGGAGACCCGCCAGGGTAGCCGTTATTGTGAAATGCCCTAAAAAGGGGATCATTATCTTCTGAAAGCGTCTCTTCTAGGCATATTTCCGTTGCTGTGTTCTACTTTCAGTGGTATAAAGCTGGAGGGATTAGTGCATTGTTCGACCCATGTTACCTTTCTCTGATTACTTCTTTGTGTGCTGCGATCTGACCATCTGCAGCAATGCATCCAGGAAGCCCAACATACCTTTCCGTTCCGCCTCACACGATGTGAGCATTATTAAATAGCCTCAAAATACTCATTGAATTTCTCCCCATCGCATATTAGGATATCTCGTTCTCCAGCTTGTTCCTAAAGATATCGGCCAGCATAGAGCCAAAAGCAGACACCTCCCGTCGGGCTGACGGCGATAGTTGCCGTTGAATAAAAATTGTACATTCTCGCTGCATCACAAACGAAGCTCCCTTAGGTTGGTTACTGTATGGCCGAAGGTATTTTTAAATAGGGCAGACCCATGCATAAGTCCTGCATGAAGAGCCCAATAGTATCTCATGAAAAGTTTCACGGCAGAATCAGAGCAGTCACATGTTAGCATACCGTTTGAGTGAAGCGGAGACATTTTCATATGGCGGATCCCCTGAAATTAGCACACCGCCAGAACGAGACAGAAATGCGCTCTTACGCGCGTGGTCTCGGGCATCAGTCAGCAGTGGTGTGGAGTATCGGGAATTTATTAGGTGAGTAAGTTGACCGAAAACACATCTTTGTCGCGTCTGCAAACACTATTCATTCTGCTATCCCAGCGGCAACTGCAGCGAAAGGTATCCTGCATAATGAACACCAGGCTTTTAGGTATGCGTTAATTCATTATGGCGAAACTAGGTAATTCCGCACCGAAAAGAATTTGAAAAGCATTACTGCGTGTGCTATGCCAGTTGATTAAGCTGGCTCCGCCGATCGGTTTCCCGGTTTGTGTGACAGGTGGTCGCTTCGTCTGGTCTTCGTGCTTTGATGAATACGATGCTTCCTCGGTTTTCGTTGTCTTCGACGAAACATCCACATGAATCCATGAGTGTTTTTCGCTCCTTCGTCTCAGCTATGACCCAAAAAACCATATCCTATGTCTTACGCAAAGGGATACTGAAATTTTAGTTTTCAGGGTTTGAAATAGCTTTTTCGAGTGTGCGAAGTTTTTTTCACTTTACTGGACGTGATTGTGCCAGCTACTCACTACATTCGTTCATCTGCGACTCAGATGCACTGGTAACAATTAACCAAGTGTCTTTGGAGGACTGAGGCTAGACTGGACTTAGGTTCTTTAAAATTCCAAAGGAGACGTCCTTTCTGTTTATAAGCGAGGTTTTCAGATTAGATCGGCAAATAAGTTTGGTATTAACCTTTATCAGTAAAGGTTGATTGAACGAGGTTCGTTCACTACTCAGATAGGTTAGCGCAAAACTGGTTGCCTCTGTCCACATCTGAACAGATGGAAGGCTGGAGGCCACAGAGGCCTAGAGCAGCCATTCAGTACTTCAAAGAACTCTGACCTTTGCGCTTCGTGGTAATGAGCGGTAAACACTTCCAATCTAGTTCTGGCTCATGTTCGACATGACCCATAAGTATTTCTAGATTTTCTCATGTCTGAATAAGTACTTCCTCGTCTCTTACAGCTAAGTACCTCTGGGTGATAACTCCCCTGAAGCCCTTAGTATAACCACAATATATTTCAATGCGATTTCAGTTTCAACTTCATTGAGAATACATTCAAGCAAGTGAGTTACACACAACTCCAATACCAACACGGACTTGAAGGGGATCGATTTAGTGTTTGAAAAAAAAAAAGAATGGCTTATGCATAAAGCTTTGTCAACTTGGCTTGACTTGACGGCGCGGTCCAATGAGCTATTCAGAAGCCCAGCAGTCAAGACTGACTTTGTTACTATCCACGTCATCCTTGGGTGTGTCTGTATCAACAGAATTCTTCTCAGTAGCATTCTTGTCTTCCACAGCTTTTGATTTAGGCAGTGATACATCGTTGTCGACGCTCATTCTGACCAGGTTGTTCACCTCATCTTGGCTTTGAATGAGATTGAGGTATATGCTTTTAATGTTGTTGAATTCACGCTTATTCTGCTCATTCCACTGATAAGGAGAAAATAGTTATTGGTCCAGAAATCGACTCGAACCGTTGCTGCTGGAAACGTAAATCTATTTGGAGCAACCTATCACTTGACGCATCAGTTTCATTCTTTGCGAGGGCTTGTAAGTTCTGACTGCACCTTCATTGAACAACTGAATTCGACAGTCTATTTTGGAGAAGGCAGAAGGCGTGAAGTCAATGTCGTCATCTCAATCTGTGTGAATGCTTGCTGACGTCAGTGCCGCACCACTACAGAGTGAGGTACTGATGGTGTGATTCGATTCGTGTTGGAACGTCCGCAACCAAGTTACCCACCTGAGTGGTGATCAAACTAACGACCACTGAGGTGCATTGGTCATACTTGACTCTGTTGGCTGATTTGGACAAATCGTTTCTAGCAAGCAACAGAATCCCAGAAAATCACGATGAATCTGTTGTAGTCTACAGCTAACTGTTGTTTCAAAAGGTGTGTTTTGGGAATAGCGAGTGATTGTGCTAAACCGCTTTTCAGCAGGCTAGTTCATGTTTAAACATGCAGATAGTGGTTGCGCACCTTCACTTTCTTGCGTAAAATTCATGACTCAGAGCTACAGTTTGAGTTTCTAAAAACGGGGTTAATGTAGTCAATATTTTGAGTGTGTTTTGGGCGATACGTTCGAGTCTAGTACAGAAATAAATTTTGGCTATTCAGTTCAATCATTTTGTAGAAACAGTACATTATCTGAAATTAGGTTCCCACAGATTCATGGTTTCCGAACATAGTCCCTTACGTTTTCGAGACTCGAGGAAGCGCTTTGCCCATTTTCTAATTGTTTCTCTTTAGCTGCGTTACTTTAACGTTTAGTCCACGAAGGAAACCAGTTAAAAAAACAGTTAAGCCCAAATTTAACGCTACTCATTTAGTGGTACGTATAAGTCGATAAACTAGTTTGGTGCCACCAAGATCGTGGTCGACTGACTGCTGTTCCACGTCGAGTGACACACGGTCACTGCTCGATCCATCCATGCTGTACGCAACTGTGCCACGCATTGGGTCTAAACAGTCTAAGATTGCACTATATAGCGAGCCCTTTATTAAGGGAGCATACGTCAAAATAATGTATGTGGTGACGCTTGATTGGTTTATTGCCGCATAAATACGTTGGATATACTCTGGTAGTTTCGTATACATTCTAAAATCTGTGGATCAACATTGGTAGAGACACTATACCATCTGGTAACTAGGTATTTTATAACAGTATTGCGTATTTAAATTGCCGGTGTAGATTTCTGGGTTCACAAACTCTCCCACGCACTCCTACCTTCCTGTTTTAGAAAATGACATGGGAGTGTTCAGGAATGCCAAACTTGTACATAGGTGAGAGGTGTCACGTTACGTTGGTGGGTACCTGGATTTTATCGTCGTATGTCACCTTATGTAGTCTAGCACATAATCTCGAAACAAGTAACAATAAATTTGCATTATTACAAGCCATCTTTTAAACAGTTTCAATTCAATTTCAGTTTATCAGCTACGAACCGTGTACCATGGGTAAATTGGTTCTAGGGACTACAGTTTCGATCACCGAAATGTGGACGAGCGTGGGAGAGACAGTCAAACATTTGAAGCAGTGGCACGTTCCGTTAACTCAGGAACTGGACAGCTACGCACTGAAGCCTGAAACTTTGATGCACGAACACCAACAACTACGCGACTGGGCCACTTCTTCCAGTAACATTAACCTTTGTTGAGTTGAATCCAGGGGTCGCCATCCAGGGAGGCCACAGTTGTCGACCCGAGTGAACTTACTAGTTGATTTTTTCATACTTTGTCGCCCGGTTACACAATGTCCACCCCAGGTCGCTTCCGTTCAGCACAGGGCGGGTGAAAAGAAAGGAAGACGGTCCTCTGGCAGGCGGAGCACCTATCCTAACCAGTGTAACCTATGAAGCGTCCGTAATTCATCCGTTGTCGGAGTTGCTTCTTCCTAAACCACCTTGTATACCTCAATATCGCCAATATGATGCTTTCACCCGACCTGAGCACCATCATCATTATTGGTAGCATGACATAAATTTTCAACACTGGTGCTTCGCTGCCTTGCGGATCGCACTGTCGCAGTGTAAACCCTGCCCTTGACCGACGAACTGACGTCACGTCGGCGCGGAAGGTGTTGAAGGTTGACAAAGGCTACACTAGACTTCCCGATTCGAGGAGCGATCTCGGCTCCAGCCAATCTACCCGAACTTATACCACTGCTTCGGTGAACTAATCTATCTACCACGTCGACTGGCTCATCTGCAGGCGTGAGATTCGGGTTTGATCGCATTCAGTCTCGTAGAAGCACTACATTTTGCAGGTATGAAGTGCATGCCAAACCGTTAGGCAGGATTAGTTATACCATTATAATTTGAAAATCTGAACCAAGGAGAGCAATATCGTCCGCGTACACAATGTCTGTGAGCGAACGTCTCGGAAGCATTTCGAACCTGAGGTTTCAGAAACAGGCGGAGAAATTTCAAGCAGCATATTAAAAACAAATTGGAATAGGAAAGTCGAAGGAGGACAGACTCGTCTTCCACCACTGGAACTGAACTTAGAAAGAATCGTACTCGACCACAGGAGTTCGCAAACAGTGCCCTCATAAGAAACACGACTTTGGAAGAGACACCCTTGATTGCCAGATACTGTCAAAGTTCCTAACAATTGGGGGAGTAAAAGGCGGACTTCAGACGAAGAGAAACGACCAATGCGAAACTTTTGAAGGAGTGGCGCTGTTCAAGAGCTTGCTTTAAGGTAAAGACATAATCCTTGCATCTTTGGCTTGCTTCTCACGAACCTATCTATCCCGATAATCGATCAACCTGGGCAGAATAACGCCAGCGAGCACCTTGAATGCCACGATGGCTTTTGCACGACGTTCTTGTGTCATTTTTGAATATTGCAGTGACGGTCGAGGCACTGTATTACACTGGTTTTCTGTTTCTGCTCCAAATCTTCCACACTAGAGTCATCAAACTATTCAGCGGAACCTCACCATCTACCTTGAAGAATGCGAGGTACAGACCGTCTGGACCAGGTGCGTTGTCACTTTGCAGGAATTGTAGCTCCCGCTGGATTTCCCTTGTTAAAGGCGAACTGGTTTCGGCGTTCCATTTGGGCCCGGTAGATTCTCACATAGGTTGTGCTGAATCAATCCAGCTGAACTGTTCTTTGAAGTGCTCAGCTCATCATTCAACAGGGCGATTTTGTGTGAATCGCAACTCCATCTTTTTCGCATATTGTTTCGTTAACATTTCTCTTTTGTTGGACTGTTGATCGAATCAGTTGAAATAGGGTGCCGCTGTTGTCTGAAGCGAAAGCCTACTCCATCTATTGGGCCTTCGGAATCCACCAGTGTTCTGTCTTTCTACAAGCTCTTGATAATCCGTTGTTTGAGGGATCTGTGCGCACCACCATCGTCGCTAGTTGCTGGTACGGCCCAGCTGGTAGCTGCGATACCTGCTGATCCCGAAAATATCCAGTGTTTATTTAATCGAGTCGGATGGCTTGAACAGACAGTTCTGAAATCTGAATGCATGGCCTCTTCGCTTCAATTCCTTTCAACCTCCACAAAATCTTCGTCGTCAGAATGATTGCGTTTCTATTAGCTTTCCTACAGAAACTGGTCGAAGTTTTGGAACGGTGTTACTCTGCTCCCGAGGAAAATCTAAGTGATAACCGGGCTTGCACATCGGCATGATCAGAGTAAATTGGCGTACCCCAGATTGAACAGCAGTCCTTAATTGAGGCTCTCTATCGGTAAGTGACAGCCAAATGGCCCAGCTGAGTCCATGACCGTATTGCGGTTGATGGTCTCCAAGTTACTCGATTCGAGCGTACTGGTCAGGAACAAGGGATGGTCAGCATACAACTGAAGCAGTCGCTCCCCATTATCCTTACACTCAGCATCAACTCCAAATCTACCACCGAATTGAGTTTCTTCCGGGCTTAAACGTCCAACTTGGATGTTCACGTCACCCACCAGCATTACTGTCTGTTCTTCTTGTTGACCGGAGCATTCACGATAGATCTCGATAAAGCCCACCCTTCCGGGGCATGTGCTAATACCATGAATAAACACCATTTACCTTAATGGGGCCGGTCAACCGCACTACGCAGACTACTGTTTACCGGGATCCAGTTCAGTATAGCTTTTTCAGCCTTGTGGCTGGGGACAACTCCCACCATAGTTGCCACGAGCCATTGCGTCAGGATCACCAGATTTGTGCTTGAGATGCATGAGTGAAAGGGAATCTTTTGTCTTTCGAATCTCGTGTGCTTCTTGTGTTTCGAGAGAGAGAGAGAGAGAAAGCGAAGCTTCAGAAAGAGATGCCTGTTGGTCAATTCGGTATAGGGTTCTGTCATTGAAGGCTGAAACTTGGAGCAGATCTTTTGAGACAAGCGATTATTTTTGTTTATTTTCCTGGGCAGTGGCTACAGGACGATAGATGGGTTGCTCACAGTGCATCATTCAGTGAGTGGGAACGGGATGTAGGGGAAGACCGGTGAGCTAGGAGCTGCAATGCCAAATGATACTTCCCAGTTGCCCAGGCCGAGGAAAGTGTTTTGGTTGAGTACTACGCCTTGACCCTCTGATTCGAAAGTCTGAACCGCATAGGCAGCAGTTGTTGGAATTTTCTTGAGGGACTGTGCCCGGAGAGAATGACTCAATAGCCTGACTCGTCTACTTCAGAGGGCTGGTCTGGCCGAGGATGCAGGGAATAAGTCATTGCCGTCTGACTGGCAATGCAGCTGCCCATATGAGTTTTCTTTCTATCAGAACCAGACTCTTCAGCTTTAAAAGTATTTCGCGGTCAACCATTGGGCTATCGGAATGTGTACTTTCTTGGGCCGATCTATCTTCTTCCGCCCTTCCTTCGAGGACGGTAGCATCGCTCCTCCTATACATATGAACATACTGGTTGACTGGAAGAAACGCCTCACTGTCTTCACACTCCTATAGCAGAGGACGGTAAGCTTTTACCTCTAGACCGTCTCGGAACACAATTTCTCGCAGAACAGGAAATGCCTGTCCTTCGTCGGATTGTTCTCCGTTGGCCTTCCCGGCATGGTTGAACATTGTGGAACTGAGTTTCAGCCAGTATAGCCCGCAAGAGTATTGCAGTATAGATGCCCAATCACCAGGATAAGGTGGTAGAATTAGGTCGAGATCTTTCAAACACTCCTTATTATGCGCGCAAAAGCAAATGCTTTCTCAGTAGCTTTATTGCACCGAACGCTGAATTTTATTGTCTTGTACAACCTCCAAAGCCTAAGTTTTGTCAGAATCTTCAGTATAACGGATGTATGTTGAGAGAAGACTCCTGAAATTGAGTATTTTAGTGGGCCGATTGCAACTGTTACTGAGTTCTCTTTTCAGTTTAAAACTGTGCCACTGCTTGTCTTACCCTAAGCTATCGGACCCCGGAATTCTCCCGCTTCCGCACTTTCTTCCCATTATATTATGAAACCAGGTTTCTTCTACCAGAAAACTCGTTCATTCCCGTGGTCAGGGGTTAAAAATGCTTCATGCATTTCGCGTCAGGAGGTCTCCTTAGGATGGTAGACTTTCTGGCGCTTTCGCCACGTGACTCTATGTGACAGGTGGCTTTTCATCAGAAATACTGCTAAAGAAATTCCCCAATTTTTACTGAACCTCAGCGGGATCCAGAAAAGGGACAGTAGGAACCAACGGTTTTCACAAGATTATGGGAATGACTAATTGCACTGTCCTATAAAGCGAGCTTTATCTGTGTTTTGCCTAAAAACCTCTATAAACCACTTCGCTATTCTTATAATGGGTGTGTGGGAGACAGCTTGCTCAATACCCCCCTGCTACTTTCCAGAGGTAACCATCTAATTTATCTTTAAGACCCCATCGGCTCCCGGTCGTCTATGCTAGAAGGCTAACCAAATCACTGCACGCTCTGGGGCTGGCTCTTGACGAAGCAGAGGTACGATGCACTTTGCTGACTTTCTCAAGTATGCCAGCGCCTCATTTTATCGTGGAAGTGATTGAATTGATCGCACATTCCAGTGCGTCGTTCTGCGTATCAGTCGAACTAACGATTCACTGCATAGACGTGAATCTTCAAAATTAACACTTTTGGTGAAGTTATGGTCCATCATGTGGTTATTCACTCAGTCTAGTCGTGAAGTGTATAACTCGCACCCCAAGATTGAAACCAAATCTCCTGATGGACGCTGTTCTATAAGGATGGCTCTCTGAAGAGTGTTGATTGATGCACACTTTTAACTCCGATAGGTACAAAGAATGATACATGGCATACACTTTGAGTACGCTCTTCATTTTTCAGTAGCATTGACGGGAAGCACTTGTGACTCCATGTCGCATCCAAACCTTCCATAAAATCTGTGAATTGAGCTGTGCAAATCTAAATCATCCTGTGAGTGCCTGTTAGATGTGTTCACAGGGTACACAGTCCTGAGGAGCCCAACCTGAAACAAAGGAAGTACAAGTTGCTTCCGGTAGTCTGTGACATGTTATTTTCTTGATGCAGTATCCCACCAAGTGAAGATTCTCGTCATGATTCCTCGCGAATTTATATAGTCAGTCGTCTTTGTTTAGTATTTTTTTCTTGTTGCTAACTTGTACTTCATCTTCCAGGAGGTTAGTGACCTGTATCATTTAGTTGAGCTTACTTGACCATATAAACTCCAAATATTTTCGCCAGATGCCCTCATTTGAACAACAGTTTGCTTTTGACAGGAGATCCAACTAAATTCTAGCTGAATCTTTCCTTTAGGATATTCTTCAACTGAATGTACTGCGCAAAAACCGCCTCGTGTTTTGGCTGGTACGATATTCGAGATATCGCAGTGTATAGTCTCGACGGAACGCTACTCCTAAAGTTGCTGAAGACTCTTCGACTTTTTCATTGAATCCTCAGATTTTTGTCCTTTTATCGTGCACAGTCACGTTTGATCAGGTGGCACGTAAGAATCTCGCCTGTTATGTTTATCCGACCTAGTCCCCCCCCCTATTAATATGAAGCTTCACTTGAAAGTTTTTATTGTGCACAGCAGTTACTCCTAGCTGAAGGTAATTAGGGAAGGGAAGTAGAAACAGGAAGACAAAAAACACACAGAGTCGCATGAAACAATGAAACCAGTGTTCCGTTAGAGCGACCTAGTGCATTTGGTCTTTATGATGAATCGCTTTGATGGTTTAGATGCTCGATTGTTCATACAGAAAAGGTAAAATGGGAGCCGGTGTGAGAGGGCCTTTTACAGCAAGCCACAGATACTATAAGTAAGGAGTGGAGATGCAGTGAGTGACGTTGAACGGAAGGTAAATTCTAACGTCTTGATCATGTGTTGTTCACCTCTATAGCCTACCCTCTCTTTCTGTCACTGGTGTTACCTTAAAGTGACTGCAAGGCCAATGATCATGGGCGCCCAGTTGCATTTATTAGCCTGGGACATTACAAAATCTTTGCAACAAAGCAGTGAGTAGAACTCAAACAAATTGTCAACAACAAATTGTCGCTGTTGCTTTGACACCATTATCGTCACTGCGTACAGAGCTGGATCATGGGTTTTGATAACGGAAACGTAAGGTATTTGGGAAAGTAACGAAAGACTACACCCCGAAGACGACGGAAGATGCCAATGAGCTGTGCTTACTCGGTTTCCAAGCCCCTCAGCTGCCACCAGGGTTTTGCCTTCATCATTTATCGGTAGTTGGGGTGAGAGAGGTAGAAAGGTCAGTTTATTTAGCGAAGTATTTTTTCGGTACCGAATCTAGTTTAGAAATTGGGTAAGACCGACGATTCGGAACTACTCATCTCGAAGATAAACACACTCGGTACAAGATTTCCCTTGAGTTTTAAGAAAAGTAGCAGAAACCCACAATCAAGCTCGGCATCCAATACTTAATGCGGTTGTTTGCAAGGCTTACCAGTCAGGTGCACTCAACTCAATTTGAGGATCAAGTTTGCAAAGGTAGCCATCACTAGGCACTTTTCTAAACTTGGAGTTCCGGCCTCTGTCACCTTGAAAAAAGTTTGCAAAGGTAGCCATCACTAGGCACGTTTCTAAACTTGCAGTTCCGGCCTCTGTCACCTTGAAACCCCAAATATGAAATCCTCATTCTCATTAATGAGGAGTGATTACGTCCCACTATCTGTAACGCCGCGGCCTCGTTGATGCATCATTCGTGCCCCTGTTGCCTCCCCTACTTATGACAGCTTTGCACGCTATTCGTGGCGTGAACTAGATATTCATGACAATTTACAACCTCACAAATCCACAACAACGGTTTTGCACCTGAGACAGCGATACACGCCATGTCAATGGGATTTCCTTCGTAGGGAAGACTGAAGCTCCTCAGCGGTGTCCTGGAACAACAATGCGCTTAAAGTTCATGCCCATAGTACTGTTGGTATCCTACTGAGCGGTGTTATTTTGTCAACCCTATTTTCCGATCCGCCTACAAGATACAAGCTGAATACAGTGTACGTCTTTGTTGTTAGTGGCAAACTGCCACTTCGCATTCCGTCTGTTACTTAGACCAAAGAAATGGGAAGTCAACAGGAGGAATACTCACTAAACCTTGAGTTGACATCTAGTCATTTTTTCACCAAAGTGGGAAATTAGGTCAACCATAAGAACACTTATCACCAGTTGAGTGAAAGTCAGTAACAACAAATGGCAGTTTTGTGAATCAGAGGCTTGGCCCCACGTTTCCTGCGTGGTGTAGAATTTTACGGAATTTCGGGGAAACTAACGGAGAAAACTGTGGAAAATCCCACATTTTCCGTCTGACTTCCCTGTTTATTTGTGGTGGCCTGCTATTCCGTCGGGCCAGTGCGCTAAAGCGGACTTGGTTTAGGTAGCTCAAAAGTTACCTAAGTCCATGAACGTAACAAATCACTCACAAAGTTATCGAAGAGCTTTCAGCGACCTGTTTAGTAGTATACTACGTCTATAGTGTGTTGCGATATCTCGAATATGGTACCAATTGAAACGTGGGGCGAACTGATGCAACACACCCGGCCGAAGAATATCACAAACGAGAGACTTAGCTAAGGCGCAGATGAGTTTCCGGTGACAAACAGAGTTGTATGCAAATGAGTACATCTGTCGAAGCAGTGAATTCTACTTCTTGTCCGACATGGATAACTACCACTGAGTTCCGTTTATCTGACCGTTCTTCAGCTGTAATTGACTTAATTCTAAACCTAGATCCAAGGATAAGTATGCTTCTCTACCTACTCACCGTTAACTGACATGTGGATCGCACTGTTTTCATTCGGTGTTTAACTGTTTCTTGCCTGAAGGAGCCCTTAATGTGAACTTCAACGTCCTTAGGCCTTGTTTTTTGTTTCTTCGGAAAACCAAGGAGCAGGCTAGAGTCACCAGGACCCTGATTTAAAAAAATGATTGTCGAACGCCATGAACAAAAGAAGGAGCATTTTATGACCATATGATCCATATCGTATGAAAGGAGAATTTTCGATGCCTATAGATTCACTTTTTGAAATACTTTGCCAAAAATCCCTGGGGACTCCCGTCCTATGACAAATTCTTGATACCTAGCACTCCTCGATTCATGTGGATTGGGGAAATACCAGCTCACCAGGCGGGACAATCCGTTCAACATATGAAATGGGTTTCCACATGGTTAATAGTGTGGAACACTTGGAAATGATGGAGAGAAAGGAGTGTACAGTAGAAAGGAAGCTTTTTGCCGGAGTACGATATGGTGATCCGTAGCAAGGAGCCTTGTCTGACAGAACTATATCCATTCCAATTTAAGTAATCTGATGCACCACGTCCAATTTACTTTCAACTCAGGAGTTGTTCCCCGGGCAATAAATCCGGTTTAATCCCGTTCCCACGAATCAAAGTTCAGTGGACTTTTTGGACGGGTAAGCTGCCTTTTCTTTGGAGTACTGTTAGAAAACAGGCTGTATTGTGAGGAACACGAGGAATTTTTTCTGTCTCCCAAGGTCGCAGTCAAATGCTCAGATTGAAAAAACGTAAAAATTATGCATACTTTTATTGGTATATCTTGGTCTTCTTGCTAGTATTATCTTTCGGTGATTCCAGTGTTATTCAATGTGAATCCATTCTGGTGCATTTCAAAAAGACATCTTTCTAAATCCAGTACTAGTCCTGTCTACCAAACCTCCGTAAATCTCGTCCCTCTATACTACGCCCGCAGGCCAGCAAAGCGCAAAGTAGCTTTTTCTCCCATCACTACTCGTATGTTTTCTCCAAGTCGTCACGAGATGTAGTACCTTGCTGATGACATTAAAACTTCGGGGGTAGGTTAGGAAGGAAATGACGCAGTAAAAGAAACTGATGTCTGTTCTCCAATATGTAATCAAAACTGATAAAAGTGGAATTTAAACAATACTAGCATAAAGCCGAAAGAATCATTCTTAATCGGATAAAATGCGCCAATATAAGCGCGGGATTTATCGTTTTAATGCATGTAATCAACCAATTATTTGTGACGAAATGAAAAATGATCTTTGGAGAAAGTGCTGCGGATGTTTGTCAACCTGGGCGATCAATAATATCCCTTCTCTGGTATTCACAGTTTACTCAAAACCAAAAGAATCAGTGTCAAAATATCAACCTTAACAAGCATGGTGACCATTTAAACAAACTCTTCCCTAGTAGGCAGTTTATTCTCCCCATGAAATTCAGGGTTTTATTCAGACTTGTCATCCATGAGGTGCCTAACTTGCGTTATATTAGGCGGTGTTTGTCCCTTTCCCGATACAATCTCAGAGGAAAGTTGAGACTAATTACTTGATCTTCCAGGAACCCTTGAAAAACCTACAAAATCTCGTCTATACATGAGAATTAGATAATAAGTAATCAGAATTTTCATTTTCATGACTTGCTTTAAGCCTGTATACTTACCAGCCTTGCACACTAATGGAGTGCTAATTCCTACTGACGAGCTATCAACAACGCTTTTACTTGAGATAACGTAAAACCTACCTTGGGAATTAATGATTTTATGTTTAGCAGACTATTCGTGGTGCTAAGCCTCGTCACTTCCAATAAACTCATGAATAATGACATGGACATTTCCACCAGTTTTATGGGCGCGTGCATTCCATACAAATAACCTGTTGCCGGTCTTTTCGCATTTTGTAAAGGGTCAATTCCATAGGCGCATTTATGTCCCTTCGTTGTCAACCATCGATATCAAACAGCATATCGCCTGCGTAATTTTTCATCGTACGAAGCTTTCAGCCTGCTGAGTAAGAGTCAAAACTGGTCCTTTTTGTGGATACCGGGACGAGAAACCGTAGACCGACGTATCTCACATACGACACAGTAGTTTGTTTGACCCGGCGCCATCGTGACACTATCTCTCTAAGATACAATATCTCGGCTTGATGGAAAAGCATTTTGTGAGGTTGTGGTTAGGTTATTTGGAGTCATCTTTACTTACTTATCACTACTAGTCACATAACTTTCCGGTACAAACAATTTGTCCTCAAAACCTAGGATCACACATTCGTGTAGGTATATTATATATATATATATATATATATATTAGGAAGCATGCAGGCAGATTCAGTAGAGATCGCTAATCATATTTTTCTGCATTTGGCTTCTAGTTCCATCTGCAGGTCATGCGGTTCAGTGTATCTGATCCGTGGTCTGCGTCCATCTACATTAGCACAAATTTACGCGACAAACCACGCGAAGCTGACATTGTATCTACGTTTGTTCAACAGAAGCTGAAGGTTAAAGGGTTGTTATCCCTCCTCAGTATGGTATGAAGGTAGCATAGTTGATTCATATAGAAAGATTCGGATATGCATGGGCTTCTTTATATCGACAGGCAGAGGAATCATGCGCGGCGAATGCGCCTTCAATTGTTTGCCTGTCTAATCGTAAATGACGCCCGAGTCACTCTTAAGGTGAATACTCCGAAGAACATTGTTATTCGTACGGACATTACGGTTTCAGGATTTACGGAAGTGTCTTTGTGTTAGAAAACATTCCACAACATTTGGACCAAGCCAGATTCTACAAGGTTTGCAAAAGTCTCGAGGGTTACTTGGGGGATTACAGATCTTGCCCGTTTATTTTGTCAAAGAAAAAAACGTATTTGGCGAATGCAGTGTGGCGTGTTGTTTAAATATGTAGACGAAAGGAAGAAAGAAAAGCTACCATTTCCAATAAAAATACACTGCTGTTTGGTGTATTTCCTCTCTATTAACTGCGATTCAAATTCCGCATGTTCACACACATGAGCGCCTTGGAAAAAAGCCATAATAACTGGAATTTTCCAATAAAAGTCGTACGTGTGCTAAAAGTAAAGATGGTTGACAAAATCCTAACAGTGGGTCGAATTATGGATGCATAGAGTTGAACAAACGTCACATTACTGAACGCTTAAGAGAAAAAGTACAGGGTGACCTTTTTATAATAATTGTGGAGGAAGAAACCGCGTACAGCGTAGAACTGCCCAAAGGCAGGTATTGGACCTCAAAGCGACAAAAATGATATCCATGCTGGGGGCGAAACGTGAACTAAAAACAAATGAGTCACTTCTAATCCATAAAGACGGCCTCATGAACAGCCAGAGGTGTCCCCACCTTAGGAGCACTGACTGCGAGTGGTCTATCTGAAGCCATACGCTCCGGAATGGAGGTCAGTCTGAGAAGAACAACGCTGAGTGAAATGGTGCGCTAACGTTCAACATGTAAAGCGGGGAATAACTGTAATCTTTGACACGTTATCCAAGAGCGTTCACAGCCACCTCGGTGATCCACGAAGTTGAGAGCATTCAACCAAGAGATGCTTCCAAACAACTTGCCTGTTTCATAACCACATTTGTACTGTTAGTCTCTCTAAGAAATGTGTGTTTGAAATTCTTCCTCATTCCAGTTTTACTGTTCGGATGATATCGGACAAAATAGCCGCATTCCGAAAAAGGCGAGCACTAGAGGACAACAGAAGCCTTCTCAATGGAAAGGTGCATATTAGCTGACACCCGACTAAATAACTGTCATATTTTGTTGCAGTTGAGTTATCTCATCTTTTGGTATAGTGAAATAAAATTATTTTTCTTCTGGACGTAACGCACTACTCGCAAGTTTGATGAAAACTCTTCGGCAGCCCACGATCGGTTTCACCCTGCTTGAGGCTCGTCCGGTAGGCGCAGTCCACGAGTTTCCGTCCACCTTACGTTCAACTTCAGTTAGTTATTCTTGTACATTCAAATTCAGTCAGAAAACCACGTAGGTAAGGACACCGGTTCTACAGTTTTCATTCACGCCGTTTTGCTTGCACTGTTGTTAACCCACAGAAGTGGCCGATTTTTGAAGTAGCGTGGGTTTTTCGTTGTGTGAATAACGGTTGTGTTAGTCGTTTTCGACAACACAACACACCAAGCATTCTGCGGCACTTTTCACAATCAAACACAATTCCCGAAAAAAGAACAATTCATTTTTCAAAACGGACGGTGCCTTCTACATGACAGCTTACAGGTAAGTTTCAGAAATGAACCTATTTATCACCAGCAATTTATGTTGGACTGGCTACCGATTTGTCGAACCTCGCAAATTTGATAACTAACCTTATTTGAAAGTTACACCGGCAGCCGACGGTCGTGTACATTCCACGTACTGGACCAAGTGGTCAGACTGTTATATGTGAAATGGAGAAAGCGGCTTACAACAAAGCCTATTATTGGTACTAGAGACAATCAAATACTGTTGCAGCTAATTTCGCGTACCGAGTGATAGATAAAGACCCGTGCTCTTTGCACAACATAAAATTTCCCGGGATTTTGTTGGAAGTGAAAATTGACCGAGAAAAAACAGTAACTCTGCGGAGAAAGACAGACGGTTGTATATTCAGATAGCATAGTGATAGACTCCATGGATTAGACTGTCTCCACAAGTAATTTTCGGCTGCTGTACTCTCCATAGATCAACCAAGGAGGAACAGCAAACTCAACTTTACCTTGGTCTCAGTCAGGTAAGGACTACCACATCTGTTGGCAGTCATCACCTTGTTTTGCTAAATGTAAGGCTTGATACAACGTGCGTGTGAAAAAAAAATTATTTTCCTGATTCATGACATTCCATCCACAGAAGTGCTGGACAGTTTCTGATTAGTCGTGAGATGCAGGTCTCAAGCATTCGTAGCTTAACCTGACTGGATAGTCCTGGCGGTTGGGTCAGCCGATAGACACAACCAGAACAGTTGCTGGGGCGTAGTTTGAGGCGTCGCGCATGTCGAAGACGTCCCTAAGGCAGGAACACGTTTGGCTGTACAAAGATACTGATTCAGCTGCGTCCATGGTGTGCTTTTTGAGTAGTGGCCAGATGCTCGTTTGTTACTTCAGATGTCCGTATTTGCAACCTGGTCAAGATTATACACTGCGAAACTCGAGTTCAGTACCATCTCCTCCTTCTGTGTGAACTCAGTAGAACGATTAAGCCTGGATAGGAGGAAGATTGTTTAGGAGACAGTGATGTGACCGTAAACTGTACAAATTAATTTACATATTTTTAGGGTTTACTGTTCGGACCTACGAAGCTTGAAGTGATATTCAAAAAGCTATTCCTCTCACCGGTTGATTTGGGGATGGGCAACGGGAATTAGCCTCATATACCAAACAGTAAACGAACGACGGTCCTCATTACCGTCAGTAAAGTAATAAACTGTTCGTCGTACATACTTCAAGCGTGAAGAATCTCCTTCAAAGATATCCCGGAGCATGTCAGAATATCAACTTAAAAAATCAAAGTAAACAACCAAATTGGTGAACTGTCGTGAACGAAGCCTCGATATCAAAATGCAAAATAAATCCAGACAATTCGACATCAGCTTCAACAAAAAAGCATAATTTTGAAGCATACAGTAATAAAAACTTGTATAATGTGGAACAGATTCTACAGCGTGAGAAGACGAAAAAGCCGTTACCAAGCCGGAAAGTTGACTATTTTAGCGTATAAATATAGCTTCGTTGGTATTTATACCTAGAGAGACAAGTGTTTACTTGGTTGACCTCATTCTACAGTATGCTAGAGACCAAGGGGAATACGAGTCGTAGCCTTGACGAAAACAACAAAAATTGGGATGTATGTTATCACCAGTTGCTGTTCCACCCTGCGAAAAGCAAAGTCTCCGCTAACAAAATCGTAAGAACTTTGGCGGGTGACCTGACCACAAATAAAAATGGAACAGAATGTTTTTTTCCTGGTCACTGTCTATAAGTTTTCCTGGGGCAATATTTCTCAATAAGTTAGAACCAGAGGACTATCATACAAATGGTGGATCGATGCACACTTCGTTTATCTCTGTAATTACTTGCTAGTTCAAAGTGTCTGAAATACGTTTGGACACCGATTCTAAGTCCTGAAACTTATTGGGATGTTAATCGGGTAATCTTTAAGGCCGACCGTTAATTATGATTTTACTTCAGGCAAACAGTAATCCCTCTTCACGAAAGCAATCTAAAGGATAAAAAGCAAAGCCGAGTGCTTGGAGCGACGGTAGATTTGATGACCTTTCCAAATGGTCGGCGGTAAATTGGCTAGCAATCTCACAACTTAACTCTGTCCTTGAACATTTGGGCGGTAAAAACAATCCATTTTGGGCACAGTTCACACAGCTTGATGTGTGTTCGAAAGCTCCCCAATGCACACTTTTCTCTCTGGAAGAGAGTCACCTTGCCAATAGGTGTACGAGCAGTTGTACATCCACTGTAATCCTAGAAGCATCAATCCGTGCAACGAATAAACTGAGGAGAACAAAATTTAATTGTCGCAGCATATTATGAAGAGTACCACGGCTTATATTCTGCGCGCTGCCACAAGATAAAATGGAACGGTGTCGCTGTGTTCCCCAGTCGACGGAATTACCAATTTGGAAAAAAACACGAGGCAAATCAAGGCCATTGAATCTTCTCGCAATCTGCCGGTATTAAAAAAGCCTGGCTAAATTTTCTAACATTTCCAAAACACTTACGACATTTGAGTTTACCTTTGCGCTTCACATATGAAGAGGTCAGTAAAAGTTATAGTCACGTGAATTGCACCACTCATGCAGGCCTTAAAACCCCATTAACTGAGACGGCCGACAGTGGTGTGACCTATTGCTGACAGTGAGACTGGTTTCTATGTTAATCCACGTTGCTATACTACTGACTACTATTTTAGCAATTGGATCGATATAATACCAGACCAATGCGCATACAAATAGATGCGAACAGGCTCAGCTTTTAGAAACACATTTTTACTAGTTAGGCCAAACCAAACATCTGGCGTGTTCATACCGCTTACTAAACTTCCTGCGAGTTCGTTTTGTAGAAGCTTGTTCAATTCGTCTAGAGCACTCTCACTAATCTGGTTTCCCTGGTGTTGATTAGATGTGCTTTTATACGCCTATCGTCGATTCGAATGAGGCCTGCATCGGTTTTCGGAATCATATTTGTAGTAGGGTTCCTCAGGAAAAATATCGCACGCGAAAACATTCGGAACTTTTCGAAGATGATGGATAACTCCCTGATCCAATGGAGGAACAGTTGCGCTGGTTCAGTTAGACGAATAAACCACCCTTTTAAGAATTTAGTGGATGTTTCGCGTCGTGCTAATCAACGATCACACCGGTCCTTGAGATTGAGTATGAAAGATCTTCATTGCTGACGAGCAATTATGCTATGACACTCTGTCAAAAACCTTTGCCTTAATACCACCGAGTGGACACGACTCACATTTCACACATCCATGTAGTTTAAGGTCAGCATTGTATGGCTTGTACTTCAAGGTTTGATTATTTCGTTCACTGTCAGCTGAACTAAAGAAGTTTACTTTGAGATTTATGACATTCGTCTACCGGTCACGATCTCACCTGGTTGTTATGAGGGGAAAACTTCTTGCCCACTATTTGGGCCTTAAAAATGGAAGCCAACTTAGGAGATAAAGAATACTACTTAGCATGGGTCCCCGAACGAAAAGAAAAAAGCGTGTCCGTACTGTGCAGAAATTTTTGAATTTTCAACAAATATTTCTTCCTGTACTTCAAACTTCAAACCATTATACAGCTGTTTCACGCTCAATGGGAATCATTAGCGGTGCGTGACTGAAGAAATTCCAGAGTCTCGAACGTGCAACCTCCTGGAGTGCCGTTAAATACCTAACTGTTAGGCCATGAGTGGATAGTTAAAAGTGTGACTAATTCGTATTAAGACAAAGTATGGCACTACTCATTCTTCACTGACGGAGTTCACATTACATGGTCACGTGCTGACTGGCTTCTTGAGTGAATGCCTCTCAGGTAGAGGAGCCGGTCAACAAGTGACCACGTGATGCAGATTCTGTGATTGAAAGATGAGTAGCACTCTATCCTACCTAAGTGCGAGGCAACCACACCGCTCGTGGCCAAACGGTTAAGCAGCCAACTACTGGCCAGAAGTACTGAGTTGAAAACTCTCCGAAGTTTCGTGAGGCACTCGCGGATATCGATTCTCAGTAAGTGGAAACATCTATGCAGTGCTCCTCGGCTTCGCAATATAGATTTGATTTACTCACGATAAAAAAATCCTGGTTGGAAGAGCAGTAGTTGTGCAACTAATCTTTCAGGTTGTTAGTAACAATATTTTTTGGTAGGAGCTTGCCTGAATTAGTTTGTCACGACAACTCCTGGGATTCATCGAAGAAGAGGCTAAGTATGATTAAAAGGACAGCCTAAATGAACGTGTAACTCCAAATTTTATTCGAGTGAAAGCAGTAAATTTGTCAAAATCAACTTATGAACCACACCAAGTAACACAAATTAATACCGTTTACAGGGACAGCGATCAGTAGAGGTCACCATGTTAAAAAAACCTGTTGACAGGAGAAACGGCAGAGAGCTGGACGTGCTTCCTTAAGAACGTTGGCTTTCCATCTTTTATATTCAGTGGAATTCGGACAACAGGATACGTCCGTACGACTAGAATACCGTCTTCTTCGTTGTTTCAATCAGTAGGATGATATGACGATTTTCCACAGAACTTCCCAGAAGTTCAATCAGTAGGATGATATGACGATTTTCTACAGAACTTCCCAGAAAAAACAGATCTTCGACAGATACAGAGACGGTGGAATTTTCTGGACAGGTACTTTGACTTACCTCCTGGTAACGTTTCTGAAAAAGTTCGTGCGCGAGTTAAGATTTATGTTCTGAGGTGTGGCCAGTACACGGAAATCTTATTAACTCTCATAACGTTTATTTAGACTCCAGGTTCCGGTATGAAGGAGGAAAACCACAGTTCAATTACCTGGTGTCTTCAATATCTTCCGATAAAAATAGAGACAAAAGGGTTTCCAAATGATTCCGTCGACCCGAGACGTATGTGCAACTTGCTGTCGCTAAGCCCTTTTGAACCAAAAAATTCTATCCAGTGAGGCTGCCTTAACTAAGTCGTGAACTAGCAAATTTCATTCATCTGCATACTAAGTTTGTTCGGACAAGGGACCCCGCAGAATCCCAAATGAATGCCGTCTCATGATATTTCTTAGCTGAGTGTGTATCTAAGGCTCATTTGAGTCGCCCGTTTCAGCCAAATTTGTTTGTAAATGACTGTATGTCACTAATTGTGCCCAAAATCAGTTTAAGTAGAACATAATATTGACGGGGATTTGAGAGCTATGCCTAGTTGATGGGCCACGAGTGAGACGTAACCGGTTGCGGGTTGCAGGGGATTTTTCAGCAGCTTTACGAATATTGTGTTCCGTCTGGATAATTTAGAAACACGTTGATGCAGGCAGGACTACTGTGTCCACCACCGGGGTTCATCACTACGTGTGCACTGAAAAGCTCACACCTGAATGTAGTCTGAAAAGACTCATGGTTTTTTCTTGGCTCAACCAACTAAAGTAAGAGAGCTGTCTTCTTACCTACCCACCATCTTCCGTCACATTAGGCACCAAATAAGCAAGCAGTCAAATAATGTCCGTTCTCGTTCCGAAACTACTCGAGTCTTGAAAGGCTGAGTAAGCAATATCACTAGTCTTGTAAAAGAAGGGAAGCCCTATTGATTATATAACTGCATTATTAACCCCCTTCGTTCACCAAATTTTGCGAGTAGAATACAAAGAAAGGCTTACTTCTAATTTGTGACACGGCAACTGCGGCGACCTGAGACACTGCCACTAGTAACGCAAGAGTTTGGAGAGGCTTTGTTCGTAAATATTTTTATTGTCCAAATAAGATCGTCGATGCCGCTGGCCTTCTAACATATTACGACGTTCGAATTCATTCCTGTTACTTTCATCGGCGCATCCGAGTTACTCAAAAAAAGATGGTTAATAACCACCCATATGTTGTGATTTTTTGAGACCGTAGTTTAGCGGATAGCAGCACAACATGCGCCAGCACCGACAGAATTGTTACTTTTAAAGACGTTTACGGATCTTTGTGTCCAATTCCCAACCAATTGATTTCGCAGTCTAATCTACTGCACAAATTAAAGTCGTTTCTATTACCTCTGAACGCAAGTGACTTCTCCGCTCCCCTCGCCAGTTAAAACAATCTGTCGGGAATTCCTTTTTTTATTTTGGTAAAGTAAATATGAAATTAACGGGGTAAACTACTGACCCATTTTTTCTTCAAGTCACTAGAAGGGCGCTCATCCTTTGAAACAGTTTACTTTGCCTTCAATATTTTTCACTTTTACACTTGGAGAAGTCACCGGCGTGGGTGAGTCATGGAGGTACCTATTAACTACTTAGTGTATGACCATTTTCTGCTTCACGGTGCCTAAAGGAATATGATAATTCGGTCTCTTGACAACACTTAGCGCAAATGATTGAGAGTGACAGCTTCACGGCACACCTTTTACCTTTTGCCTAGAACCATCTTCAAATCATGTACGCCATATTTCCACTCGGCTGCCATGCTCAAGCTCAGGCACCATTACCACTACAAGGACACCTCGGGTTCTCGCTGCAGAAGTTAGCCATAATTCCTCATCCCTTACCTTACACTCCGTCGGTACAGGGCTCCACCTAACAACTCATCTTAATTTCTACCTCCGCCAGGAATTCACCAGTCGTCAAATGCGAAAAGGATGTGGAATCCTTACTGTGCCTCCTTAAGCCTCCAATGCGCATTTAAATTAAGTATTCGGGAAATATAAAATCCACTTCTAGCGTAGATTACTCTCAAACAGGAGGGTTTATTTATCGAATTTATATCTTTCCCATAACGTAATAATGAGAAAATTACTTAGCCTTCAAAAGTTGCCTCGCCTTCTACTAAATGAATACTGACACTCTGAGCTTCTAAGAGATCTTAACACATTGGCTATCTGCTAGAAAGCACTGACAGCGCAAACAATTATACAATTTTTCCAAATTGCGGTCTTTTTGTCCCGGCTTTTTTGGAAGTAAATAACGCGCTTTTCTCTTTAGCTTGCTATTTATAGGCGAGCGCCTTAATATGGAATAAATCAGGCTCTCAGAACGTTGCCCAGAAAGTATCAACAAAATCGGACTCTGAGAAATATGAATTCGACTACGTCACTAAGAATGCACTTGGCCGCAACAGATACATTCATTATTCATCGCAGCTCCAGACAACAGCACCAAATGGGCGACCCATTCAGAATGCCTGTTTAGTCCTTCGAGCCAGAAAAAGACGCAATAACCACCACTTCGAGTTTCAATTGTTTAAGCTCACTGCCAGATACCGGACAAAACATCGCATTAAAAAATGAAGTTCACAAGATTTCGTATGCCCCTGACAGTTTGCAACTTTCCAGAATTTTCTTTTTATCACCCACAGTTTCGATAGATATTCAAACTCTTATTCTCTTCCAGACCGTTTTACCAAAACATTGTTTGCAAGCATAATTTTTTAATTCGATTAAATTAAACGTAGACGCAGTACACCCACTAGTTTGCTCCTTTGATATTTTCTTACACAAGGGTTCAGAATTTTGCCAGTCATGATCTACTTTACCTTTGGAACTCGCTCCGTGTTTACTAGCATAAAATATCACAGAAACAATTATGTGTAAGAATAATGGGTTTCTTTCATTATAGCCACTAACCTAGAATATGTCGGGAAAAAGCGGCTTCCTCTCAAAAGCCGCATCTAGATGCGCAATCGCCCACTGTAAAACAAGAACAAATTGCTTTTAAAAATTTGGACTAATTTGTATAGATTACGGGGGACGCAATGTCCTCAAATGCATTTTTCTGAGCATCGTTTGAATGAAAAAGCAGTGTCGAATAACTCAATGTTCTTTAACTTGAATATGGGCAAACTGCGAGCATATATTCCTCCACGATTCCCTCAGTAGCTTGAATCGCCACATGTTTCGCATTATTAAATCTTGCTTATACTCCCTTCTTGATTGGTTTGCCCCACCTCGGTCTACTTTGGCGCCTGATTTCCTAAGCGCCTCCTAGAGGACTTTTTGTCACCCGGCCACATTTTCTCATCTTGATCCTCTATTGTCTTGAATGGTGTAAAAGACCTTTTGTCAGTCAACACCATGAAAAAGCCCTTGACACCTTGTGTCCAGCGTTTGTGATCCCACTTTATTCGATCGTGGGAAGTAGTTTGGTAGATAGTAGTGGCTGATAGTATGAGGTACAATTTCTCCCTGCGTTTTCACCAGAAATTTGTCATCATGTGAAGGTCAGTCAGCCTGGAATTGGATAACATCCATCACTATTTCTGGAGATCCACTGGAGGTCTACTTAAAGTAACACGTTCCTATTGCGTAATTTGTGCATCAATACATTTATTACAACATGTTTTAACCAACCGCGGTAGGGAGAGGCAGAAAAGTTAGCAAGGCTGATCACTCTGGAAGCTCACTAGGCCATTTTTAACTGATCGGCGTAGGGCTGAGATCATATGCCGTTTTTATATTTCCTGTGTGATCGCCCGACTCTTAGATTTGCACGCAGAATTTCGCCAAAATGACCTTTCAAACATTGAAAACCTCTTCATAATCCTAATATATACCTAACAGGCCACTGTTTTGTTAAAAATTCATTCAAACGCACTCAAATTTTCCTTTGGGAGCGAAATTAATGTTTTATTGGCTTCTATGACTTAAGGTGGCCATTTTAAGTCTACCGAGGAAGAAAATATTTTCGTCGTTTCAAAAAGCAATTAGCCAGACAGAGGTAAGGCCGCAGAAATCTGTCACAGTAAGTTTGGTGCACTAATGGGTGCGGGACAGCGCACGCCTTACCGGCTATCCAAAAGAAGTTTACTTTCGCTGGCATACTAGCTCTTTGATGGTGACGCCTTACCACCAGAAGAGCAACCAGTCAACGAGTTTTCTTTTTGACAGCCTTCCCTTCATCCAAAGCCGGGCTCTTGATGAATGAAAAGAATGTGGGTCTCTGCTACAGTAAGAAATGCCATCATCTTGGGTAAAGCAGTGGGACGTAGCTGAGCTTGGGAAGGTAATGACTGTGGCTGTCGTCCCGAATCCCGACGTTTGTTATTGAGTGGGTGGCTATTTGCGTTTTCCTGAGAGGTAGGAAACATGTCGCTGGTTCTTTCAAATCCCCAAGAATCTGGTCCTATATTTTTTGTGAAATTTAGCGGTGGCCGTTTCAGACACTTTTGTCTTGCTTGCATGCAAAATATGGTCTGGTGATGATGCTTTCCCGACGTTTTCAATGTTGATGCTATGGTACCAAGCACGTCGAGGGATTCCAGCATAGCACCTGATATATATATACATATATATATATATAGGCACAAACTGCACACCTTCATTCTTGTACCGGAACGAACTCAGCGATCGGATATACATGTTATTGCCTAGAGCGTGCATCTCACGCTTGTTTATGGAGATGGCAGTTAAGGAGTACTGTAAAAAGACGCTTGTAATAAATAAATTGCCATCACAAATGCCCGCTGCAAAAGCAGTCTTTGGCTGTAAAAAATGCCGTACTCTTTTTGAGCACATTAAGCGATTAAAAAGCACATGCGTTTCATAAATATGTCCTCATTTTTCCTAAGGTTTATCCTCAGTCTCGGTCGACACCTTTTCCACTCAGTGTTTGCTTGATAACTTGGAAAAGTAACTACTCACTAGATAACAACTAAGTAAACTGCCGCATGACTTTGCTACCCTGTGAATAACCCACTCTCATCTTGTTTCTTACTCAAGCGCCAAACGATCCCATAGCATTCGCAGGTGGGCTATTCATGCGCAGTGATTATCGGTTAATTTTGGATTCGCAACCGATAGCCGTCAGGGGAAAGCAAACTGATACTTTAAGAAAATTTTAACCTGGCCAGAATAGACCATTCTGAAGCTATCCTGGTACATGCGTGATTGATAAGTGCATACCACCTAGCAGTATGACCGACAAGAAAACTGGGAAGGAGAGAGTGCGACTTTTGTGCGGTTAACTACATGATGAAATAGGCGTTCAGGCAGATTTTGAGACTCATTGGCCGAAAAACACCCAGGTTCAAATTCCATGAAATCGAATGACACAGACTGAGAAAAAAGTTGGTACTAACAAGTAGTGTTTGGTGCAAAACTCAAGACGTTCCCATGCGCTTACACTTCGCATGGCACCTGCACATGTACTTTCTGTCAATTCACGTAGCTGGCATACTTGCACCTGGTTTCGGTATCCAGCGGCCACTTGTTCGCATTCAGTAGGTTAGCCATTCACGTGCACATTGACTGGGTTGGTTCCCAATCCACCAGCCGAGTGCGAATTATCACAGCAAGTGATATCTCTACCTCACGCATCGAAGGAAGTCTTCACCAAGTGTGGAAATATGGGACAAGCAAATGGATCAGTTGGTTGGAAAACAAAGGGCGTTGGAGATATACAAGTTGTAGCCCCCATTAAGAACCAATTGTGCAGCAGCAAGTTCTTTACCCAAATATTCTAGCGCTCATTTGAACGGCGAGCTACCAGTCCTTGAGGATAATCGTTCTCAACCCACTGATGTGGTACTAGGCCTGCGTCCGCTGTGTGGGAATGGTTTGCAACGGCGTCTGCAAGGTAAATGCAAACGCGGGTGTGTATCGTAGGCGCAGTCCTCTTATGATCAAGCGGTGAGCCAAAAGGGCTTGCTTTGATATGGATCTTTGATTGGTGGACACCCAGTCGGTTTTGTCTCGCGAGACTGTCGTGGATCAGTCATCCCTCTCAACGTTGCAGAACATTAACAATGGTAACACGAAATCCTATTGCCTGTGCGTATTTTCTGATTGCGCATAAAAGTAACTTGATGACAAGCTCCAACTAAGCGAGTGTCATCATGAAATTTTCAGGGTTAATTGCTCGTTCTGCTGCTACCTTGACGTGTGAATCTCGCTTGCGTTCTGTCACAATCCTGAAGACTATACAGGTGTGCATTCATTTTACTAGGTTCCGACCTACCATTGTGAAATATTGCCTTCCTTGCTTTTTTGTGCCAGACTCTTACCATACGTCAATTTTTCTTTGAACATTGCGCTCGATAAAGCGCAAGCTTCGGGAAGAATTTCTATGAATGATTTCAGCTCTTTCTTTGTATCAGTTGAACAGAATGAGCTCGAATATCCAGGATCATGGAAACTGCGTCATAACTTTTACACGCAATACCGAAAATCGAAAACACACCATCCAACGTTGAAATTTGCCGTGTTCTCCATTGTGCTTTATTTACATTCGAATTGGTGGTATTTAACGACCTTCACGGATTCACGGATTCACGGATTGATACACAGGAGCGAGGCTTTTGCCCAAGTTTCCCGGGTCGGTTTTGTTCTTGTCGTTCAGCAGCTGTCGTTCACCTGAAAGGCACAAGTGAAAAAAGGGTGTAGCACTGCTCTTTAAGTTCTCAGCGCGGGGCAGTATGTTTGCCAGCGCGAGGACTCGCGTAAATAAGTGTCTAATAGTGTTTTGAACTGAGTTCTAGAGGGAGCGTGGACAACCGTCTCAGGAAGGTTATTCCACGCAGCAACTACCCGAAATGAGAAAAAAGTTTGCCTAATGAAGGTGTGCGCTCTGAGCTTAAAAATCTTCTTACCGTGTCCCCGCCGTGTGTTTGCTGGGTCAACGGTGAAAAACCTGTTGGCCAAGCCTTGTTCAAACAGGGCGTAAGTAAGAATTAAGTCCCCTCGGAGGCGACGATACTCCAAGGGAAAGAGGTCGAGCACCACGAGACGCGTTTCGTAGTCCATGGACTTGAGACCGGCAACCATTTTCGTAGCAGCTCGCTGGACACGCTCAATGAGGATTACGTCTTTCGTGCGTCCTGAGTAGACAACCGGGTTGGCATATTCAAGGAGCGGTCTGACATAGGCCCCATAGAGTATTTGGAAGTCCGTGCGAGTAATACGAGAGAAGGTACGCCGAATCATCCGTAGAACAGCGAATGCCTTCTGAGCCGATTTCTCAAGGTGCAGTGAGAAGGACAGGTTTGGAGAGAGCCAGATACCCAAATCTTTTTTGGCATCTATCCTCGTGATGTCTTCTGGTCCTTTCTCACCATGCATGACAAAGGAGTTCGCTGAGTCTCCTCCAAATGACATATGGACGCACTTTTCGTCATTCAGAGGAAGGTGCCAGTCCAACGACCACTGCTTTGCGGCGTCTACATCAATTTGGAGGGCACTGGCATTGGAACTCCACGATTTCAAGTCGTCCGCAAAAAGTAGACATGGACTTGAAAGAACATCTGGAAGGTCATTGACGTATATCAGAAAGAGCAAAGGTCCCAAAACGGAGCCCTGAGGAACTCCAATGGAGACCGGCGCCGCAGAAGAGTAGGTCGAGCCTACTTTCACTCGGAATGATCTGTCTGATAGGAATGCCTTGATCCAGTGTAGGATTTTCCCTTGAATCCCGTAAGACTCGAGTTTGTGGAGCAGAGGGACGTGTGGGACTTGAACAAGCAGCGGTCACTAAACCTCCACTGAAGCACGTGGTCCAACATCTCGATGTAGAACTGGTTATCGGGTTGTCTCTAGTGCTCTACACCGTTGCTTTGTTGTCTCGGGATTTCTTCCATTCTTCTACCAGCATCTCCCTGGCATCTGGCCCCGAAAACCAACTGACCGGGTGATACTAATTTCAAGGTAACTGTTAGAAGAAGAAACCATATAACATTTCCTGAATGTGTGGTAACAACCTGTAGACGTACTGCTGAGCAACGTATCGCGATCGGCACAACAGCTTCGTCAGACCAAATGACTAACTTACTCGTATGGTCGAAAATTAGGGCGAAAGGAGAGCCAGTCGGCCAAATTGAGCTAAATTGCTGTTGGGTGTCGACCAAACGGTTTTGGGTATTAGGGTGGGTCGCCAAGCGTTAAACCGATGGGGCACCCAACAAGAATTCGGGTCAAGCTTAAGGTCCAGCTCCTCCGGTTCGGTACCAAACGTTTCCGAAACTTTTGACTACTCAATCGGTTCCAAACATTTTTCAATTATTTGGACAAACCATACACCTGTTGTCGTGCCTTCCAGCTCGCGAGCTTTCTTCGGGACCCCAAATTAAACCAGTTTCTGGTGACATTTACCCCTGCTTAACCGGTGCGAAACAAGGCCTTTCGTAGCGCTGTAGCACGGTATTTACGTTCGCTAAGTGGTTCAGCTTAAAAAGGCAACAGTGCTCAATCCCTTCGAAAAACGATGAATCACGCGCTGGAAAGTAACTTCTGCCCTTTATAAGCTAAACGGTATTCGCCTGAATTGTTACTAGATATCCCTAAAACGTGAACGCTTTTTCCTCAGGCCATCTTCGTTTGACACCAATAGCCAGGAGCCACTGAGAAAGCTAAACACAGTAAAATATCGGGGCTACTGACGAAAACAGGAAATTTCTCAGATTAAAGCGACGGCTACATTTGGATTTTCTGTCAATTCATTCAGGCGGTTAAAGTCAACCAAAAATGCGTATTTCCCGTTCACCTAATTTACCCTGACTATCTAAAAACGAAATTTGTTCGCTATAGACGTAACTCACTGCGCATAAATCTGCTGAAAGCTCTTCAACAGCTACAACCGGTTTTACCTTCGTGTGGCTCAGCAGGTTCATCAGTCAACCCTATGTTCCACCTGAACTTAACTTACAGAAACGTCGGCAAATTTGCTCACCAGTTTGTCTGTCACAATAGATTCAAATGAATACCAGCGTGACCTACCGATTGTAGTGTTCTCCTACCGAATGTACTGCTATAGAACGCCTGATACTTTAGATATTTGATATGTATTCGAGTATGTGTTGTGCAGGCGTTACTCACCAACCACAAGTCTTTTGAAATTGTCCGATGGCCTCTCAATCCGCCGACGAAATCCGAAAAGGACCCTTTAAAATTTGAACAGATCTGTGCACTCCGTGACCATGATCAGCGTTGACAGAACATTGGATTACAAACGCTTCTGGATGCTCACTTTTTTCATGGTGGCCCTAGATATACTTCTATCCCAACTGTATTGAGCTGTCATTGGCCTGCATTACGTCGAGTCAGCGAGCAATTTGACGGTCCTGAGAATTCACTTGTATCGCGTCCGGATTGATAAGAAAGTCGTGTTGCTTTTTTACCATGGGAATGGCGTGCAAAAATACCTCTTCATTTTCAATCGATATCCGTCCTCTGCACTCATGGGGGATCCTTATCTAACCTATGAAGTTTTCTCCAAAAACAACTATTTGAAGGAAATCTTTGTGATGCAATCCACAATTTCTCCAGGAACATACTCAAGCTAAAATGGTTTACAATCTGCTCCACTTCGGGGAAACTTTTTCAAACTAATCTCTGTTCGGTGTTTTGGCGTAAATATGTATTATAAATGGCCTCGTATACCGCCTTGACTAAGCAAGGTTCTTCTCAAATTTAGAGTGTTTTCAATAAACTGGTTACTGCATGGCTATATTGGTGTCCTCAACTGCATGAAGTATATTTACGCAGTGTTTGTGCGCGCAGCTGGCGAAAAGTAGCGACGCTGTTTGTGTTATGAGCGGCTATAATACTACTACCACTAATAGTATAGTGGGCCCCCAACAACCAAGCCTGTGGGGAGAATTCAAACCAAAGTAGATGAGCGCAGTTCCTAATGAGAAGCCATGCTTGATGCATCAACCACCGGTTCTGTTTTTTCCAAGAAGGTTCAAAAATTTTCCGTCAGTTAGTCCTGGGATCTTTCCGCGGTCACAAGTTGAGCCGGTTGTTTCACGAAAAGCCACCTGTTAACCAGGGGAGACTGAGGGAAGATTGGCGTCCACAGCTTTCTGCTATTACACGGAATGCCGTTTTCCAAAGTATGATAACTGATAGCCGACGAATTGCGAAAGGACCTCACCAACCAGGATGTCCACCTCCTCTAAATCAGTCTACCATCTCCGTTTAGGAAACATTTGAGGGTGTACTTTAACGTCGGCAGATAAGATGTCTTTGATCCTTGCCAATAGTTGAGGATATGTACCCACGGTTTGATTGGAGCTGCACCATAGATATTTACGACGCAAAAGTGTGAATAAGTTTTCGTGAACGGTTAAGCTATTCAAGATGATGAGAGGACCAGGCGAAGAGGTCTGTAACGGATAAAATGGCAATACAAGTGCAAGATACCGTATTTACGTTCGCTTTCTATTTTTAGACTCGTAAAGTTATCGGGAACTGCTTAAGTGCCATCCGCACAACTTGGTTTTAGGCATAATCTGCCGGAAAGCAACACACAATCAATTTTATGGCTCGTTTGTACACTTAAATAGGGATTGTTTAGACTCCCGCTTTTAGGGGCGTGAGTTACACCTAATGAGTTGACTAAGCATCGCAAGCCCCGAGCCCAATGTTAGTCATGCACGTGAGCCGTGCTTTCTTAGCTGGACAACTGATTTTGAAATAATAATAGCAGTGTTTATTCCTGACTGGAGGCTGGCATAACGTCAGGCAAGATCATAATGTTTCAGCCAAGAAAAATGCACGGCTGGCTGGACACGCGTGTACTGGGGATAGCTCGAAAAAGGGACAGTATCGTAAACAGTGGATACCACACGATGTAGACTTGGTCACGGCTAAGCCAGCTTTGGCAGAGAAACAGGGTTGTTGGTACTTCAACTTTCTACTGAGGAACATATCAAACTGAGACAAGATCAGATCGTCACTATTTGAATGTGGCGGGTAAAAACAAAACGAGAGAGGGCAAAAGGGGGCGTCCCAACTGGCACATGGTGAAAACCTCCAAATTGCGATAAATGAGGACCCTAAATACCTTTCACTCAAACAGATCGTTTACACAGATGAGTCGTGCGAAATACGGGCATCCTTGTAAAAATTGCTAAGCTTTAAAGCACCGTAGTTTGGGAGGATTAACGTATGTTCACCGTGTTACGCTCGGGCTTTCGTGGCTTGCTCAAGGTTTCTTTCCCTCACCAGTGACACCCCTACTCTCAAACCAATTGGGCATAGTTGACATGTTTCGCTTTTTAAAAATACCACTGGCACCTTTGCCTGCGTTAACACATCATCCGCAACCCGCTTGGCGATGAACGAACACAAATAAACTATTTTGTCCTCAGGTGGCTGACCGTGGAAATATTTGTGCCTCCTCGGACCATCCTGACCGCATTTGTAGCGCCTCCCAGCTCAAATGCACATCCTTGCTCTGGCGTTTGAGGCAATGGTTCTGTGGTCAGCTGGTTTACCGATGTTTTCAGATTCCACGCCGGTTTCTCCCATGCTTTTCTGACCCATAGTAAACTCACCGTCTCGTCCAGCTTGCTGGTCGCCGTTGTTAACTGGATGCTAGAGGGGGCAATCAAGCAAGCAAGAAATGAACTAATACAACCGCAATAGTCAGTACAAAACCAAATCCAAAACCTGTACAAGTGGCGGTCCGGCCACTCGTGTAGATTTGCCAAAGAAAATGGCGGGTCGCAGAGTGTTAGACTGGCTGACCGGAACCACCTCATGGAATTTGACCACCCTTTGGTGTCAGTGTTTGATGCTAGAGCTTCCTTTGTGTTAACCCAGTCCATCACTGAGGGGTCTCTTTTGGCTGCTTCTGAGACCACATTTTCGCAGCACCTAAGTGCGGTCCTCAAGTACCCCCAGATTACAGCTGTAGGCACGTAGTCAGTTCGCTTTCTCGGCTTCCTCAAAAGCCGAAACAAGTCTCGGACGTTCTCATCCCCGAACGTCTTTTAGACTAGGACCTCCACTCTCCCGCGGTCACGGCACAGCGGTACAGGTCCGCAGCACAGATCACACAAGTAACAGTCTCTATCTGACTATTGCAACCTTGAGTTGCGTTCTGGGGCCAACCAGAAACAGGTGTATGTAGGTTCAATGAAGACACGGCACTGTCATGCCGAATCTGAAGGCACACCTACGAGTATTCCATTCTTACTCTCAACTGCTCCTTCTCGTGAACCCGGTCCTTTACTTGCAACTGCAAACGAATTGTGTACCTAATCCTAACCGCCTTCAGTGGGTTCGTTCTAATCCGCTGAACTTTCCTCCATATTTAACCAGTTAAGTGTTCCGCCGCAAGTTTCGTTTTTTTCGCGCACAAATTCAAAGAGTTCAATAACGGTGATTATTCTGCCCTATGCATCAGCGTTAGTGTCTCCTCTAAATAACTTTTACCTCTGACTTGCCTCTAACAGCCGCCCGGTGCATCCACTCAGTTTTACCTTACACCATACTAATGGGACAACTTGAAATTTATCTCTACTGCGAAATTTTCCATCTCATCAGCTCCACTTACACTGCCTGTCGAAGTGGCCTTTAGCTCAGCTTTATAATAAAAGTGCTTATTCCCAGTTGGTGGGCTGCATTCCGTCAGGCTCCACCACATTGTTACAGTCAGAACGAAAGCATGATTAGCGGGGGTTGTGGATAAAGGGGATTGTGCGGAAAAGGGACAGTTTCATGAACAATGGGCATTATCCTATGTAAACGCTAGAATTTGGAGGTGGCGGGCAAAAACAAAACGTGAGAGGGCAAAATATGGAGCATCTTGCCTGACACATGTCAAGAAAGATACAAATTGCAGAAAATAAGGAACCAAAACAACGGTTCTGGTAAGGCAGCAGAGTTGGCGTAATCCAACCGGACAATTTGAACTAAAACGTAAAACCAACACTAAGGCTACGTGGCCTTGGGCAGTTGGGATTGGGGCCACTCATGGTCACTCATAGTCAACAACGACTTTCGTTCAAGTTCAGGTCAACCAGCTTCATCACAGGAATTTTCGCACTCCTGTGCCACAATTCACACTTACTCATCATGTGGTAGGTGTAGTATCCCTTTGGCACTCCCCTCCATTGCGCTTTTCCCCGCCATGTTCCAAGTGTAACAAACCTATCACGCTTCGAATGGTAGGCTCCGCACAAGTTTGGAAAAATCGATTAGTATTTTTCAGTGGACTCCAGTTCTATCTTGGGTTAGCTGCGGTGGTGGGCATCTGAACCCCAAACGACTAATACACAGCTTTTATCAGTGAAGTTCTTTAACGCATATATTCGGCTTCTTAAAACACCCACACCGGTTGAATCCAAACGAACCGGTGCAATTGTCCCGGTGCTTCCCTCAAACTCCTCGATTTCCGTAGAAGGAGGACCTGACTACCAAAACGGCCATTTTAGGACCGCCAAAAGCGGCTCAAACTATAACCATTTGAGTGTCGAAATTAAACGCGATGCACGTCAGGTAAAGGCAAGTCAAGCAACAAGATCACGTTTTCCCAAGGGCGCGGAAAATTTCAGACCTTTGGGGTTGTTTTGGGCAGTTTGCAAATTTTGATAACTGCGGGAGACGGCCGTGTCACTCACTGTGCCATTAACTGATGTCATCGTGGGAGATCTAACGGAAGGGAGGAAGCTAGAGTTTGTGACCGAGACCGTTGCGGGGAAGGGCGAAATCAGCAGTCACTTGGATGACAGCTCTTTCCTTGTGTAGCGTCTCTGGACCCGACCTCTTCTAAATAATAGGGTTGGGAGCTATGGGTCTTCAGCTACTGACAGTAAACATAGCGCAGCTGGAATGAGAGAAGGGATTGGGTCCTTCCGCTTAGAAAAATGTGACCAAATATATGAAGGTGCATGTGTGCCTCCCCCCCCCCCAAAAAAAAAATCGAGCACCATATCAAACCTGGGCTTCTTCTGGTATCCACTCCTATGGAGAAAAAGGTCACAACTATGTGTTTGGAGTTTTCTGGATGAAGGCGGTCTCCACAAAATCATTTGGCCTTACTAGAACACCAGTTTTGAACTGATGCAGCGGAATTCACCCTAATAATGCCTAGGATGAGCAGAGTGCTGTACGTGATCTCATGCTTGGTGAATCGGTGGGTGAGGTCCGCAATGCTGTTGGTTAGGTCCTGGTATTTAGATTTGTTTTTTCTTACAGATTTGATATCCAGTGACGGCAAAGAAGCTATAAAATTGGTAAGGATGAAAGACGTCGGGATGTGGTGAAGGACGGGGTTGGCGAATCTGACTTAAGAGATAGTCCATCAAGAACGAGACCCTAGAGCTAAATGCTGGCATAAGACTCCAGTAGGTTTAGTGGCCACGGAATTATCTATTACTGGTGTGGATAATATGTCGCAGGACAGAGCTAGCCAGTTGGTGTGTAGCGGTTTAATTTGCCTGAGACTTCCCGCTATCCAGTGGACTCAACTCGCTGTCATTCAATCGCTGCACACACTCCTTTGCAACACCAAGCTACCACGTTTTATTTGAGCATACCGTTGTTGTTTACCAGCAAATTCCGTGCTTCACTCCTATTCGGTCATTTATTCGCACAGTCTGATCTCGTCTGCTCTGTCCTCAGTTTTGCTACCCAACTGGGCTTTCCGCGATTTAGCAATGTGAGGTCATGTTCTGTGGTCATGCCTCAACTAGTGTACAACCACAGAGTAATCAACAACGCAAAGTCATTAAAATGGGAGTGAATTTCTCCTAAGACTGGTTAGAAACAAAAAATTTCGCGAAGAATGAAAAATGATTTAAGTTCATAATATAGTTCAAAACTGTCCGAAGAAATGGCGTGAAAAGACAGAAGTAGTGGAAAACTAATCTTTTAATTGTGCTTGGTGACCGCGTAGAGAATCCAGCAATTTCACATCCATTCTCCCTAGCCACGCTGAACCTGACCTTGAAAGCTGGTTTAGTGAAATGAATACCTTAACCCCTGTCACGCGAGATTTCGATTTCACCGGTATCATTTTGTCGCAACTTCGACTTCCGTAGCGTTTTTCTCTACTAGTCGTTTTCATATATTTTGGTAGAGTTTCAAATTCTCCCGACAGTCCTCCTCATCAGGCCTGCTGAGACTGACTTGGATTGCCAACTATCCTTCAGCGTCAGTCTGCCTTCATGTATTTACTTTGTATTTGTATAAAAGGTAATACTAGTGGAGGACATCTGTTAAAGATTCTGCGCACATTGAAAACAATCGGATTTCGACAATAGCCTATTGCGACACATCGGTTCCGAAAATGCCCCAGTGACACACTATCCACGTTTGTTTGTGTTGTGTTGTGTAACATTTACTCACTACATGTCTTCTTGTACCGGCAGTAAATTTTTAATGCAGGGCCCCTTACTGCAGGGCCTCTTACCCCTATTGAGCAGGATAAGGTGTTATTCATGGGCACATGTCCAGTGCTCTTTTGACTATTACTTCTGGAGGTCTGGTGATTATTGAAATCTAGAAGACGTGCTTGTAGTCACTGAGAACCATACTTTGGTGCGGTTATTCAACTAACTTATTCTTCTGGAATGTCTTCTGTTTCCAACAGCTGTTGTTACTCATCTCCAATCAGCGTCCCACTGATAAGAATCAGGATAAAGAGCTGTGCTTCGTCCGGCTCTCCTGCTCTAGCGCTGTCAAGAGTTTTCGGCAATTGTCATTCATCCATGGTACTGTAGTTCAGTGCACATAAATATTCCTTCTGAGCTTCCATTTGTGGGTCATTCGATTTCACTCCAAATTTAGTTCACGTATTATTCACCGCGTCGAATTACTGTGCTAAGAAGTTTCGTACGTGGTCATTAGTGATGGCCTAATCTTTTGTGTTCTTTGTCCTCGAAAGTTGACTGTTGTCTTTCTTTCTGAGATTTAAGACGGAAGGACTCTTTTCGGCATATATTTTGATGTGAGTGTATGTCCTTCTCGTCATCCATAATCTGTTTCCAGGTGTTTGTATTTGATACAGGCACCCAAGACTGTGCTGTCTTTAGAGCGCTTCTATGCGTCCTATATGCTCCTCCTGTAGTTGCACATCTTGCTTGACGCTCAAGAAGGTCTTTCACGAACAGGCACTATGAAAATCGGATTCTCAGAATGCTAAAAATAGTCAGATGTTTGTCTCAACATATGGTCAAGCCTGGCAACAGCGATGCTGTAAACACTATCTCACAGCGGCTTTTACATTGCTACTGCTGCCGCTGGGTGAGACAGCTTTGTAACCAGAAGATCCATTGTTAATGGGTGTTGACCATGGTGGTTTTTGCTTGCTGCAGCAATTGTTTTCCTGATGCCCACCATAAAGATAAGGTCGCCTGAACAAGCAAGCATCAGTTCCAGGATTATGTTCATTAATCAATCTATGGAAGGTTGAAATCCTCCATGGTGGGCATCTGATTACGGTTTACGTACATTTGAGTACAAGCATCTACCCCGTATCCATATCAAGTGGACTTCTGTATGCTCTCGTGTGATGAAAAGAAACCGAAAATTATTGCTGTGGGATATATCAGTACCTAGTCGACTGTTTTGATGAGTTACTGTCTTTCTGTTGTGAAAAAACGTAGCTCTTTGGTAGCGTATACATGAGCACATCTATTGCCATTTCTAGGTCAGGTTTATGGATTGTTTAATCATATACTGCAGTTTTTGTGTTAATTGGCTACTTGGTCAATCGTGCCTTTACGACGACGATCACATGTGGCCGCGGGTATGCCACAGCATATACGGTTTTTCCTGCTTATTTATCGGGTTTCTCGTCCCACGTCAATTTACGGCCATTTTTGACATTACGAGTTACAGCTGCTCAGCAACTGACAGAGAATCAGTGGCTACAGGTGATGCCGCGCATTTGCACCACCTAAAAATGGCAGTACTTGGTTTTTTCTCCATCGTTGTCTGTAATAATTAAGCCCTTAATTGCCGCCTATCCTCTGAGCTAATGTCAGTACGCGTTCATACGGTACTTCGTTTCGGTCTCCAATCCCTGTCGAATAAGAATCAAAATTAAATTAAGAACCAAGGACAGTTTTGAGTGCCTCAAATTCGCCTTGCTATCGATAGCTCTCCGGCCTTAAGCTTATTGCATTTCGTGTGGGCGGAAATTTTGCTGCCTTTGGATAGAGTCAGATAAAGTGGTTCGGTAGGATAACCACATTAACCCCTGTTACTGGAGGCTCCGATTTTACTGATATTCCTCTCTTTAAAAATCTGATTTCCGAAGAGGTTTTCTTCTATTATTAATTTTCATGTTTTTTCGCAGAGTTTCAAAAGCAGGCAACAGTTCTCATATTAATGCGAATTTTTTGTTGCATGCGTGATTAAAATGGTGTTATTGGTATTATCGTTTCATTGTATTTACTTATTGGCTAAAGTATCTGTCTTAACATAATGCATGCGTCTTATCGGGGATCTAACGGCTGTTTTTAGTTGACTGAGAACTTGCGGCTCAAGATCAGTGTTTAAGGCGCCAGCCTACCGATTGGAAGATCCATGGGTCGTTCTCTACATCAGTATTTCGACTGTTTCTGTCCAGGCTTTGGCATCATCTTCGTGATTCCTTCAGGTAGCGTGGCGGCTGAGCACGCTACACCTGAACGGTTATTATTTTATTTGACGCAGCCAAGCGGACAAATTGATATGTCGTGAAAATTTATTCTAACTTTCTTTCAGATACAATGGCAATGACTTCGCACCAGCTGACCAAGATTAGGTTGAAAAAATAGGCTTCTATATAAGGTCTCCTTCAAAGTGTTTAGTA
Source organism: Clonorchis sinensis (assembly GCA_003604175.2). Lineage (NCBI taxonomy): Eukaryota > Metazoa > Platyhelminthes > Trematoda > Opisthorchiida > Opisthorchiidae > Clonorchis > Clonorchis sinensis. The sequence goes on from CM030369.1 coordinate 96,807,337, forward strand.
ATACACCAAAACCTTGCAGGTAGAAGAGTCGGGCGTAAACACTTCTTTTATCACGGAATAGTAGCTTTGGTTGGATTTGCCAAACAGCACAAATAACCTTCGTTTTTTCCAGGAAAACAGTCCCTGTTACCGCTCGCAGTACAGCAATAGGCACATTCAAGTGTTTTGCTAATTAATCAAACGCAACAGAAAGTGCTTTTATGCAGACAAAGTTGTCCTCTGCAATGACTAACTGCCAGGCATTTGATTGCGTCCCATAAATTACAGCTTTTTTAGAGAATAGTAAATCCCAACGTCTAAAAGCCGAAGGCAGTCATGTTCAGATAATGAAGTTCGTTTGCCGGGAAACCGAGTATCAGAGAGGCTTAACTGAACTTTAAGTAGCAGAACATGAAAATCACCGAAGATTTGTCGCTCGTCATGTTTTGCTTTATAAATGAAGACATTCTGATTGGCTTCTTCCTTATTGGAAGGATGACCGGTTTACTCGCAAAAGACAAGATTGTAGTTTGCGATGGTTTTTATGGGGTTCGTATGGCGTCAGAAACGTACGCGCTCATGGAGTTAAACCTGTTTTGAGTTATTGGTTGTTCTTTTTTGTGTCATGCGTGCTTGTGACCTGGTAGGGCCTTATTATGTATCTTTGGGGACTTGATTTCATAAAAATGGATTTGATGCAACCTGGCGCGCATCCCCTTTGGATAAACGTGGGCCCTACGGATGGTTTACTCTTAAAATTCATCTGGAAACTGAACTGGAAAGTTAATTCACGACGCTTTATTCCACCAGCATGATGATATTTTGCCACTAATTGAATTTTGTGCAAGAATAATGAGACTTTTGACAACATGCCTCGGCTAAAACTGACGAAAACAGGAAGATCGGTAAAGCTATCAGTGAAGACAATTTTATTGGCATGCGTTATGGTTGTCAAAATAGTCGCCTAAGACCGGATGGCGCAGGCGATTTTATTTTATCCCGACGTGAGATAAATAAACCCTTGGTAAGCAGATGCTAGTAAAGCATCAATTTTAGTACGGAACCGGTTATAATAATGATGACACCTATCAACAGAAAAGTGGTGGGGTTTTCTCAGGGCAATTGTCTAATTTTAACTTTAAAAAACCAAAATACTCAGAAAAGGCTCTTTAGAAGGACTATTCTCTCAGAGTTTGGAGCTTAGTTGCCTCATTAACACGCAGTGGTGACTTGCTTGCCAAAAGGACAAATGACTTGACGCAACCAAACCCCCACAGTGCATTCAGCTTCTAATTCTTGTATAGGTGGACTATAGCCAGTACATGCACACAAACATGCCGGTATATTCGTATCAACCTAATTCGCACATCTGAGATCTCCTTGCTTAAACTGTATCCTTATTTGAAACCACAGCTGCTGATTCTCCTATCACTTAAGCTTATAAACAGGCTTATAAGAATCATATCTTGATTAGTTTATATTCAGAACTTAATTTTTAGAAGCTTCTCGAAGTCCATATGTCAATGTTCTGTAGTCTATGCTGATTAATAGCTCTTTTCAAAATGCGACGTCTCACTATGAAAAGCTATGTTAGCCTGGTGACGAACGTGGATGGTGTAACACCAGTTTTGTGTAAGAATCTCATAGGAGCGACTCGAAGTCCATCTGTTTCAACTTCAACTTGGACTGGATTTAAACCTGAAGCATATGGTGACGTATACAAGGGGAACTGAGTAGCTGATAAAAACACGATCATAAACGCGACAGTCATGTAAGTTCAGCTAGAAATATAACACTGTTTGTTCTCAAAGTTTTGCGAACAAGGTTCTATCTGGTACTCCCAGGACTACGGGTCCATAAATGTAAGATTTTGCTCAATATTTTCGGCCTGTGATTTAGCGACAAGCTAAGGTGAGTATTCGAAGTTTTTCAAACATACGTCGCTCCTATGCCAATACACTGTGAATTTTTTTGGATGACATCAACGTAAGTGCTTCTCGGCGCTTCATTATAGACTAGCTCCTCTGACAGGAGGAAATATTTATTGAAATGTTTCCTCCTGTCAGGGCAGGTAGTCTATAATGAAGCGCCGAGAAGCACTTTACAACTGTATAGTTTTTGTTGAAAAACATCAGCAGTACGCAATTCACAAACCCGCGACCTTCCGGCCAGCGGTCGAAAACTTTCTTCTCCTGTTTTGAGCGGCTGAACTGTTGCTTCGTCAGCAAGCACTCAGACGCTTCTGCTCCTTCACCTTGCACTCAAACTGTTAATTGTGACTTTTGCTGTTACACAGCTGTATTGAGGATACAATATCAATACGACAACTGAATTTTCCATAGTTTCAGATATGGGTAAACCAGAACAAACCGAAGATAAAATCGAAATAACGGATGGGATTTCAACCAATAATATTTTCACGGAGGTGGGAAACAACGAGCAAGAAGATGTAAAAACACTCAATCAAGACAGCAGCGCATCCTCACAAGGTTGGTCTGCGCTAAATTTGTTGAAAAAACTGACACTTCAGCGTCAAGAATAGAAGACGTACAATCATCTTATGAATGCACTGAGTCAAGTCAAACTAATGACGATAAGCAGGAAAACCTGACATTGCTAGGTGAAGCAGCAGCGGCGAAAACAAATGCCACTGATATTTTCAACGTCGACCTATCCAACCTTCCATATCCTCCGGGCTATACAATAGTTAGCCGACACGAACCAAAGCAAGACCGAGCACCTCAGCGAGAAGAAGAATTACGTTACAAAGGTCCACGGTATGTTCAGCCGCTTAAAACCATTCACGACAGTATACACAGTTTCTTTGGAAACGTCATTAGCATTGGAATGCCCTTGCCAAATGTACTCAGGAAATCCTCTTTTTGATATGAGTTAAGTACTATCTCAAGGTTATTTTGTTTTCACAGACATCAAGCTAATGGAGTTGCCTTTACTAAGGTTTAACAGAAAGGGTTTTTTCTCGAACTCTGGGAAAATCTTTATCTCAGGTGAACAAAAATCCGTTGGACGTTTTGATCTCATACGTACGGTGATACTGCCAGGACTGGGGTTGGCTGTGCACAGAATTTGAACAATTGCTGCACACTGCTACTTATTTACAGCACTACGGCGTCCGACTTAACGAGCGAGTTCTTCGAGGGATTTCCAACTTCTGTAGAACACGTTCAGGAAACTAAATTGACCAGATAGATTTCCTCATATATTGGCGCATCTAATTTAACGTAGTCTACTTTGTTAACTTCGGTGAGCAGCACTGTTGAAATCCCACTGATAAACAACATTCTGTCAGATGAATTTCAACTCGAACCCAAACGCACGAGACGGAAAAGTTTAAGCAATTATTACCTAGATATTCGCCTGTGGTAAAATCAGTAGAAAAGCAATAAAAAAGCAAGGTATTTCGACTCCTCACACCGTCAGAATGTAGTTGTTGTTACTCGGGTATTGCGCGAGGCTTGTTTTGTACAGGATAATTAGTGTGCACTGAATTAACGCCTATCACATTTAAGTATAAGATTTTCACAACAATTTATAAATATCTAACAGCTGAAACGCATCACGTGTCTGCGAGCTGGAAAAAAGTATCCTGTTACATTGGACAAAACACGAATTTAGATTTCACTTGGTCATCCTGTTATTTCCGCCATACATACACTTACTCCGTGGAACTGAAGTTCCTTTTGTATGCAACTGTCATCCGCTATTTTAACCATTTCCTTGAGTAGTCACTTTTCAGAAAGTAGAAGACTACCCCTACCCAATCATTGGAATGACACCACTCAAGCCATTTGAAATCAATCACACAATTCAGCTTCAATTTGTGTTCTCAAAATTAATACATCATTTTACTTTTGTTGAAGGATGACAAAAGAATTCTTGAAAAGGCACTGCGCGAAAAACAAGTTGTATCAAACACCACACCTAAACGATGTACTTTATCTGCACTATAATGGTAAGTCATTATATAAACGCTGTTTATAAACGGAAGCGCTTTCAGACACCATTTGTTAACTTCGCTCGCATCTAATCTAGGAAAACATGCATGCTGAACCTCAAGGTATTGTGTTGGAACATAAAACAGTCGTAGCATTAGAAACCTTGTTGAAAGTACATATACTTTCTCCTCTGAGAGTAAGGCACCTCGTGATCAGCCCAGTTTACACTCTGGCAGGCATAGATGTGGAATCAAAACAGTTAGAATTCACTTGGTTGCTCCTAGGTGACAAACGACGCATGTTGGCATCGTTTCGCTAATTTTTCGTGACTTCAATTAGCATTATCAAATTAGGGGTCACCTAGCATAAACAAACAGCGATTTAAAATGTTTCAACACAAGAATTTAATGATACGTGTACTAAACTGCTGTCAAAGAAGACAAGTCGTCCATTGATTCACTGAGTGAAAAACATACCTCCTCGTTGCGTACTACTTAGTTTCGCCTTCTACGACGCATGGCCTTCTGCCTTTGACTCCATTAGCAAACAAGCTCGTCTTCTAGCACACAGATTAGTTAATGATAATTTGAAATGGGCCCAATAAGTCCAAGTTATTAAGTTTATATGTAACAATAAGTAAGTAAGCATAAGTAAGTTTGTTATAGGTTTTTTCAAGCAGTATTGAACTCTAATGTATTGCCTGGAAGAAAAACGAAGGTTTACTTGAATTTCACTTGGAGCTGACTCTAAGACTGCTCTAGCGGCAATGTGTATTTAATGTGGTTCCGGCTACATTCACCTAAAGCAAGCTAATTTAGTAATCAGTTCTCAACCAAATGGGTATTTCTTATCTTCAGAATTTGCACTTGGGAATACTTAATGCACCCTAATAATTGGATGCAATTAACAAACACAGACACTAATGCCGTTTGACCAAAATGTAGCGATTGCATTTACCTAAAGCAGATACAGACACTACTCTCTGGCGGTAAAAATGTAGCACAACACGTTTTCTGTTAGCGCTCTCTTGTGCAACGACGTATAGGGAGCTGCGACAGAACACTGGACAGCAAGCCATGGGAAACGTGTGGGACACCCGGAATAAAGTAGCTATCCGTTGGTGAATCCTTAGAGGTGCTGTTTATGACGAAAGTCTCGCCGACCAAGGAAACGGGGTAACCTGATGTACATGCTCAAATTCTAGCAAGGACAGTTTTGTTTAGAAGTAATGATACAACTGACGAGGATAGCGAACTTCAGAATTCTGTAAAAACAAAACACTTGAGACGATAGATTCCGGGCCAAAACTCATTCGTTTCCCAGGAAAGCTGCTAATTTTGTCGCATTTCTGGCTGAGCTCCCTGGTTTATGTGAGTTTTGACTGCAGCGTTTGTTCAGTCTTAGCCACCCTGTTATTTTAGTAAAGTATGCATCAAATCTCCATTGCACAAATTTTCTGGAATAAGTAGGATGAGTGAAAAAGCATTGGCTCTTGAACCTTCAGAGTTAAGGATAGTTCATGCATTGGAACAGGCTGAAACACTGAAACTTAGAGCTCCGGTGTGGATTCTGCAATGACGGGTCGAAAAAACTTGGGTGTACTGTATTTTGTGCTACGCGACAACAACAGATTGTGGATTTAGAAGCTTGTTTGTATTCTCTTGTTGATGTGACACAGGTGAGAATATCGGCGACGGTTCCTTGCACCGAGCTAGACTTACTCTTTTCAGCATTCCGCTCCTTGGTTTGAAGTGGAACAAGGGATTCGGAAAAGCTCTGTAACAATTAAATTATCGGCTTTCGTAGATTACCATTAAGACAGTTGTGATGATTAAAATGAAGACGACGCTGATGACGATGATGGTGAAGCACACTAGTATTCTGGGCTGGGGAATTAATATGTTCTTCGAAACTTTAAAGAACACAACGTTTGGTTTCAGTCTTTGTCATGGCAAAACTTTCTTGGTCAGAAAATTAAGTTGGGCAAGGTTGCTACTAAGACCATTAGGTTGTTCCATTCTAAGTTCAGCATTTCTCCTCGATTCACTCACAAAGTATCGTTTTGTTTTTAACCATAGGCTTTTCAAAAATTGAAAACCTTGAAGAGTATACAGGTCTGCGTTGCCTGTTTCTTGAGGTCAACGGATTGGATAGCCTGGCCGGTTTGGAACAACAGAAAGAGTTGCGGTCTTTGTATGTGGCGAAGAATCTTCTCCGGAAGATTGAAAACTTGGATCATATGCAATATTTGGACACATTGGATGTGAGCAACAACATGATCAGTAAAATAGAAAATCTGGGTACGTTTAGTTGTGTTTGTGTTTTGCTTACGGCAAAACTTGAAGTTGTATCGTCATTCTGTGAGGATGTAAATCTCATTTAGGTATTTGTTACTAGAATCGGAAGCCAGAGTTCCCTGCTAGGTAGGATAACTATTACAACATGATTGTGGATTTTATTTTTCGTTTTACCTGGCAAGCATAATACTGATCTTCATTACTGCTCATTCGATTATGTGTAATGAGTGAATTTTCTATGGTGCGAAAATGTATTTCACTTTAGATACTCGGGGTTAAACTAACGCTTCGGCGGTCATAATCTACCACAGTCAGTCAACCATAGCCAATTGTACGTACCTGAAGGGTCCAACACATGCCCACAACTTACTCGTATGGACAGAAACTAAATAGATATTTATATGATTAGCTCAGTTAACTGGTGTAAGAATCCACAGCATTTGGAATGAAAATTAAGCCAACGCGCTCCAGAGGAACAAAATACAATGACATAACACTTTAGTAGTAAAACATCCAGCCCTCCAACTAGAAAGTTCGCGAAAAGTAGCACGGGACGATTGCCCAAAATACACAGACATCCCATTTCAGGTTTCTTTTCTTTTGGAGCTCATCAGTTAAGCATATTACCCGGAAGCCGAGGTACTTAAACACTGAACCAAACAGAAATCTGGTCAAATGTTTACTTTTGAGCTGATATGTAATTCTGAGCTTCCGGGAACCGCACCTAACTGATAAGCTCCAACCAAGACGAAATGGACAGTGGGATGTCTACAGATTTTAAGCCACCCCCCAATACTATATAAAAAAACAATAGAAACGCTGTGGAATATCTCCGCAACTGGACCTCTAGGTAGAGTGTGTACCGCATATTTCTTAGGGAAATAATAATATGCGGGTGACTACCAGAGATTTCATCGTGTCTTAAGCTCCTAGAAACCATTAACTTTGAAGGGATGGGCCACCAAACTGCAGGTGTATGAATGGCTTAAAGGCACTTCCACATTCACATCAAGATTAACGCTACTTCGCGCTACCAACCGCTCCCTATACAGATATGCTACCAAATTTTACCCGGTTAATCATTGCACATAACAAACTGACGACTTTGGAAGATCTGCTTCACGTGATCAACTGTCCACAATTGTCCGTGCTTGATCTGCAACATAACCACATCAAGGATCCAAAGGTCGTGGAGGAGGTCTTTGCCAAGATGCCGTCATTGGTAAGCTCCGTGTCCTATACAGATGCACGCATGTATTTGGCTTTTAACGGATACAATGTAACAGAAGATGGGCACTGTATGTTACTTCATTGTCCACGGATTCACCAGCTAAACCGCGAGGAACAAACAAACTGATAATTCCAGACAAAGTATTGACGTTTACTATTGAGGTAAATGTTAGCAGTCCATGTTGTTTAGATGCCTAGTTTTCTGTTTGCTGAATCTGGCAATTCGGTTGGCCTTCACACCGACGCACCACTAAACAGTGAAACAAAGTTACTCGCCTGCGCACCAATGGTGTCAACTCAACTGGTGACGCAATGCTTGAAACTGAATTGCCACGTTTGATGAACAGAACAACAGCCATTATCAAGCTTACCGTATCCAAGAAACGTGGCAGTACAGTTTTTGTGTCAGCAGAACATTCGACCTCTTTCATACCAGCCTAGTGTAATGAAATGTATGTAAATATTTTGTACAGACGTTGGGCAAACAGCTGGTTTTCGACGAAACAGACCACGTCTGCAACATCAAACAACCTGGTCCAGTGTGGTTTTGTTATTTTAGGTTTTCTTCTTGATATTTTAAAACGGATGATGTAGACCAACACCGTTGTGGAGGTCCTATGATGTTCACTCGCAGAAAATACCAACGTTGGAAGTTTGGGTATCGTAGCTACTAACATTTTCCCCGTACAGTCAGTTCATTGCTAATAAGAAGTGTACTGGCATTCATCAAAAGACATGGTACCTTACATGCGTTGTAGATAATTCCTTTTGTCTTTGTAGCAGCTAATATTTCTGCAACTCCTACAGGAGCAAACGCTATTTTCTCCCAAGAAAAGCATACACTGACTACTGACCAAATATTAGCTCTAAACCATGTCCTAGGGTGACGACACAAATAAGACATTTAGCGTAGAGAAGAGATTAATCTAAAGACCAAGGTTGGAGTCCACCGACCTCCATCTGAAGTACAAGTGAATAATGGGTTGTGCGTGCCATAGACACTTTCAAGATAGGGATTGTCGACCACTGAATCATTCTTACAGTAGGTCTCCAAGTCTGCTTGTCTGAGAAAAAACGTTGGCAATTGATCCTCTGGAATCGCTAGAATCGAGCAGCTCATTCAAAAACGTCGACCACAATGGCTTGAGAAATTCTGGGGCATAACCACATCCGTTCTTATTCTCAAACCACGCTTAGTAAGGTATTGTCTTTTAGACGGTCAATTAACAAACTAAACTAACGACTTTCAGACCGATGTAGGACGTTTGAGTCTACCGACTACTCAAGTCACCGAAGGCGGTCCTGGATCGATACCTATGATAGCCTTGCCGCTGACCGCCGCACTTGGGCGACCTGGAAGGTCCAGACACATCCTCAAGTAGGAAATCTGCGAAATAAATCAATCATCGAAATTGAACACATTGTGTTTCGGGATTAGACCTGGCCTGTGGCAATAGCAGTTTGCTGATTAGTGCCGGATTTACATGGCAGAAAAAGATGCCTTAAGGCAAATGTCTCAGAAGTGATTCACTCCAACTTATTTCCAAATGCACAATAAACCTTATGAAAGAAATTTGACTAGATCTTTCTGTAAGTTACACTTATGGTGAGAACCTTGTGGGCGGGCTGAGTAGGTAGTTTGTATTTGGTCATCCCACCTCTGGAAGTCATCTGAAGCCAAACAAAACTGGTTTCCAACATGTGAGCCGAGTTAAAGTCACCTCGCTTCGTTCATCGTTGATCGTGCTCAAGGAAACCAATGAGGCTGTTGGTCTTATGAAGTCATATCAAAGAAGAACACTGACAGATTCTCATCCCGGCTGAGGCGTTATCCAGCGGCGCTAACCAGGTGCTATCTTTCTGTATGTCTGACTATACAGTACTAAAGATACAAGAGTCACCATAGCCAATGATCACGCTTTGATCGACCTGCCTGGGGAACGAACAAGTGACGTCTAATGGTTTTGAACAGACCCAAAGATGCACATGAAAAGTAATGGTTCGCTTTTCGTTGGAAACTTTTGCTGGTGGGTTACTACTGCTGCGCTTGTGTCAAACTAGGTTTCGTCTTTCCTTCATCCAAATAAACCGATCCGCAATCCTCTAGTGTTCTGAGAATACAGTTATCGTAACAGGACTAAAAGCACACGAATACTACTTATCTTTTGTGATTTTTGCTGTAAATTTAGACAAACCAATAAACCTCACGGGGCACCATTTTGTCTATCAGAAAAGTCGTAATGTACACTCAGCACACCGGTTTTTTCATTACTTTTTATCAACTGCTTCCCACGTTTTCCGTAACCATGAATAAACTCGTGTTCTATTGATCATTCTTGCAGGAGTATGGAAATCTTTCTCTTTTGACTGCGGCGTCTTTTAGGTATCCAGTATCACTGTTCACATACCTGAGGATTATTAGTGGATGGCACAATGAACCTACACTATGGCCTTCAGGTTTGGTGATCATATTTGCTAAAATCTCAGTTGGTCGCATGTAGTCTAACCTCAAACGTGAACCTTAAGGCGAAATGATTGCACAGCGACTGTGTCAAAATAATGCAGGAAACAAACATACTAGGATGAGCTAACTAAATGCTGTAGACTTATGTCATCCCATTCACTAATTTCTCCAGTAACAACCCTTATTACTGTTTGGTGACATCCCGGAATTCTATTTGGCAAAACACTGGTCACTCCAAATTTGTTCCTGTTGAGTGGATATTCTTGGTGTCACGTTAACTTTAATTCCGGCGTCCGCTTATGCTCGAATGGTGAGTGTTAAATCCAAACATTTTTCAACATGAACCGCTAGTACCTTTCTTCCTGAGATGCCCGCCAGACAAAAAAAATACTTTTTTGTTTGGTTCCAAGTTGTTTGGGTTCACGGCGAAAAAGTCTGCGTTGCACAACTTGCATGTATACTTGTACGTTTGTTCGGAGCTACCTCGTAGTAGAGATAAATGTTTACAAGAAATGCCCCCAATTTGAAGACTTTCAGCGATGTTTTGGGAGCTATTATGTTGGACCTCCCTGTTTCAATTAGAAAATGATGAAAACCGTAGCAGCTGTGACAATTCCCCTACGGATATCATCGACAAATCACGGCTAAGTGATCTATTATGGTCGGATTTCCGTGGACTTTCTCATGCGAATATTAAAGACGGAATTTTTTTATTTCTTTTTCAGCGCGTTCTGTACAACCAAGGTAATCCTTTCGTGCGGGTAGTTAAAAACTATCGAAAGAAAGTAATCAACCTCTGCGTAAGTTTTTTATTGCAAAAATGTCGCTGAAGTTTACACATTCTGCTTGAAATAGGTGCCATACTGTATTTGAAGCCATCCCATACTAGAAAAACTGGGAAGCGTATACTGCTATTCAAACTTTGTAGACAATTATCGGCACTGTGCACTTCATGAACCGCTCGAGTATTTCGAATCCCTGACATTCTGCTTGGTAGTTCGCCAAAAGTGGTTGAACAGCAGCGCGATTCATTTGTGAGCATTGTATAATCCCACAGCAGTTCAATCTTATTTGGGCATCACTCAGAACAATGTGTATGGTTTGCACTTATATTTTCTAAAACGTCAGTCGCACAATGAATTAAGTTACTTCCTGGGTTTTACTCATTACAGAAACAGTTGACTTACCTCGACGATCGCCCAGTTTTCCCCAAAGACCGTGCTTGCGCCGAGGCCTTGTAAGTTTCTACAAATTTCTCAATTGATTTTTTGCTTCCAGTTATGAGGGTGGCGCTGAGTTAGAGAACGAAGTTCGTCAGAAATGGAATGCAGAAGAGCAGCAGAAAATAATCGACAGTTGCCAATGTGAGTTTTTTAATGGAACTAGCCGGTGCCAATGCCTAGCAAATGTCAACTCTATCGATCGTGGTTGGTCAGAGTGCTCATCCCCATTGTTTAGACCTCCGCAAAACAATCTAGTTTTTTTCACGACCTGACCATTCATGGACAAATAACTTTTCCAATAGAAAACAAATGAAGTTCGACTAGGCTATCACAAAACGAACTGTCCGCATGTTTTTCCTCCCCAACATGGGTATTACTTCTAGTTAAACGTTCACAGGGAAGATCCTTCTTTGCACAAAGTATTAGTCCAAGTTAAGGCAAGCGACTTGTGGCAATAACAAAAATTTCGTTAGAAAAGTAACAGACGTTGTTCTTTGTAACCTGCTATACATCCAATAGCCTTCAGTTTGGCAAGGTTGAGGAACGTTGGTTGTATCCTTATATTGAATGGCCGCTGTGATGTTTGTTGAGTCAGACATTTGTCCTTGGGTACAGTTCCTCATTGGCCGACTGCGCGTACTCAGTATGCATTGGCCTCAACTCTTCGAAACCGGCCAGAACCACGTTTGAAACAAGCATAAAGAAATGGAGTTTTTCAGACATCTGCTATCCACTTAGAAAGCTGTATGTCGTTTGAAAGAAAGGAGACGTGACCGTTGGAACATTCAAAGGAACTAAACAATTTCTCGTGACATCCAGACAGAAGGTTGTTTCCATTCTATGTGGATGTACAGGCGACCTATCCACATTTTCTAAGTAAATATGTTTAGTAGACCGTGCTTGTTAGACTTCACTCTGGTCTCTGAAGCCGTGCCTCTCTAGAGTATCACTTGTCTCGCTGTAGAAAAAATTTCAGAGGATTATTTCTGGAGTGGTTTCTCTCGACAACTTCCATTTAAAGAGGCATTTCTCTCTCTTGAGGTTCTTGCTTATTAGTAATTTTCACGGCTCAAAAGATTGTTCCTTTTGGGATAGATGGAGAGAACGCCCAAGGTATGGACCTTCAGACTAAGTTTCTCTAACTTAGGAGTCCAAACTGGTCTTCTAACAGAAAGGCGTACATAAAACACCGCTTGCGATGACTAACCGACGGTTGTCCTACAGGCAACAGCTCTATCCCTTATGTCTAATAGGTTAGAAGTACTGAATACATGTATGTTGCACTAGCTACATCGTCCGATTGGGAAAATTTCCTTCTCCATAGTGACTGCGCAGGACAACATTAGATGATGACAATGTGGTGTTGATTCTGCTGCCTTAGCGAGTCAGTATAATCAGCTTATTTCGATTACCTTACATTGGTGTTTATTTCGGTTTGAGAATCGTTAGTGCCATAAAATAGTGAAGTTCCTCGTGATTCTCGCAATAGTGGGCCTATCGAAAGCATCAGTATCACACGATCTCCTAAGACCAAGTAATTGAATCGAAGCCCATCCAATCACAGCGGCGCCGGATTTCGTTGGATACGATCGGAGATTTAGGGAGTTGGGTAGAGGTTTGGATAGGAAGGCGATAGGTGCTGCTGACACCTAATTTGTGGAGGGTGGATTGCCCTCTCATTTTGATTGTTCACGTTAAATCAACAGGCTCACTAAAAACCGATCTCTCTTCAATCTTTTTCCACTTTTTTTCAATTTTCGCGCATTTTTGTGGCCCATTTTTAATTTAAAAAGTGCAGTCGCATACATTGTGGAGCGCTCTGTTAGCTGGAAGGAACTGGCAGAAAAAGAGTAGCACCAGATCGCATCGACTGGCACTACGCATCTGAGAGCGCAGTGCTTACCGATCAAACGGCCTTTTTATATGAAACTCCCTTTGTCTGCTGAGAGCCATATGATGGAAATATATATCTATTAAAAGAAACGTTTTTCCGACATCTCCAATTTTAATTGGCATAGAACTGCTTCTGTTCGACCGATATGGGCTTGCGGTGATACTTCAATACCACTGATAAACTGAAACATCAAAAATGCCTTTTATGAAAGGTTCCTTCCGAGTAACCCCCTTCCCCCGAAAATCCTCAAGGAGTTATGTCCCCTTAGGAAGGGAGCTGCATAACTGGGCGGTAAATCCACAGAGAACACTTGTCCCTACTTAAGAGAGACAAGATGAATGACGCAACGAGAACGGCACGAAACCGATAAAATAATTCGAGGTGGACACCCAGTTTGTTGAGAAATTCGGTCCTCCCATTTAACGACAACCGTGGACAAGCACCATATTTGGATCCTCGAGAGTAGTCCATATAGGGACAATGTAGACGTTATACATATTTATGGATATATGTATAGCTACATATACAGCTTACTGGTCAAAAATGATGAGTACTTTGTCAAACAAATAGATGGCAGTTTTAGTGAATGTCTTTCTCTTAGTTTTCACATGTCCAAGTACCAAAGTTCGTGATTGGAACCCGGCTTATGCATTCAGTCGCTAACATTCTCGGCTGGACTGTCATTCTGTTGTTCTGATGCAAACTCGCTCATTTCAGAAAGACCACTTCCTGAGACAGGACTATTCAGCTTCATAAAAGTCTCGGATACACGTTACCCAGGTGGGTCTGCCAGACTTACACAATTCTCGATCCACGATCAGCTCCAGTGACGGACTCCATGGACCACCTAGAGACCGTGTTACGCCCTCTCCCTCTTGACCGCATTGAATCAGGTTTTGCAATGTCCTCAAGAAGGTAGTGCCATCCTGGACGTAATGTGGGGGCTAATACTCTGATACAGTGAAGAAGTCAGGAGAACTGCTTACCACTCAGATTATTTCTCGAGTGATCTAATGCGTTCAAAATGTACTTTGACAGTAACGTGGACGATGGCAGCAATGGCTACGCAAGTTGCTTTAGACTGAAAAAAGACTGGATGTCGATTCTATTGTCCGTGCATTGACCAAAACGTTGTCGAATATATATTGTCCTTTTCGAGAAGTTTAAAACCACTTTTGCATCTTTTCGTAACGACTGCCAATTGAAGTGTCTTTCAATCTTCTACCAGATGCAAATTTATCTACACCGTACACATACATTACTATAAAGTAGTTTGTTCCGCTCTATTCTGCGTCGTTTTTTTATAAATCTGCTCGATATCGGTAACAGTGAACAAAAGTCATAATGATGATGGTTTCATAATATACGAAAATTCCGATGAAATTTCGTGTGCCTGTGATGAACTCCATTTTAGCTAAGATAGAACTTGTGTTCTTTTAGGAGATCAAAATTACAGGACAGCTTCTTATGCTCTAGTTTACATTTCTGATTCTTCTATAAGAACCACAGACTTTGCTTCTGTGCTTTTTGTGATGATGGCTCGCAAGGGACCGTCTTGGTTGTAGTGAAATATCAAAGGATGCTTCCTCAGAAGTCTGTTTTTTTATGGAATAAAAGATATTTCATATCCTATGAAGAATCTTTTCCTAAACTCCTTTGAATGAACAGTACTTAAACATCACTAGTGATTTCTTTTTTCACAGGGTTAAGAGAGAAGCGGCAAATCATTGAGGCAAGGCGGCGTGAAAAAGAATTGCGCGAAGCAGCTGAAGCCGCGGGGCTACCAACGGACAATATCCATGTCAATCCCGGAGATATTGATTGGCTTTACGGTGCCAATCAGCAGGACGTCAGCGAAGAAGCTGAGAGCAATGGGGACGAGGAACAAGGAGATAAAACAGAAGAAGTGTCCGAACCGGAACAAAATAACTCAGAAAATATCACCTCTGGAGCAGGTGATATGGGTGAATTGCAGCGGACTCAGCCAAGATCGGGACCGATTATGGCAGCTCACATGATCAAAGAGGTTTGCGACGAGCTTCACGAGATTTGTAAAGGAACTTCAACGCTGAGAAATTCCGTTTCAAGGGAGGAGGAGGAACTACAAGCATTCGGACAGATTATCGATAATGATGGTGCGTTTTCTACCAACGGGAACGAACCACCTGGTTCTAAGGACAGCGAATCCGATATGCCAGGACCAGATGCGCACCTCTGTGATATAAACCCAAACAAAGGACAGAACATTCAGTCTGGCCCAAAGGTAGAAAACATTAATGTAAGTTCAGTGAATGACGTTTTTCAGTGGAGTTCCAAAAATGTGCACAAGTATGTGATGCACCAGATACCAACTCCCATTTCTGTTTGGTCGTAGACGCCATAGGCATAGTTTTGTCCAAAAGCCTTTCTGTTTCTCTGTTGCGGTATCAGTGGAGCTGAATCTGGTTGAATGCCGACGTTAAAATTACACGACGTATACCACCAGAAGGATTCTCCCAAATGTAGTGGGAGTGAATTGGCTGACATTTACAGGATTCATTTTATTAAAATGCTTGTTTGGGACATCTGTGAGATTTTACCGTCCCTACACGCGCACCGAATGTGCGATCCACTTTGGATACGAATCACCAGGTCGTCTTGTAAATAAACCCAAAACAAGATGACTTCTACGGAAGAAAGAATACACACAGAATATACACAGTACAAGTGAAATGATGAGTTGTTTGATTTGATAGCGCTTACAATGAATAGGATGATGAACCGTGGGAATGCTGATATAGGAACGGTGAACCAGTCTGGACAAGAACCACAACAATCGGACGATGGGCCTACTAGGACTAACTGAGATTCCTCCACCTACAAACAAAACCATAAACTCGTGGCCAAGTGGGAGTTTGAAAGGTAGTTCAGAAAAAACTGTCGACCTTTGACGATCCAGTTGATGCATATTTGGATATTTCCGTTGCATTCATTTCCCCACTGAATACACTATCAAGAAGCATTTTTATATTCATTTCTGGATGTCTAAATCATCGTCATAATTATGAGCTGTAATAACCGCGAGCTGGTCGTTTAGTGGTTTTATCTGCCTCAATTTCGTCCATCGATGATTTGCGAAGAAAGAGTAGGTAGCTGCGCATTGGAGGCGGGAGCTGATAATTTGTTGCTTAAAAACAGGTCTGTCAATAGACTTTTAAGTAGGGGGGTTGGAAAGGGAGCTATGCAGGAGCTATCTCTGTGTCAGGCTTGCGCTTTTCTCATCTTCAGATATGTTACAAACAATTGATCATAATGAGCAGTCAGTTTAGCGCTGGTCTTCCACAGCATATCAGCTCAGTGACAGCTGTTCTGTTTGTGGTCAAACAGTTCAATAAGCTAAGAAATTTTGCTGCCAGCATGCAATATGTCACTCCAATCGGTGTTGAACCATGTGCAACAAAGCTGTCAATGTCAGGTAATAATTAGACTGTCATCTGGACAGTGGAGGTTGTTGAAACGTTTACTAAAACTTTATTTCCAAAAGAGCGCATTGAGATAATCACCGGAGATTTGGGCGGCTTAAAGTACCTTAAGCCGTTTAAGTGTAAGAGCAGATGGATATTATCTAACCAACTAAACACAGTGCTTTACGTCTTTATGGTTATTTAAAAGAGTGGAGAGCCGACGGTTCCAGTACACCATTTTCCAGCTTCCAATATTGCACACCCATTATGTTCAACAATTAGTACGTCAAATCGATTTGATTTTCGTCCCTATCTGCCTCCTTAATTTTCAGATAGCCTCCGAAATACCTTCAAGTGAAGAAGCATGCCCGAATACGACAGTGACCAGTGAACCAGAACTAGTCACAATTGCGCAACGATTCTCCGAGACGGAGGAAGTGTCCATCTTTGGATGTTGCAAGCAAGTGCAATCTAACATTCAGGACTCGCTCCTTTCGCAACTGTTGATTTCAAGTGAGTTTTGTGCATGGCAGCTAGGCATCGAAAGGGTTTTACAGCTGACCGATTTAGAGCCGAGATGGTTCAAGTGGTTAGAGCACGGATTTACTTGCCGGAAGATCCGTGGTTCGAACCCGACCTCTGTCTCTCGAATTCCCCTGTCTAGGCCTGGGCAACCTGGCAGTATCTCAGCCCTCGCGCTTCCATCGGGTGGCACGACAGCTAGGCACCGGAAGGGTGCTACAGCTGAACGATTTTTTTATAAAGGGAATCCTGTTGTGCGGTCCGATAGACCAGCATTTCCAGTGGTTATCTTCATGGTGTATTTGATTGTTAGTGGAAACGAATGACAAAGAATAGCGTTTTCGGTGGAATTGTACAAAGGCCTGGAATTTAGCATCACTATGGAGTTTATGAAGCTAGGTTGTGATTATGGGAAAACACAGGAATAATGGCACTTGAAGACATGCGCCGCAAAATTTCCCTCTCCCTGATTCATAGAATGACAACAACTTGTACAATCTGTGGGAATGGCGGATGTGGATATTTATTGACAACGTTTAACATGATGGTATAAGAGGAAATGGGTAGAGACAGAGGGCAGAATAGGTCAGATGTTTGTTTTTGGGGGTAAATGCTGGAATTTTATGGAAGGTAAAGTTTTATTTGGATATTTAGTGCAAGAAATAACGTGTGACTTTGGGAAAATAACTGGATGGATTCCGTTCCGAATTGGCGAGGCCTGAAAACATCAAGTGTTTGGTGAATGATTATCGTAAACACTGGTGGAAGGTAAAAAAAAATGCAGATCGTGAAATATGTGGAATGAATGGAAACTTTTAGGTTCTATAGTTTGGGTGATTTGAAAGCGCCATGTCAATCGCAGCACAACAAACGTGCCAGAAGACGGGATGGGTTTCCTATGGACTTTGGCAGCCCTTGAAATAGTCGTGTTAAGATTAGTACATTTCTTCTTCTTGTTAGCCCGATGTCTAGCAACCGTCTTTTGCCATTTTGATAATTATGTTGCAGAAGTTTCCAAGTACGTAAAGAAGTTATGTGAAGTAAGATGGACCCATACGCGTCCAAACACATACTCCCATCTTTAACCCCTTGGGTGCGTGTTGCGCCAAAATATAAGGGTATGACTTGCAACCATTTCTAGCATTATTTGTGACAGAATTCTAACATTTCGGTGAGTCCTGCGAAATTCAGCAGTCCCAAAAATCTGTACATGCTTTCCCAGTCGACTGAAAAATGTCCCAGAAAGATAGCCGAAATGCATACAAGGAATTTAGGAGCAAAACTAAACTTGAAAATTCGATAAAAAGATATTCAGATAGATCATCAAATAGTACAATTTTTGTTTACTACTCGTAAGTAGATTCTGAATGCATTAATTGTCGCCGTGAAGTTTCGAGCTGTAGGTTGCAAAGATTAGAGAGAAACGGCTCGGTTTCTGCAAGCTTTAACTCGCCAAGTAAGTTTAATTTGTAGGAGACAAAAAAGGAGAGAGAGGACAGAGAATAGTTGGAATCTCAGATATATCACCACCAGCCAATGAGTGATGGGCAAATGAAAAACAGTTTAAATGAATATTTAGCTAAGAACTGACGTACAAATACCTATAGGTAGAACAATAACCCAATAAGTGTACAATTAGTTTGAAACATACCGAAGTGCAAAACTCTGGTCCTTCATAATGTGACGTTGATAAACCGCACTGTCATGCTTTACGAAGTTGGCAGGATTATATGTAATGGACGGTGTTTTCCACGACAGTTTAACAGTGATTAACAGTACTGAGCCATTATGCTTTTTTCGCACTTGGTGCTCGTTCCAAGGACTGTCCAGTAGGTTTGGAATTGAATTGACGTCATTGCTTTATCCAAGCACTGGAACACAAGGTAACTCTGTTTGCGATGAGAGCTTTGGACCTCTCATTTTGTGACCCGGATAACTTCCCCTTTGTCTGTATGCAGCACCCACTGGGAAGCATCTCCGTTTTCATGCCTATTTGTGAGAGGCATGCGGTCCCGTGTGTTTGCCAACGACATAAAATGTCTTTTTCGACGATCTATTTTTATAATTGAGTTCGAGGTTTGGTTGTTTTAGTCCGGGAGAAGCGGTCATAAATCTGGAGCCGTCTGGCACACTAGCAAGTTCCTGTTTCAGAATCAGTGCAATATCGAATTTGCTCTTATTACGCCAGGCGCCGCTGAAACTTGAATCTATGCTCAGGAGCGCTTTGACCCCCTCGTCAACCACAATGGTTTCAAAAACACTCGCGGTGTCTTAGGATAAAACCATAACAAGGTGTCTTCGTTCCTTCAAGTTGAAAAAAACAAGTACCTACAAAATAAATTTTCGACTGCGCTTCTTGCTAGAAAATCATGCTCTGAAGATGCTAATTGCTTTTTTTCAGGTAGTAAAAGCAAACACGTGCAGTATCTGCGTACTCAATGTTTTTCACTTTATCTTTGTAGACAATTCGAATCAGATTCTTGAACTGGATGATGAGTTTGGTGAAAATTCAATTGAGAACCTTCGGGCTCCTTCACCTTTGCACTGCACGCAGCATGAAGCCCCAAAAGATCTGATTAAAGGTGAGTCAAAGTACTTACCAGAAGTCGCTTGTCTTCTGGATCCGTTTACGGTCAACTGAGAATTTAATGTATAGTATTTACGAAGTATTCCTCCGAGGGATAGACTCTTGCATAAAGAGGCCTCCAAATATATCCTCTAATTTTTCTCGGCGCAAACGCATTTCCCCAAACCTGAAGAGTTTATTATTTTCATATTTGCTTACAATCATATAAAATGTCACATACCCGTATTGTTAACGTCACAGTTACTACCGGCAGTGTCTGTGGAGCGGTCTCCCACATAAATTCTTGACCCTCCTTAGGGCGCTGTACGCTAACTCCCGTGGCCAGGAAGCTCTCTTCAGCGTTCACCACAACAAGTGGTGTCAGACAGGGCTGTCCCTTTTCACCTTTCCTCTTCAACTTCGTCATGTATACGACCATGGAAGACCCAATACCAGCCTCCAATGCCTGTGGGGTCGAAGTGCTCCCTGGGCGTCCGCTCACAGATATCGAGTATGCAGACGACATAGCTCTTCTTGGATCTGACCCCGAGGCAATGCAAACAATATTAAATAATCTAAATACTTCCATTCACGGTTTGGCATGCGCTTCACACCTGCAAAGTGTAAAGTGCTACTGCAAGACTAGGTGGGCTCGAACCCTAGCCTCATGCTTGCGGATGAACTGATTGAGGTAGTAGGCAAATTTGTACCTGGGCAGCTGTATCAGTCTCGGTGGTCTCGCGAAAGACGATATTTCCATCCGAATTGGGAAAACCTGAGCAGCTTTTGCGAACCTGCGTCACCTATGGCGTAGACGTGACATCAGCTTATCCGTCAAGGGTCGAGTTTACAATGCTGCGGTGCACTCCATATCACTCTACGGATCAGAAGCCTGGCTGTTGCGCATCAAGGACGTCAAAAGACTTTCAGTGTTTGACCATCGATGCCTTCGGAGCATTTCCTGAGTCTGGTGGAGAACACCGGATAAGCAATGCTAAAGTACGTCGAATGGTATTCGGGAGAAATAACCCGCCCTCGATAGGTGAGCTGATCACACTGCATAGGTTGCGCTGACTTGGCCACGTGCTCCGTATACCAGTCGACCGACTTACTCGAAGAATTCTTTTCGCACAACCACGTGAAGGGTGGAAACGAGGCAGAGGCGGTCAAACAATGACTTGGCAGCGAAGTATAAAAGCCACCACCAGCAAACTCAGCTGCGCTGGTCATTGCCGTCTTCCTGGATGGGAGCCCCGAGACAAGCCACATCAGTGGCTAGAGACATTATCACACTTGGCCCAGTCGCGCCCTTAATAGAGCCCCGTGCATCCAAGCTACTGCCTTCAATGCATAGCTCTATTCCCGATTCCCTTGCATAACAGCCCACTGACAGTGCTGTATTTGCGCACCAATTTATCAGCTCCTGCCTTCAATGCGCAGCTACCTACCCCAACTCCCCAAATCACCGGTGAACGAAACTGTGGCAGTTGCAACCACTGTACGACAATTACGCGGTTCTTACAGCTAGCAGCAACACCAGACAATAGACGCCATATACATTGATTAGTTTGACTGGAAGGGGTAATAAAAGTCTGAATAAGTTTATTCCTGTGAAATCAGCCTTGAAAGGATCTAAATTTAGTGGTTTCCTACCATACGGGTTTTGTGGCGTGGTTGACGCTTCACAGACTTAGAAGAAAACCACATCTTAGCTCGGCGGTAGTAGGCGTAAAGAAACATGTAGAGATTTGATATTTCAAGTGTTTTTTAACGAGACTTTGGAAAAACGTTAACGTGGGACATGGATGATAGCAGAATTACCGATCAATGGGATGTGGGGATTAGATCAGTCCGTGCGCAGCCAAAGCTGCAGTACACCAAAGGACCACTCACCTCCTTGCCCAGCCTTGTATCGAATAAATACGACCCAGGGCAGGAAAATCCTTAATTCTGTAAAGGCATGAAAGCCCTTAATAGCAGGCTTGGCAGCATTGATAACTGCTCCAGGAGAGAGATGAATCTAGTGATCCTGAAGAAATTCCGGTGTAAAGCGCTGCCTCATTTGTGAATCCTTCTCTGCTGCTCTACCAGAATATAATAAAACCCGTGTTCGTGAGTCGTTGACTGTAACTTCAAAATTAGTGATAATTTCAGTCGGCTTTGATTGTTTGGCAACCAGAACCCGAGAATTGTCCACTAGCGCTAAAATTCATCCCTCTTCCCCGTTTTTGTGCGCTTCGCAGAATGTCACTGGGCGAACACTTCCAAAGCGCCTGCGGCAAACGGATGGACAAATACTCTCGGATCACCAAACCCAAGAATTATTGAATTAGACCTCGATGCAGGTAAATACATTTCTGACAGGCATCGGTTGTCATACAACACGTTTTCAGATTTAGTTCAGAATTCTGAGTCCGAATCAGTTCCACAGAATGGACTGCTCAATCTGACTGAGCAAAAACAAGCAAACCTCGAAGCTTGGATACAAGCCAAACAATGTGAGGAGCTGACTGCAGTTAGTCCGGGTCCACTGATCAGTACAGATAATACGCTGCTTACCAGTGCTAATGAGGGTAAGAACTTTTGCTGTTTTGGTGTTCATCTGGTGACGCTACAATTTTCGCATTCTCCAACTAATACGGACAATAAACGGGATTGCCTAGTAAATTTCACTTCAGGTTATTAGAAGTGTTGAAATACAATCCGGAATTCATTCAATATGTGGTTTAGAGGTTTCTTTAGAAAGTTTTCATGAAATCACCTTGCACCCTTTAAAACAAAAAATACTGTATACTGACCTTTCTGTCGGGAGTTGTATAGCAAATCGGATTACTGCAATTAAGATAATTCGGTCGTTCTATTAAGTATTCATCAGAATCGTAGGGAAGGCATCAAGTTTAACATGCATTTCGAAGTCATTTCGTGTTACTGTACTAGCCACTTGTACGGGTTCAATGATATCATAGGTTGTGTTTTAACGACTGTCACTCGTTGCAGGGTGTTTTTCATTTTGTGTGTGCCACAAAGAATTTTTTCGCCTAACGTGAAGGTTACTGTTTCAAAGTCATCCATAGCGCGAACAGATATCATTAAGCACTGGTCCTTCCTTATTTCACAACAAAATTCACAAACTCTGCAGAAAAAATTCTGGAGCGCGAACAACATGAGTTGGATGTGTCTTGACTGTAAACATCCTTCAAAGAGGTTACCCACGGCAATCGAAACGTCAGACTGTGACACCTTATTCCACTACGTAATGGTTTGTGGATTTGCGTAACTGTTTAAATCAATTATATGCATTCACAGTGATGTGTTGTTATCTTTCTAATTCTAGATGGAGTTGAAGAAGAAATCAACCTCGAAGAGCGAACGGTAGGTCTGATTTAAAATTGTTAAAATCCCTCTAGGATTAGCGAACTAAACTCATTTGCCTACCAATTTGGTTTTAACGGAAGACTTAACTGAGACCAAGCTCAATCTCTTGTTTATGATATTTTTAACCAGCTGAATGAATGAAATACCATTAATGAGAGACTCAGCTGGGTGAGTCTCCTGTCAAAACCAAATTGCTATGCAAATGAGTGTAATTCGCTAATTTCTTGCAATTTGGGTTCAAGTAGAACATAAGGTTGACGAAAACTCGGGGACTGTGCCTACCTGCTGAGCCACAAGAAGGGCGAAACCGGTCGTGTGCTGCTAAAGCATTTTTAGGCAACCTCATGGGCAGTAGATTATCTCTCAGGATTAGTTTGTGCATTGTAGCATTATCGGTTTTCGTAACCACAAACCACGAACGGAGCAGAATACCTGAACTTAAGCCAATTTCCTCACTTGAATTGTATGAAATTCCCGTCTCCCATTTGATATTGGGCAGGAAGTGCTACTATAGCCATTTCAGTTTCTCAAGTCCGCAGTTTCCTCTGAAAGCATTTTAACCAGACACCACATATTTTTCGCATCGCTATTTGTTGTTGATTGATCAGGATACTGGATCTACGGTTTGTTGGTTTATATTTTGTTTCATAGCTCCAACCATAGAGGTTAAAATGGCTAGAACTTTAGCTCTGGTCAACAAAAGATGACAGGTTTTCTTTATCAGTTGTCACTGACAGCATTCGGCGTTTTTACCGGAATGTTCAGCTTATGTGGAAAACTGGAAGGTTAGAGAAAAACGGGGGGTATTCGCAAGGACTTTTTTTCATTTCACCTTGTACTGTTCTCTTTGGCTGTGCAAAAAGTGATGACCTCACGGTATGCTTGATTTTGCATCGACGACCAGTTTAGAGATAGCTCCGTGGTTAGGGCGGGATTGCTGACCGAAATTTCTGGGTTTTTAACCTGACCTCGGAAGCTCCACTGCCCTTCTATTGGCTTTGGCAACCTGACAATATCTCAGCCCTCATGCTTCATTCGGGAAGCATAGCAGCTAGGCGCCAAAAGGTTGTTGCAGTTGATTGATTACTGCCATTGTTAGCTTAGAGGAGCTTGAGACGCTGTTTTTCTCGTCTGTGTAGCTAGTTCGGTCAAAACTTAACACTTTCTACGTGCAACGTATTTTCAGTAGCAGTCCGTGTTCTAAGTGACCATAGACATAGCCAAAGGGTTTTTATCATTTGAATATAAATTGTACACATTTTTATCGGCTTTACTCATCTAGGCTATTTTACTGACATCTTCCAAACAACGGGCGTAGAATGTTCCACATATTTAGATCAGTTGGTAGCCACAGTAAGAAACTATGTTGTATCAGGTTGGTATCTTTCAGGAAAACGGTGACAGGCACAAACTTAGTAGCGCTTGTCTGCTTATCCGAATTACTACGGTAGGGATCTTCGTGATTGAAGGCTTTATTGTTTCTTTCTCATTTTTCGACCAACAACTGACTAAACCTAGGTACAAACAAAGGTGTAGAACTCATAGCAACCGCTGCGATATGGTTCAGGCTAGCATTGGTGGGTAACTTTCCTACTGAATTCAGACAGCTTCGAAGCAAATAACTCATTTTGGCGTAACATGTTCATCCTTCGACGAATTTTTTGGGACAGTCCATGATGTTGTCCCGTGAGGAAGTTTCAGGTCTCACCAGCCCTAGAAAATACTTTGATTTACTTCTGATGATTATATACTAATGCTTCTTCACTTCTGTTACACAACGAAGTTTTGATGTCAAACTTTACGTTTCTGTGAGCTCAGCCCACAGGCCGTCAATGGGACTGAGGTCAAACTGCAAGTTAGTCGGCCCATCGAGTTTAGACGCCATCACTGGAGCTAGCCTATGATAGAGTGCTAGTCTGAATGTAATGTTCTGATCCCAAAACGTTGTTTTGTTTCTGGTCTTCACGCGAGTATCAATCACAGTTAAATCCGATCCGAAGCTGTCTCAGTGTAATTGGAAATTCGTGATTTAAACGCTTTAGAGCAATAAGCCTTGGATGCGCGAGTTTACACATTGAAACACCATATTCCCACTTGCTGCTACAAGCGGACAGGACCTTAGGATATCCAAATCGGACAACGTGACTTTAAACTCTAGGCGCAGCAAAGCAGGTGGCTGTTATGTTCTGTTTCTCTATTCAACTTGCGAAGGTGGTCTACCCAAAAACCAATATAGAGACTGCCTGAGAAGCAGCGATTAAAATTATAGGGCAGTTATTTCCACCGTTTAAAGTACACATGAGGAACAGCGCAAACTCTGGCAGAGCTCTTGTACTTTGGTAGCACGCCATCCAACTAGGTGCCAGCAAGCTGTATACTTGACAGTCAGCTGATGTGCAAGCAAAAGTAAATCCTGAAAACAGCCAGCATTTGAAACGTCCAGTGATTAGAGTCGAGGGAGTATTACGTCACACAGGTCTCCAAATGGCACAGGATTGAAATCGGTGGGTGGATCTGATGTGTATTGACAACCTTCCATCCGAGTGAATCCAGTGATCGAATCATTTACTTCTGCTTTCACAAAGTAAGCACACTTGCCTCAATGAGTTTGTCAAACCCAATAATGTTAATAAATCAAAACGCGCTCAAGTGAGTGACACACTGGTGGTGGTCTGATGTTTGCGTTTTTTCCAAGAGTCTGGTGGTTTTTAATCCGATTCTCTCAGTTGATACTCCAGTATGTTTTGGTATATTCATAGGTGAGCCTGAGGTTTTCTGACTAACGATCACTCTAATCGATATGCCATGAGTGAAGTAAAGTCAAAGGAAATGGATAATCGAATATATCTCCTCGAATGGCATGGACTCACATACGTGCTGCTATCAGTAACTGCACCAAAAATGACGAAGGTTTCCAAAAATCATGCTCGTGTTAAAGATCGTAGTTTTGCTTAGTCATCAGTCAACTCCCACTCAAATTTTTAACAGCACACCATATTTTTCAGATGTCATCTCGCGAACGGAAGATTGAACGACGAGTAAGTCTCATTCACTTAATAATGCACCGGCGGTCCGCAATTGTACGGTCCTGGTAGCAGTAAACCGCGCTTCCAAGACAAACTATCCACCATCTTAAATACCGCTAAAAAATTCTTCGTTTATCCGCGCTTAAGTCCTTTCTAGCCGTCTAGCTGTGAAAGTCTTGTTGCCATATATTCACGGACTTCAACCGAATCTCATACACGGCCCTCGTATACACGAGAATGCGTTATACTAATTTTCGGTGAATAAGTAGGTCAATGGGCCTAAACCGTTTTCGAAAATGTCTCATATTGAAACGGGGTGATGTTACTGTGTAGCGTGGCGAGTCGGAGCGGAACATCAATGTGTTCTGATTACTGGTAAGTGCTGTACACGCCTGTTTTGCTATCAATGACTTATCTGACTATAAGTGATTGCTTGGGACACAAAGTAATTTGTTAGTGTTCTGATTTGTCCAAACCAGCTGTACAGAGCTCACTTTTAGGTATAAAAGACCATAGCGATAAGGAGAAGTGCAAGAATTCGAGTGCTTTCTTCTTTTGAGGGTTTCATCCGGAATTGAATCAACTTAGCCCGCAGTTTACTTAAATGCTAAGCGAACATTTTTACCTCTGGAAAAACTCAAATGCAGATAATCCTTGGCCAAATGCCTTGGTTTACCTCTGCCCAAGTGCTTCATGGGGCATGGGAACTGCAAATTTGTGCTGTAATAAGGTGCGTGTGGGTGTTGCCGAGCTGTCACTTGACAGACAAATGAAGGTCGACAAAACCGTTTCAGAATTTGGAGACCGCCAACCTATGAATCTGGAGCGACTTCAAAGTACCTTCGCTCTGTTATTGCCTGTAAAGAGAACCTTCATTATTGAAAACTCTGAATTCCCACAACTGTTTCTTTCGTGATGACATTGCTTACCTTTGAGTGAAGAGCACTCTGTTGATCAGACTACATTTGGTATTATAAGTGCACACTTCTAGCCACAAATAACTTACGTCACTTTGTAAGTTTACCTTTTTTTCTTTTTACAGAGCGCATTCACTGCAGATGCTAACAGTCCAGAAAACAAGGTTCAACCAACGAGCGAACTCCCTCTTGGAGAAGTTGTCCAAGTCCATTCTCCGAGTATCATAGAAATCGACTACACTGAAAACGGAGATACACAGGAGAATGACAAATGTGAATTATCTTCACAGCCCAACGGAATCGCACCTGAAACCTTAACGAAAATTATGCACACCGCAGCCACGGTTGGTGACTCTGCAACCAACGCTCGCGGAATGAAGTATCCATTTATTGGCCTAGTAGCAGATCTGAATGGAACCGGATCACAAAACACTTCTGAGAGGAACTAAGAATCAACGCCAAACCTTCTCATTTCGAGTGAAAAGAGGGCCAACTGACGACAACCATGCTTAATAACCTCCCTGTACGTTGTCAAATAATGTGTAGAAAAGCTGCTCAAAACGTTTATTGTTCAATAATTATTTCCAAGTATTTCAAACGCTCAAAGGTAAACTCCACATAGTAACCAATCACTGTGAGGATTCCTGAGAGCCGGAACATATAGGAACTCTAAGAAGCACTGAAGCTCATCACGCTACTTATTTCTTGTGTTGATATGGACGATCAGTTTGCTTCTATATGAATTTGAGATTTCCATGATACATTAAGTGTTAGAAATGTATTTATTTGGACGTTAATTGCTTCCTTAATGGCCTGATTGTATGTTGCAGACGTATGACGATTACTAGTAGTAATCTTAGTCATAAAGCGACCCAAAAATTAGACTACTACATAAAATTGCTTTGTGAATCATAGTTCCCACTAAATAACTTCATGAAGGTGGTACTTTCGACGGGGATCGCAAACTGAGTTTTACTGCTCTTTATCCGTAAAAAAAGTGTTGTCAAATGACCCTATTGCTTTATTTTAAAAATAGTTCATTTGATGGTTCTAAGTATGAAAAGTCTGCTTACATTTCAAATTCTTGTTTGGATTGTGAGAACGGTAAAAAAAGCTTTCCCCCTACTTTTGACTCTGGCATGTACAGAACGTGTATGCATGCGTCCTTGATCAGTTCGTAAACGGGTACACGTATGACGAACTTATGCATATATATAACTGTTTGTTTTTATGAACCAACGTAAGACGTGGCGTTGATCCATAGGTTTGTACATGCATGGACTAACAGGGAAACAATGCAGCAACACTGCAGTGGCCAACACGAAGCTCTTAACGAAAACTTCCAGGCCCAAATAACCGTCTCACTATAAATGGGACGTAAGAGATCTTATCCCTTGAAGTGCCTCGTATCTTGTTCGACCAGTTACTGGAATGTCAATTACCCTGATGTTTGACGTCCACAGTGTAGTAACCACTAGTGAAAATTTGCAATGAATGATAGTAATGCTACGACCCAATTCGTTCAAACTATTTCTTGATGGTGCTCCTATCAGTTTGAAGTATTTAAGAACCCAGTAGCGACTTCTCAATGTTCCAGTGTTAAATGCTCAACCAATCTTCGGACACGATGGCGTATAAAAGACACGTATTAATATGTAGATTGGAGATCAGCGCACGGGTACTTCGGGTCACTGACTACGTTCGTTTCGAAGTTCTACCGAAAAGCACACCGAAGAAACGTTCGCAGTCACCGCACCACAAAGAACAGTTCAAATACATGCTAAAATTAACGTAATCAGTAAAGTACACTCGGAGAGTTTAATAAGCGACACACCTAGCACATTAGTGCGAAGAGAGATTCGTTAAAAGTACAGTAAATCACATACTAAAAGCAGTCACGAGCCGCGCAGGACTCTGCAGAAATAGATGGATACTCGAGAACATCATAAACGAGAGATTCTGGTAGGTCTCCCGTCAAAGCCAAATTGGTACGTAAGTGAGTGTTTAAGTCAAATTTTTGTGCTATTTGAGTTGAAGTAGAACAAAAGGTTGACGGAAACACTCAGAAACACCGCCTACGTGCTGAGCATTAAGGAGGACGAAACCGACCGTGGGATCTCGAAGAGTTTTCATATTTAGACTAGTAATGGGAGTACCATCGAATGATGTTTCGCTTTGATGTCAGTGTTTCGGACGTACACAGTGCAGGAATCCCAAAAAGCCAGATATATTTTTGCCAATTTGCATCGTTTGTGATGGCAAAAGTATGATTTAACTGGTCACTTTTAGTAGTACACATTGCTTTCACGTCCGTGAAATGAGATATCCGAGAGAGCATTCGGTGAAACCTCTTCGTATACTTGATATCGAGTTTTTCAGAACCGTGGCTGGTATGAGGTATCACCAAACGTTCTCAGTAATGCGATCATCAAATAAGCATTCGGTGGTACGGCATTGTTTTCGGTTCACGAATGATTTCTTAGGTGAAGTGATCATCTGTTACACATAACGAGCTATCGTTCACTGAGAACAGTATCGCTTTTGTGCCAAACTCAGAGTTGCATAAACCTAAGCTTATGCACTAGCAGCAAGAAGTAAGGAAGATCACGAAATGCACGATTGCTGCAGGTGGGACCTAATCTACGGTCTAGAGTCCACAATCTCCTCTGTGTGTTTCGTTGGAGGTGCTGCAGCAAAACGAACTCAGAGGCAACCATCTTAACATTCCCGGCCCAGATGGTCTGCTTAAGTGTTTCTGAACTGGGAACCACGTTTGTTTTCCGCCTCAACAATACATTTACTTTCATGCGTTACGGAGCTAATTCTGAAAAACAAAAAGCTAAAGTCAGAAAGCTAAAATACTCCATCATGACGTTACGCAAGACGGAATGAAAGACAAGGATTTCTCTACCAATGACGCCAAATGGTTTGGTTTACATAAAAGCTCAAAAGCTTGTTGCCGTTAGTTTGATGATAAGAAATGGTCACATGTGGTGAAAAATCACTTTGGTACTTAATATTTTTCTGATCCTGTGCGTTTGCGCCAAAACGCGAATAAACTGAGACACAAAAATAAACCAAGTGAAGAGAATGGTGGGTAATCAACTTGTCACACCAACCCAGTTTGGTAGACTCTTTATGATACGGCTAGCAAAATTCAGCATATCTCACAACAGATCACAACTCAGTTCGAAGCGAGTTTATATTGACGTATGGTTAGACATACTGCCTGGAACAAATCTCTCAAAGGAAAGTTCAAATCCCCTCACTAGGACAATTATGGATTTGGGTTGTTTGAATTTTTTGTAGCATCATGAAACTCGTTGCCATACTGGACGCAATCATTTGGTTAGAAGAATAGAAATTTTTATCATATGAAGAGTTGGGCGCAAAGTTCACATACACTACATTTTCAAATTTCCTTATCTGTCGCAAGCAGCCGTCATGTTACAAAAAATTTCCGATCTCACTTCTACTGAGTTTTCAAAAGCACCGTTGAGCCTATTTAAGACCTATGATCCAAGAGAATTGGAGTTAGTTAAAAGAAGCACCCTCAACTGCACCATAAACTACGTTGGAAGCGGAATGAGGCACTAATTTCAACCTGGTTAAGTGATTAAATACACGAGCATACTACGTGCCCTGTAGTCAGTACCAGGAACAAACTATACTATCATGAACTCAACGAAATGAATACCGCCTTAGAGCAACTGCTAAGCATGCAGTCAGCAAACAGGTTACTATTCACCACTACTATCGTTTATTTTTTAAGAGCATGGTCACAGACATAAAAAGTGAATGCGAGCGATGAATGCGAAAGAATTACAGGAGAATATGAGATAAAAGAGAGAAATGTCTCATTCGAAGTCGTGCCACCAACAGTTCCAGTCAGATAGGATGAATCCCAACGTACGTAAGAATTTTCGTATGGAAACATGCGTGTCAAGTCTAACAACCGAAGAAAGGACAAACAATGCTGAATGCTCTTCAAGGCGCAGTAAGCGCTAGCACACTCAAAGACTCGCACATCAGGCACAAAGTGTCCGTCATACTGGGTCTGGTGTGAGATTCAATGGCAAGAATGTACACTCAACGTCATATGCCACGCGTAAAAGTGTCGTACGTACGCAGAGAACCCACAATGGCAAGCAAACACAAGTCACTGACTTTGACCTTGGAAAGTCCCAGTCCAATAACAGTTTTGGCGGATTGAGGAAAGCAGATCCCTCGATAAGAGATGATCATCGGTTGGTGGACCAAAAAGTCGACATCACAACCAATTGCCCGTAGGGCTGATATTATGGCGAGGGAATATTCATCAGCACCATACTTCTGCTTTTTATCATTCCACACAGTCATTCCGCGCCCATCCGAGACTATGCTGACGTCTATTACAGTCGCTCGGCGCTCCCGAACGGCGATCAGGTCAGGCTTGATGAAGGACGTCGAAGTTGGTGCTCTCAACTCCTCAAAGACGGTGTATCCCAGGCGACGGAGGCGTTTTCGAGTTCCCTTGCAACCTGATTATGACGAGCACATCTGGCGTCATGCGTGATCCAGCAGGACTGCAAAATATGCACCAAACTCTCTGGTTGGCCACAGTTTTCACGACATAAGATCGTCTAGCCACCGTGACCATGTCGAGCGCTTCCAACTCTCGTCATGAGCAGGTTGCATTGGAGCTGGATACCGCGGATAAATATCCGAGGAAACACTCTTTCTGGAAATACAAGCCATCGATTAGAAAGAAGTGAAGCGACCAACTCTCGTAAACTGCAACCGTCAACGCTGTTGTGCAGGCTATCACCCCAAGCAGCCATCAGCTCTTCCTTGGTGTTTATGCATGAACCATGAACAAGGATCGGAAGGCTGAGATCCCGAACAATCTTGTCAAATGCGGAATCGTTGACCACATTGCGTAGTACTCGTCACTGAGTAGAAAGGAGCATTTCCATACGCACTCTCCGCTGCGTCGGGATTGTTGCACTCAGACCTGGGATACCAAGTCCCTGATGTTGTTTACCGGCATGCATGTAGCTGATCGGGGTATCCTTCGGTAGACTTAGCCAGCCACGAATAGATTGCCTGATGTAGTAACCATTCATATTACATAAAGTAGCAAAACACTATTGGATGGGATCAATAAACAAACCGTTCCATATTCCGAGTAAAGGCTGGCAGTGCCAGTTACAAGGCATTTTGAAAAGCAAGTCGTCCTTGGTAGAAAGGAAAAATGACAGGCACACAAAAACTCGAAGCTACCACACCAAAATTATGGGACAATCCCTACATACTAGGCCCTTCTAATGCTGTCTAGCAACGTTCGTTCAGCTTGATAAGCCCGGCAGAAATTTAAAAATTCCACGCTCAAACAGGTATGTTGGTTGATTATTTGAAGTGCTATTCCTTATCGGTGGTTCTCTCGGTCGCCCCTGTTTTCCTTGACTCTCCGACGCCGCTTGATCACTCAGAGCACCGAAACCTTGCTTAGACGTAACCTACCGCAATGATTTTAACAATTTACTCGATACATGGAGATGATCTCAGCCTTTTGGGTAATGCATCTTAATTCACGTAAGATTACAGAGCAATCGGAACGATCCAGAAGCTTTGGACGGGATACGTCATCCGCTTTTGGAAACAAAAGTACATTCTGCCTTCGAGTTCTACGCAGAACAAACGACGGATGATTTGTCCTGCGTCAGAAACAAGAATAGTGAACAACTCTCACACTTAATACGTGAAAATGGAGGTGACCGAGAATGATCAATGAAGATTTGGTATCTTTATTTTCGAAGGGAATTCTTATATATTTACACCCGGCGCATAAAATCATCACCTGCATGACATTCGTACAAAAATAAGATTAGCCTAGGCCGAAAATGAATGATAGACGCTTTGCTGAAGTGGACAGGAGGAAGTTGTGTCTCAAGAAGATAACGCTGCAGCATATAGTTCTTACCTCACCAACGGCGGGCTCCTCTGTGGTGGGAAGGAAATGCTGAGTAGGTTGAATTTCATTCCGGACCTCATCTCAACTAATGACTTGTGTTGCACACTAGTATGATAAGCGTCCAGAGCCGTCAGCGTCTTTGAATTCAAACCTGAAATGACATGCTCGTGCACGACCTGAGTGACATCCAAACATATCTCCAAATTACACAAAGTCATGGCGTGGGAATTTTGATATTAAACGACTGCAACACGTAGTTGTGCAACTGAATTTTAGTGTTTTTTTGGAATAAATTATCAGCATTTGGTGTGCATCCTTTACTTGCAACTTAACTTAAAGTGCCAGCCAAAGCTCTCGTTTACGATAATTCTCAAATAAATGTACTGCATTGAGACTGATAGATTCAGTTGATATTCAGCTGGACCACCGTTGACACCAGGTTGAGGTGTAAGTGAATGTATAGCTTCGTGTACGCACAAAATACGGCTTAATTAAGAAGACGGACTGACAAAAAGTCATGAATACCGCCTACCTGATAACTTCAAGAAGCTCTCAGATGGTCCTTATCACTCATATTCTTAATGCCAGGTCAAGGGCGTCTCATAGTACGCCCCAAAATATGACCTTATGAGTCACCTACCTACCAAAAATTCTATCGTTCGGTTGGGATAGAGTGGGTGTATCCCAAGAACAGTTGGTGTCACGTATAACTGGTCCCTTTTGAGAATGTTTTTCTGCGGTTTCGTCAGTAAACCTTTTCACCTTACATTCTCCCTCATATCACGATGGGCGCACCGAAAATTTGACTACAGTACCCAAATATGCTAAGCATGTAACACATCCAGCTTATTTGATGAACCCGATAGAGTTGCTGCAGAATTTCCACCCCTTAATAGGGACGCAAAAGACACGCCACTAACGTCATACGAAGTTTCAAATAATATTGACATGCAAAATCTTAAGCGCGGTACGTTCCAAACCGGTTTCGTTCTTTGCTAGTGAGAATTTTTTGAAAGAATTCTCCCGCCCCTAAATCTAGTTGCAGAGCTAATACGTGTAATTTCGTGGAAATATCCGTCAAACTGCACTGCATGTCTGCGGTACACCCACTTACTATCAATCGTGAGCCAGATTATTGCAGGCCGCTCTCCCCTACAGTTACCGCTGGACCACAACAGATAAGGAGAAAACGGATGTTTACTGCATGTTAGACGTGAAATATAGTGTCGCACATGTCAGGCCTAGTAGCATTTGAAATGGACGGGTTTGCCGGGTGGCTAGATAAGCCAGTTATTCAACTCTCCTCAACCGTTTGCATGCTCCAACAACCTCTGCGTTAAAGGTTCCGTGTATTCACAACTAGCAGTACAGCAGCTAATAACGAACTCAAACCTTCAATTTTAAGTTTAACACTCGAGGGAAAACTGTTACTTCATTCGAAATTTCTAGAAGACGAAAACATAAAGAACGGAGTAACCCGGACAATAGTCGATAATAGGATTTCCTGCCTGAGCGAGAACTTGATGCCCTCCATTTCCAGTAATTTGTCCGCAAAGTAATTTGTTCAGCGCTCTGATGCGGCAGTCAAAACCGCCACGGGGTCCCCAGTGGGACGAGTCTGAGTCGATAATCTGGTGGGTAGTTTTCCAGAACAATCCCGTCAACAAAACTGGTACAGTCACTCGTTAGTTGTGGCATAGCGAAGACTGCATGCGAACCGCTGTACGCAGATTGGTCACGTAAAGATAGGCAAGTGAACTTTTAGCCCTCCGGTCACACTTTCCTCTCCATCTGCTCTATACAGCGGGCTGTCGGTTTTCAGAAGGCTCCTTCAAGTATCAGACGCATAATTGAGAACCGCCCTCTAGACACACGAAAACTGAGCCATAGTTGTCCTAGAGGAGAGGCGCGAAGCAAGCTTTCGCTTTGAGAAAGATCAATTGTCTGAAAACTTGTGACAAAACCGACGGTAGTTGCGGACTCTTGCGCGGGTTGAGGCTAGCCTCGCGAGGACACGGCGTCCAACGTGCGTGAAGTTATCTTCGCTAACTACCCTAGCGGACGATAGCGACGCGGCAGTGAAATCCATGCTCAATTCACTAGCTCTAAGCTGAATTGCGTCGGCTGGGCAGAAACGGGTGGCATAGTCCACCAACAGATCAGCCAAAAGCGTCGACCTTAAAGCCGGAGATTGTTGCAAGAGCTTTAGAACAACTGAAAATGTGGGATTGCCAGCATCCAGCTGCACTCTGTCAAAAATGTTATGTACAACTGTAGATTCAATCTACGCTCATGACGCCGATGGCTAGAGCCACAACCCCGACAACAGCGTACTGGAAACTCCCATGTACACTAAGTCAGTCACGGTGACGACCTAGAAATCCACATAACCGCAAAATGAAAGCGAGGGTGCTCGAATAAGCCATGAAAGCTCCGACCAACTGCTCAGCCGCTTGCTTAATTCAGAGTACAGTTCTCTTAGAAAACAGGCCTCTTATGAGTACCGCTAAACCGAATGCTTCCCGACGGTGCTATTCAACGCATAAACGACCTCATAGGGTGTCACAAAGCCATTCTGCCTGTCAAAACGCGTCAGAAAACACAAGAAACCAGACGGACACACGTCCACCCAAAGTCCTTAAACAACGGCGAATCCAGGCGTCCAAAATGTGGTACTGCCCTAGCCACAAGCAGTAGCCGTCGTAATTTTTCACCACATGGGGAAAGTTGTGTCCCCAAAGAGCAACTAGCTGCAAAAACCGGATTTCTAGGGGCGTCAGTCCCTCCTGCAACCAACCGGGAGTTTTCGGAAGCACTGGGGCAGGAAGCAGACAAGAACACCCCCAGAGGCCCATTCAAAGCTTTGGACTCAGCCCGGCGCTGAACTATTGGTCCTGCCAACCTCTCTGGTAGTATACCTCCCGGTTCTCAAAGTTAGAACACAGCAGAGACAATGGTGAAGTGTGTATTCACGAGCTGCCTCAGTCTTTTAAAAAAACTTCGCTATTCGGTTTGTTTTGAACGACCGTTTATGATCGCACTTACAGGAACATGGCTCACACCAGACGTCTCTGACGCGGAGATTTCAGTAGCTCCTGCTCCATTTTTCGACAGCTCACTTGAAACCTGGTATGGCAGGTGGGGCTGTTCTATACATGCATGCGGTGGTGCCTACCCTGGTTGTCATCCCTGACACCATTTTTGCACCCTTTTGATGCACCGTGAATTCACATATCGCTGCATGGGACCGATTTTCTTCTTCCCGCCGCAGTCTATCGTTGCCCCTTGAGATGAACCGTACCTATTACAAACCTATGAGCCACTCTCCTCCAGTTGCCATTTCATGCCCCTGTTGCTGGTAGGTGAGTAACTCTCCCAAGGCCTCCTGGATGAACCTACAGCGCATTGGGTCTAGTGTACATTTTTCATCGGCGCTGACCAAAGATTTTCAATATAGCGCTTGGATCCGGCGTGTCGCCGCAACTGTCAGTTACCGCGCAGGTCAAGTACCCTCCCTGCTGGATTTGGCTGTCATCAACAGAGGGCACTTAGTTCCTCGAGGCTCTACTGGAACATGATGACCAATGTGTGCTGCCCTTTGGTTTCCTCTACTATTAGGCATGGAACCCGGAACGTAAAGCGTGGATTCGAAACTCCTCTCGTGCAACTTACTCAGAAATGCGTATCATTCCTGAGTAACATAAGCTGGGACCAGGTTCAATGCGGGAGGCATACAGATTCATTTTCTAGGGAATTCACGAGGCTGGCACAGTGTTCGTCCGAAAGAGATCAGTACGCGGTCAAACAGACCAAAAGCTAGCGAAAAGGATTCGGCGTCTTTTGGAAACGAAGTCAGTGCTTTTCTTCAAAAAGAAAGCTACAGGGAACATAGAAGGTTGGCTGGTGTTTCGTAAATTGCGGAATGGCTGTAAAATAGAAATCCGCAGATGGAACGCGGGAAAACATGCCACGATGCTGGACCTGGACTAGGAAAATAATAATAATGTTTATTCCCCACTTGTGGGGGCATGCCGTCAGTCATGATCATAAGGTTACAGTCAGAATAAAGGTATGACTGGTGGGACTGAGTACAGGGGGTTTTGGGTGGGAAAAGAGGACAGCGCCATAGGCGGTGAGCTGTATCCAATGTAAACGTGGTCGTCACTAAACCGCACGAGCAGGGAAGCTCTTTTGTCGAAGAGAACATCAAGCAAGGTCAGATCGTTAGGATTTGAAGGTGGCGGGCAAAAACAAAGCGAGGGAGGGCAAAACAAGAGGCTTCATGCCTGAAATATGACAAAAGAAATGTAAGCTGTGGAAAATCAGAAACCAGAACATCAGATCTGGTGAAGCAGCAAAGTTGGCATCATCCAGCCGATCAAATTGAACTGAAGCCAAAAACAACCGCTGAGGCCTCGCGGCCTTGGACTATTGGGCTCGTGGCCAGGGTCACAAAAGCGTAAGTGGGGATGATGAAATGGAGGGACTAGCAGAGCGGGTAAATGGTAGCAGGGATCTCAGAAACATGGTATACAGTTAAACTGTAGTGACTCACTGGTGTCGCTGTTGTGGAGGCGGGCATAGTTCCTTTGAAGAGAGAGATGGTGGCAACACACGAGCCGGAACGCGAACTGTATAGAAAGTTATTGGATTTGGTGGGAAGCACAGTAACACAGAGATGGTTAAATTTCAACCAACAGTTCAGCAGGTTGGAATGAATGTGTCATGGAGTCAGCTGGGGTCGATTGGGGAGTTCGTCGTATTTGCAGTTAATGGAACGAGTGGGCAAGAGGGCACGGTCGAGAGAAGGAATGGAATAGTTGCGGGTGTGCTATCGAACTGGGTATGGCAGTGCCGTGCCATCATTGGCCTGACATGCTTCAGTTTTGGACAGCCCCGTAACGGACGTCACATTTTAAGGTGAGTGGGCTGGGGTGTGCAGTTCTTTGGGCAGCGGGATTCATTTCAGGCTGGCCGAGGAAACAAGGTGGAGCGAAGCCGATATGGAATCGCAGGGTTCTTTTGGTCCGTTTTGGGATCCTGTGGTTGAAGATCACCGGCCAGGTGGAGTGGGTAACAGCCAACCAGGTCCTCCAAACCAGGCATTGCCGAAGTTCGAAGCTTGGGAAGATGAGGGGGTGGGATGAAATTAGTAAAGCATGGTGAGTTTGAAAAGACAACAAATGGGATAATGTGCATTAATATACATTGAAAGAAAAACTTGACGTCTGCAGCGATTAGGGTGATGACAAGTGATTGTATGGAATAGGATATAGATGAATTTGTACTTAATAGACTAGCGACCAAGGGGGTGGGTTTGCTAACATACGATATTAAATTACAAGGGATCTAGTAAAGGCCGATATAAGCATGCAAAGTGGTGGTGTGGAAATCAGATGTATAAGGGCGGACGGGAGTGAACTTCCGAGATAACTGGTTAATCTGTTATTTATTACATGGGTTGGACAGTACCAGGAGAGAAAGCATGTACAAGAGAAATAGTCACCAGTCCCCGAAGCACTGCTATCAGCTTTAATCTGTAAGTGGTGCAATGATGAAGACTTTCATGTCTACCACTGGGAGCGGCAGGTAGATGTGTTCTTTGTTTGGTTGACGGAGTGGGCTTTGGTGCGGTGTAGCCTCTGTTCTGATGAAGGCAGATACAGCTATGCTCGTCGATGTAAGCCATGGGCATTGCAGAGTATCTTCAGGCTATTCCAGGTGTATTTTTATCTTTTATTGTTTTTTACAGATGAGAGGCCATTTTTCTTCATCTGTGGTTTATGGCGTTGCCAGATACAAAACTCAACCGAGGCGAGCCCAGCACCAACAGCAACAAACAGAAGTCAGCGGTACTTTTTTGATTTCCTGAATTTAAAGGCCAGGCTCAGAACCACCGGCGATGGGCGATGCACCCGTGCTACTGGAGGGGTGGCGGGTATACGAACGCACCATGGTGCAACGTAACAGAGCGACCCTCCCTGCAGGGCGTACCCGTCCACCACACGAGGTTTTCATCCCTCGTGCATGCTACCAGATCTGCAAGGTGGAAAACCAACCAAGCAGTCATAAATGCGGTTTGTGCATTAAAAATACTCCAGCTACCAATTTTTTCTGGTCGGGGGAAAGCAAGGCCAGTAAAGACAGCTCAGTCAATTCGAGCAGACAAACGGCATACAGACGCTGGTAGAGGCAAGTCGCGGAGGAGAAGTGAACTGACAGCTGCCAATGAGACAGTAGGAGTGGAATAGTGATATTCACAGCGATTGCACCATGGCTAAACGGCGTCGGAGCGTTGATGTGAGCTATCACGTCGAGCAGAAGCTTACCGCGATGTTGTGTGAGAGTGTATAGTGCAGTAAATCATCAGATGGATATATATATAGGCGCAGAATGCGCTCTGGTAATGAAAAAAAAAGCTGACTCTGGTTTGGTTCTTGTCAGTTAGAGTTAGGCTGAGGGCACCAGTCACTAGACAGAGCTGATAGAGTAATCCGGGGTAGGGACTATACTAGAA
Source organism: Clonorchis sinensis (assembly GCA_003604175.2). NCBI lineage: Eukaryota > Metazoa > Platyhelminthes > Trematoda > Opisthorchiida > Opisthorchiidae > Clonorchis > Clonorchis sinensis. The sequence goes on from CM030369.1 coordinate 96,846,699, forward strand.
CGAGGTGTAAGATGCCTGGGAAAAGAAAAACAACCAAGCCAGTAACACAGCACATTTAGATCAAGTAGGCATTTAAGTCCTACATTAGCTTAAAGCGAGTCAAGAGGATAGGAAGAAATGATAACAGGATCTTTTACTTGCCCACTAACTGTATCGTCGCTAAACTCAAACGCGCACTGGACCCGATTCGTAGAGGAGGTCAGGGGGTAGTTGGGTATTAAGTAAGGCGGCAGCAGTTTCACAGGTAAGGAATTTGTCTACGGACTGGGAAAAAGTATGACGATGCGTGATGCTTCGCAGCTGCTCAGGAAGGTTGTTCCAGATGCGAGCGTAATAAACTAGGAAGAAGTAGTGGCGTAGGTTTGTACGAGCTGGGGACATACTAAGAGGTTGCAGGAGTTACGGAGTCTGTAGGGGTTGCGAGTTTATATTTGGTCTGGCCTCTGCTATAAAGGTGTCTTTGTGCAGCAGACGGTGTAAGAGAGTTAGATTCAGCTTTAACCGTCTAAGCCATAGTGGTTCGAGGCCTAGGATTTGGCAGCGGAACGGTAAGAGGGGTAGGACCGAGGAACAGCTTTTCGTGAATGAGCGTTGGACACTTTCAATTGCAAGTCTGCAACTTTGGGTGTAAAGTGAGGAGAATACGGGACAGAATTCACGATTGGTCTTACGCATAGCTTGAAAATTGCAACCATCGTGTCTGGAAGGTGACAGGAGCGCAGTACTAAAAAACTGAGCCTGCGTGCTCTGGCAACCTGAAACTGCACTTGGTGGGAAAAGCTAAAAGTACAGGAGTATCTGAGGCCGAGATCTTTGATCTCCGTGGAATGAGTGATAGGATTTCCATTAATTGTGAAAGCGTCAGCCGGGAGTGAGCAGCGACAGGAGGTTATGCAGGATTTTGTGAGAAGCTTAGGCCAGAGTCGTTTGACCAGCGAGTCAATGAATCTAAGTCTCGCTTAATCTGGTGAAAGGCAAGGGCTTGTGTAGAGGGGAATGTGTACGCGATTTTTATATCGTCCGCGAAGAGGAAAGCCTTACCATGGGATATGGCGCCGAAGACGTCATTGATATACATAAGAAAAGGATGGGGCCTAGCACGCTTCCTTGGATGACTCCACTAGTGATCGATAGTGGAGATGATTGTATGTCCCCGATTTGCGTTATTTGCGTCCTGTCTGATAAGTAGGATGCGAACCACTGCAATAAGGTTCCGGTGATGCCAACGGTACTAAGTTTGCGTAGCAGGAGGCATGGGGACCTGGTCAAAGGCTTTTGAATGTCCAGGTAGACTGTTACAATGGAGTATCCAGCGTCGTAGGCTGCTGTGATGGTCTCAAAGAAGTGGAGCTGGCAGCCACTAACGGATCTTTGAGACAGGAACCCATACTGCCGGTTATCTATGGCATTATTAGCCAGGAGGAACTTGGTTAATGGACCTTTGACCAGGCGTTCAAGGGTTCTCATTAGGAGGGAGGTGGTGGATTCCCCTGTAGTTGGAAGGAGTTTGTCTAGAACCAGATTTGAAATGCGGGTGGATTATAGACTTCTTCCACTGGAGGGGACGACTCCATTGTATATAGAGTGGGCAAAAGATTTAGTACAAGGATTCCAATATTTTGGCCGCCTTGTCTCAAGACACGCGGTGGAAGACCGTCGGCCCCTGGCACAACAGAGTCCTTAATCTTCAGGAGAAGGGATGAAACATCAGCTTGGGAGATGGTTACGTTACTGAGAGTCGGGTGGTTACCTTGACCATTAAGAGTTTGAAGAGATGCAGCAGTGAGAAGGGGTTCGGAGTTGGGAGGAATGGGTAGGTAACAGCTGGCGAAGTAAGCGTTCAGATGGTCTGCAATATTGACAGGATCAGTGACGGGGCCACTATCTGTGAAACGCAAACAGGCAATTGGGTGGTTGTTCGGGATACAACGCCTACGGAACAGCCGGCTGAGTGATTTGGGATTAGAAGGGGCTCTGAGGACGGTGCTCTCTTCTCGGCGTTCGAGAGATCCGCAAGGATTCTCGGTCAGTAGAGAGTTTACTGATAAGAATTAGTAACGAGAAATCCTGAGATTTCCTATATTCTCTGCTAGCCCGGTGTATTTTTGCATCCAAGATTTTTAATAACCTATCGTGGCCGGAGACATTGGAGTGAAAACGTTTTACAGGAGAGACAAGGTGAAGAGCAGTCAATAGGTTTTGGTAAAAGATGTCACAGACGCGGTGGGTATTTGTCGAGAGGAAGAAGTCATCCCAATTCTGGGAGGCCAGCGTGGACGAAAAGGCTTGTAAAATATCCGGGGAGAGGAGATGAAACAGGGATGGACTCAGAGGAACAGTTTGGCCGTAACTGACTGCGTTGCAAGAAACGACGCAGTGATCACTTCCTGGGAAGCAAGGACCAACTGCAGCTGTAGCCAAATGGCCATCGTTGGAAAATATTAGGTCCAGGGTGTAAGCCACGAGTGGGGCGACGTACAAGTTGGGACCAGCCCTCCACACTAAGTTGGGCGAGCAGCGCGGCATAACGGATGGGGCCGATAGTGGGAGACCAGGAAACATCCGGCAGGTTAAAGTCACCCAGCAGAAATTTAGACGTATGAGGAAGGGCATGCGCAGTGGAGATAATACGGGAAAGGTCGGCAATAGAGTCGGGGGAAGGGGCCGGTGGTAGATAGATACAACCTACTAGTACAGGTCTTTTGGTCCGTTCTGTAGATATCCAGGTAGTCTCCGGAATCCCTTCCAGGGAAGAATCAACAAAGGGAGTTGCACGAAGTTCTGTTTTGGAGTAGATGGCACAGCCGCCGCCTCTTGAGTTTTTCCTATCAGAGCGATGAATATCATAGCCAGGGAGTGAGATGGCCGTGTCAGGAGTTTCATCTGTGAGCCATGTTTCAGTCACGCAGATCACACTTGGTTGAGCAATGGCGCTAATTGCTCGGAGATTATGAATTTTGGGCAGTAAAGAGCGGGCGTTGAACAACATTATTGACAGGCTCGTTGGTGAGTAAACGGTACTGAGGAACTTTATAACCTCACTCACGGTGGAGTTTAGTACTGGAGGGACTTGGTAGCTGAAGGTAGGGTAGTATGAAGTAGGGGTTGGAGTCCGAAGAGGAGCTTTTAATATTGGTGGTGGATGGGTGGATGGTTGGTTAATACAGAGCTGCCGATCGTGTCGCCTTCTGCATCGTCAGGTGTGGAGGAGGGTGGGATGTAAAAAAGGGTGGTGGCTGTGGAGGGATGGGAGGCTGCCGAAAATGGTGTTCAGGTGGGACAAAAGTTGGTAGGTTTGGTAGCGAAAACGGATGGGGGACGGAGTTGGTCATCGGTCGTTGTGGATATGAGTTTCTTCCTGGCACATGGTGTGTAAAGCTTGAGGTGCCTTTTAAAGGTTGTAGAGGTGGATCCCTGCGAGGCTTCGGAGAAGGCGGGGTAGGTAGCGGTGTAGGTAGCTGCCGAATAGGGATCTCAGGTAGGTAGCATGCAGGTGGCCAGGGGGCATAGCTTGATAAGGACTAAGGTTTGGTAATGGTGTTTGTAGGTTATAGGCTCTGCAAGGACAAGGCTAGCATGGGGTGGGAGGCCACAGGTCAGATTTGTAGACGAAGGACGAAGGTTGGGAATTCGAGAAGTTTGAACGGGCAGGGGCATTACAGTACCAAGCTTTGGTATTTGGATGTGAGGTTTCACCAAGCTTGCGGTTCGTACTTGTCATGTGATTATGGGGAGGCCGGGACAAAGTCCACTTATCTTGTGAAGAACGAGGGGCAAATTCCCGAGGGCGCGTTACGTATTGCGGCGTTGACAATAAATGTTTGAGTCCGAAGGTGTATTTTGGAGGAGGTGGAACGCGGAGAGACAGCAGGTCAGGGGGTCTGTGACGAGCACACGTACCGTCAACGCCTGGTGCGGTCATTTGGCTGGGAGACGTGCCGCATCAGTCGCTTCAGGACCAGGAGAGAGTTCTAGAGGGCTGATGGGGACATTTGCAGTTTTCACGGATGGTAAAGCAGAAAGTCCATTTGCAGGAGCGGTGGAAGCCTCAGGGTCTGGTAAGGTTATGAAGCAAGAAGCTACTGGATGGTTTGGGGTGGGTTCAGTACTAGGAGAGATCGTAGAGCACTGTGAGTTTAAAGGTACTATGGGAGGGTCAACGTAAGTAATGGTAGTTGATGGCCCAACAGGCTTAGGTACGACAGCATATGAGGGGTCAGATTTTCGGGGTGCAACTGAGGGTGCGTTGCGTATCGCGGCCTAGGCAATAAATGTTTGAGCCCTAAGGCGTACTTTGGTGGAGGTGGAACGCGGAGAGACAGCAGGTCAGGGGTCTGCGACGAGAACGAGTGCTGTCGACAATTGGTGTAGTCATTGCTCCGGCTTGGGGACGTACTGCATTGGTCGTTTTAGGACCTGGAGAGAGGTCGACTGGGCTGATGGAGACTTTGGAGTTTTCATGAGTGGTAAAGCAGAAAGTCCATTTGCAGGAGCGGTGGAGGGTTCAGGGTCTCGTAAGGCTACGAAGCTAGAGAGTGCTGAATAGTTTGGAGTTGGTTCAGTGCTGGGAGTAATCATATGGCACTGAGAGTTTAAGGGGACTACGGAGCGTCAACGCGTGTACTGGCGGTTGGTGGCGTTACAGGTTTAGGTACGACAGCATATGGGATCGAATTTGCAGTGGCACAGTGGGCCGAAGGTTTGTGCTGGGACATCTGTGAGCTCCATTCATGGATGCGCCAGAGTCTTCACGATTGGGGAGTTGATCGCTTTGCTGATCATATGAGTTGGCGAGGTATTTAGGAAAGCGTCAGAGGGAGGCGTAGAGGGTGGCAGTTTTGGTAAGCTGTCTTTGCATTCGAGTTCGGGCAGCTTTAACTTTTATGGTTCGGAAATTTTCAGAGCAGAGGAGAGCTTGGGATGTTAGCAGACGCAAGGCATCGTTTTCATCCTGGAACTGCAGCATTATTGGGCAGCACATGGACGGTTTTGATTTTCGGAGCCGTCTAGCTGTGCACGTGGTGCCAAGCATGCCACATGCAGTCAGGAGGGCAGTTTTAGTATGTTCAGGAGAAATTCGATCAGGCGTATTGAATACTAGGACCTGACGACGGCATTCAATGCGTTGACAAATCTCAACGGCAATCGTGTCAATAAGAGTCGACGCTTTTTCCAGGGTGGCTGGATCGCATGTCGCGTCAGGGTTTAGAAGACACGCTATAGGCTGTGTTTTGGAGGAAGGATATTTCATGCTCCATCTTGTGCAAACGTGCTCAGATTTTCCAGGTCTTTCAGGACCTGAGATCCTACTGGTGACGGGGAGAGATGAGTGTTGCCCGGTTGAGGAGGCAAATATATGTCAGTTAGTATTACTGAACAATCTGAGGTTGCTTGGAGTGCAGTATTTACCGACTTCGAAAGGTGAGGGTTGGGAGCTGGGTCGTCTGGCTGTGAGGCGCTTCTTGGAACGTACTGGGGGGATAGATGATGGGGATTCGGGGTCTAGCAACCGCTTTGAGGAGGAAGACGGGAGCGGCGTCATAGTGAGGTACTTCGGAGCAGGTTGAACGAATATTTGATTTAAGGGAATACGGATGAGAGGGCACTACAGTAGTAGGGAAGTTCTCAATAGTATTGCAAGGGTCTCAGTTTATCCTAGCCACCTATACGAGCTGGTAGATTAGATAATAATAGGGGCTTTGGGAGTGTGTGACAGTGGCAGTAGATCAACATGGACGATTATGCCGATGAGGACTGAACGTGTTTGACGGACTGGAAGCTGACAATAATGAGACTAGGCCTAATGAAGGGGGAGAGCCAATAGCCTTTGTGATCGTGGCTAGTTTGGGAACTGCCGTGAATAAATAGTTAGCTATTATAAAAAATAAGTAAAAACCTATGGATGGGCTAGAATCCAAAAAAAATTCTACAACACCTGACCTTGAAATTTCAGTTTCGCGGTCCGTTTTGCAGGACCGGAGATGTACTAATAAAATTGATGGGGCTCTATCAAAAGAATAAACCACTCGCCTTCTCCTTGGGGGACAAGAACGGAGAACCCGTGAGTAACTCAGTAGTGCCATACAAATCCAGCAGGAAACACTATGAAGGCTTGCATCCTGCCCAAATGACCTGGTCATTTCCAAACTTTGCGAAGCGTAACTACGAGCGCCCTCCAACCAACTTGGTCTTCACGGAGGTCTTGCACAAGACAGACTCCTTCAGCGAGTTAGAGTCGAACGAAGCCCATCCAAGGATCCTAAAAGAGCGTCTCCTACACTGGCATTTTTACCTGTTGCTCGACGAAGGGGACCTTGTCTCTGCTCGGAAGGAACCGGTTGTCACGCCATTCTACAAAACCGATGACCGGCTGTCGCCCGACAACCACGGGCCTATTAGCCTCACTAGTGTGCCATGCAAGGTGAGGGAAGACATACTGATGCGGGTCACCTCAAATCTCTTTAGTGACAACAACTTGATGTCGACAATGCAATACGGATTCCTCTCGAACCGTTCTTGCGTGATGAACAACTTTGTATTTATGGACGGCTTAACCCAAGCTATGGATGGAGAGCTTATATTGCATGCATAGAATACTATGTGGGCAAACACGTATCGCCAGCAAGGTAACTGGTTATCTACAGGACCGTGTAGAAAGTGGGGTTATGGTTGGTGCAGCTGCCGAAGCACCACAGTCGTGACGGTGCTGCTCAAATAGTACTCCGGTCATAAATTGAACGAGGCCGGGACTATTCACTTTTTAACCGATAATGCCTTTATCTCCACTCATCTCTGTGTCCAAAACCTGAAAAAATAAACAATTAAAATCGTCGCTTTTGTGCGGTTTACCTTATTTACAGTGGTAACGAAAGACTCGATGAACAACCAAATTGTAGTTTGACGTCACGGGGTAAACGACTGGTTGACTCGGCTACGTATTCAAACAAAGCACTTTTAAAGTCACCCAATTTGTTCCGTTTTCCTGACTTTCGAACGGGGTTTAGTGATCAGAAGATGCATTTTGCCCGCATGCTCCAAAGTGATCGGCTTTGCTAACGCTTCGAAAGATTCATCTCTGATCTCGTCGGTTGCCGTCATCCAGCAGTAAAAGTCCCCTAAGGTAATGCCAAATGGGCCAATAATGAAATACGTGTGCTTTCAGAAGGAATGGTTGAATGATAATGATTTTAATGGTAATTTCCGGGGAGAACGGGATAAACGTTTTTTGTCGGGACTTCGAAACAACTAGTAAAGTATTCACTTCACCGGTAGGGCCTCAAGATGACGGTTCCCTTGCTCACGAGCACCTGGAAGGATTGTAAATGGTCAGTATCGGCGGGAGAAAAAATAAGGCGATGGAACTTACGCGCTTGATTCTATAGGTTTTTTTCGCCCAACAGGGCGACAGTTCCAAGTTCTTCAACGAAAACGGAACCAAGGTTGCGCACCGTGTTGACCATATTTAGCGGTATAGCCCTGGGCATTATGGGAGAAAAAATGCTCACCAGTCGAGTGCATGAAAAACTCAGTGCCACAGCTTATCTTTTCTAGTGCTTCCGTTTGTAAACCGGCTCTTTCGTAGTCTTCAGCGTTTTACAGCCTTAAAAAGGTTTCCAAATTTCAGCAACACAAAAAACAAACCGAAGGCCGTTCAGTATTTCAGGCTAGCCTGAGGCCGGTTTGATGTCTGCTGTATGTGATTGGGCATCAAGCTCGTGGAGTATAGCCACCCATCTAAACCTCCACAACCAGGTCTACACTGTCCGAATAAATTAGCTAAAAAACAGCCAATTTTGATACGAGCCAGCTGTCTCTGATTATCGTGATCACCCAACAGGGGACTGCAAGCGTTACTCTATCTCATTTCGCTTGGAACAAACATACTTCAACCCCAATCTAGGTATCATACACAGCTTCAACGCCATCGAATTCAACCCCAATCTAGGTATCATACACAGCCCCAACGCCATCGATTCCATCTGTGTCCTCTAGGCGGACCCCAATTTCCCATCACCCATTCCCTCGATGCTCCTTAGCTGCTCATTTGCCTATGCCTTCCCTGGCAAGGCTTTTCAGTCGCCAACCATCCCTAAATGATTCCTCGTGTAAGTTAACAGACTCAAAAGTGCACGCCCTCAGTCTTTTCTACATGGGTTTCTCACTCTCTCTCTCTTTCTCTCTCTTTCTCTCTCTCTCTTTTCCCCAGACTGCGATTGCGCCGTGCGCGGATAACCACATCGTCCAAACATGAAGCACGATCATGCGATCACGATTTCCCGGTCTCTTGCCCCATGCATGCCGTACGCTTCTTTTTCCTCCGGACTTACCCAACTTCCAGGGTCGTCAGCGTCTTTTGCTGTGCAGCGGGTTATATCAGGAAGCAACATTCTTACGTAAAATTTTTCAATAAACCTACAAAGATTTTGGAGAAAGGGGCGTCCCCCGGCTAAAGGTAAGCGTTGATATTACAATGACTGATGGTTTTCTGATTCGAGGTGTTTTGTGACCCTGAAATACAAAGTCGGAGTGGATGAAATGGATGGTGCCCCTCCGAATGACATATGGGCGCACTTTTCGTCACTCAGGGGAAGGTGCCAGCACAAACACCACTGCTTCACAGCGTCTACATCCATTTGGAGAGCACTGGCAGTTGAACTCCAGGATTTCAAGTCGTCCGCAAAAATTGATCGTGGACATGAAGGAACGTCTGGAAGGACGTTGACGTAGACTAGAAACAGAATCTGTCCCAAAATAAACCCTTGAGGCACTCCAATGGAGACCGGCACCGAAACAGAGCATGTCAAACCCACTTTCACACGGGATGACCCGTTTGATGGGAACGCCCTAACCCAGCGTAGAATGTCTCCCTGAGTCCCGTAAGATTCTAGTTAATGCAGCAGCGAGACAAGTGAGACTGGATCGAATTCTTTTGAGAATTAGGAAACTGTGGTATGCGATATGAGTCATTGGACCCTGACTTGGGTCAAGCTGCGCATGAATAAAAGCGGGTTGGTTACGCGAGAACGGTTTGGGAGAAACCCCCGTGAGAATGGCCCGCTGATGGGCCAGCTTCAGAATGCGCTCCATTGCAAGGTGATGGAAAGGGTGGTTGTTTCGTTTCTCCGACGGTTACTCGTGAATTTAAATAGCACAGTTTTGTTTTTCCGGGTGAGGTCCATATCGTGGCTTGTCTTCGTATCTTTCATTGGTGGATTTTTTATTCACGGTGGGTTCACATCTTATGAAATGGCATCTTGTCTTCCGTGTCACGCGCAGCGTCAACCGAAATCACTTTGCATGAAAAAAGGGCGCAGGAGTGATGTCAGAGAGAACAATCTTGAAGAGCGCGGCCGCAAAAATTTATAAGACAACCCCACTTGCCCTCTTTCGTTTCGAGTAGGCCCGGAAAAAGAGGTAACCGTCTTCCGAAATCTGCGCGTCAGGACCATCTGGTATGAGCCAGGTCTCTGTAAGTGCGATTATGAATGGCTGTTTAGGGTAGGATGACTGTATGATACTGAAGTTTTATAAAGACTGAGGCAGTTTGTAGACAAGCACCTCAACACTATCTCTGCTGCATCCGAAGGTGGGAGCTGAGAGACGTGCTATCGGGGAGGCCATCAGCTTTATTAATCGTAGACCGGATTTCAGTCCAAGTCTCCGAGTAAGCCCCTGAGGTGTACTTGTCTTCTTCTGGCCTCGGTTTATCCCAGAAACGCCATTCATTTGCATGGAGATTGTCGGACCCCGAATGTCCGGTTTGCGCTGGGGTTTCGCCACAAGAGGACATTGTTTTGACCTTCGTGTTTGAAAATTTTGCTAGCTGCTATGCAGCTAGTGCAATATCACTTTGTAGGTCACTGATTTGTTGTTGTTCAGGGATTTGAGGTGAACATGCTTCCGTGTGTTTTATTGGACACGGTGTGGCCGGTAAGAGTCTTCTTTGTAGTCCTGTCAGGTAGCTTGTGAGTAGCATCGCATCACCATGACGCACTGCCTTCGATGAAACTCCCAAGAGGCTCGTTTCTGCAGAAGACTGCACCTTAAATTTAACCAACACCTTTCCGGTGAGGCGGAGTTTACGTGGCTTATTCAACCGCGGTCGCCTGCCTCTTGTGCTTATGTGGACCCAGGCCGTTGGCGACTAGCGTGGTCAACTCGGTGTATGTAGGAACTTTCAGCGTACCGCTCTTAAGCTAGTAGCTTTGGCTATTGGGGTCACGAGGGACGACTGTGTCCACGATCGGAGAGGCTGCTTTTAATGGAGTGGAGCTGGAGTTTGGCAGTGTCGCATTTTCCGTGGTTGTTGAGTTCACGCCGCAGTTCCCTATGTCGAGATCAACGCTTATGGTTGACCTCTAAGAAGACTCCGTCGCTTGTCTTTGCACAACTGACACAAGCGAGCTTATAACTTATGAATTAGGTGTAAAGTTGACTGCTGCGGTTTTTCGTCCGGTAAGAAAATAAGCAATGGTAAGCCCACGTACGTTGGATAATGCGTCAACGCGAGCATTGCCACCCAACGAGCAACACTTCCGTCGGTAGTTGAGGGGTCTCTGGTGGTAAAGTAGAAACTGCAACCTAAAGATGCGGCTGGTCGCGCCGGCGTTCATTTAAGTGTGCATTCGTCTATAACCACCACTGAGTTTGCCAACTGTTTGGAGTCGGTTGAACTGTCGCCTAGCGGAAGTTTGTTACGCGCCTCTTGGGCTGTCGTGTCCCGGACTTCGCGCCTCTACGGGGCGATCCTCGGATATACGTTTGATCTTTGGATTGCCCTTTTGAATGCTGACACTTGGCGCCAAGATCCTCTGTATGGCAGTTAGCAGCCAACGGACCCGGAATGGATAGCGCTAGGTGCCCATTTAGGGAGAAATGATCGTTATTGACTTTTAGCCATGCGGCCTGGTTATTTTGTGTTTGTATATTACAGCGCGTCGGATGGAAGTGTCAACTTTTCCTTGAGCATCCCGATTAAAACAGAACATCTACAAAGATCCTTCCCATTTGGTTTCGTTTATGAAAGCTGTCTTGTTTGTTGTGGAGTGCATGGCACCCCCAAGTTAGAAATAGCTCGCTCAGACAAACGGGTCAAAAGATTTGAATAATTGGCTTATTTGATCATCCTGCAAACCCGTACATTCAAAATTTCACCAGGTCTGGCAGGCGTGACACTGTATTCATCGTCTAACACTCAATGGAGAGCCTTTTCGTTCACATGCTGTTGTCCACCGGGAGCCGTTGGGGAAAGCAGCTTGTATTGACCTGGCTCGTGATTGAAAGTGGCTTCGCCGCAGTAATGGAGTGCAGTCTGACAGGGGATTTCATGTACGGATAACGTTAGAATGAAAAATACAGAATGACACGTGTTAGCTCTGTAAGTAGACTAGACAGCGAAAGAATTGTTTTACAAAATTTGTACGAACAAAAAAACGAAACGAATTCCGAACGTACCGCAGCCTTTTCTGACGGTCCTCCAACCGAAACAATAGCGTCGCATGCGTTGCCTTTATTTGGCTGCAATTACTCATTTGGGTTCATTGACAGGGTCGGCCTGTTTGAAGGTCATCGGCAGCAGGGGTAGGTCATATCAGCAAATCAGAGCGCTCAACACCGCTCACCTGTGTGAACGTTCGTTTAGGTCCGATGCTGATTGCGGTGATGTGACTTCAGTCCTCCTTGCCTTTGTTGGGAAAGGGGATTCATACAATTTGGGCATGGAGCAAAGCACCTAAAATTTTTCTAAAATTAGTTCTCTTATTTTTTACTGATTCGCTGAGTCATAGGGAAGGCTCAGGCCTTCCAATTTTCAGCCGATTTCCTTTTCGATCCGTTCGGTTCTCGAGCAACGGGACAGTAAAGTTATCGATCCTTTCGTCGTATGTCGTAAGTACTCAACTTTTGAGTTTTCCGTGGGTTCGCTCTGCGAATTTATGGGTCATAGGTGTTACGACGTAGGCATTGATGAATTAGTGGACGTAACCGAGGCTTAATTCAAAGTGCTAATAGCCATTCTCGGGACATTCTGAAGAGATTACTCAATCAGTTCTTTTTCTTCGTAGAAAAGACACCTTATGCTCTCAGGTACGCTGTCGACCGTCTGCCCAAACTTGGCACCGTACGGTACCGGGATTGTCGAGCGAGATTTTCAAATTACATTCAACACAAATTGCATCCAACACTCAGACAAACAACCTAAAATGACGTCGGTTGGCCGCCGTGTTTTTGACGGTCTCCAGCCAAGCTCAGGATGGTCACGTGCGCCTCGTCCTGGAAATGGAGCAGCACCAACGGACACCGGACTTTCTTCCCCTTTACCAGGTCATTCTGTTCTCAGGTTCCTGGTGATTGCCTGCTAAAACAGTAGTTTTCTTGCTACCAACTATGCACGTCCAAAATCCCTTTAGTGAATGTTATGCGACAGTAGTGACTCGATAAGCCAAACTTGGAAAAACTCGGTTAGGAAAAACCCAAATAAATATATTTAGCGTTAAATATGTTCACTAAAGGTATATGGCTTAAGCTATGTATAAATCAGCTGGGTCAACGACACAATACAAAGTAGCGCCAAGTCTGCTTGGACACCAGGATGCAGAAGGACAGGCATTAAGATTATACTACGTGAAAATCGACTACCGCGATAACCTCAGTCGTCGATTATAGGATTCCGCCACACTGTAGAAGCACATTCAGGCGGTAGATTTGGTGTCGACGCTCAGGGTACGCATAATGACGATAGACTTTTCCAGTTGTGTAGTGAAAACCGTCTGTTCCTGGCCAGTACGAAATTTTAGCATCAGCACCCATACTAACTGGAAACCAGTCATTTGGCCAGTTGGGTTATGTGGCTATCAGTTGCAGGTGGCGAGCTTCAATTAAAGATTGCCATTCCTTCTGGGTTACGCATCCTGACTCCGATCGTTCGGTTATCAGTTCACTGTCCCTCAAGATGACACCGTTCGAATCCGGTCACCGACTTCGACAAGTTCCAGCAGTTCAACAATACTGAACTGACCTCATCAGAGAGCTGGAAACGGACAGTCATGCTTATGACGAAAAGCTGTTGGACGATGAATGCAAGCGAGTGGGTGAAGCCATGCCCTCAGCTTTCTGTTCGAACCATCCGACAAGATCAATCCAACAGTGGGTATCGTCGAGGTCGGAAGATCTTATTGCTGCCAAACAGGTAATACCAACAGTTGGAGACTACGGCGACGCAAGCAGATCTCTCGACCTCCGGATACTCCTTTGGCTGAAGCTTGTTTGTGGATTTTGAAGTCGTAGGAAATGGTGGAAGCGTTCATCGTCTCCTGTTTCGGTTTTTGTCTCAGCTGTCCAAAAAAGGGGTGTCAGTGGAACAATTTGCGAAAAAGTCGAACGAAAATTCATTCGCAGAATCGTGACCTTGAACGATAGGCTGAACACTTTAAAGAACAATTCAGATGCTTCTTTTCAACATGATCTCTTGAAGTACCCAATGCACCTGAATTGAACGTCGATAGCAGGCCGGCATCAGCAATATTAATCCAGTGTGAGATGTCATTACGCCATAGCGGCAAGGCACCCGGCAACTTTCTAAGGCGGTGAAAACCTGGTAAACAGTCTGACGACCAGACTGCGGAAGATTGGGAACAACAACAGAATACCAGTGGAACGGAGCGTTTGGGCAGTGATTCCACCCTTCGGAAAGAATTCGTTAGCGACATGCGAAAACCATAGTGGCATCAGTCTGGTAGCGTGACATCCAGGGCACTCTCCAATTATTTTGCACCGGTTGCTCAATTATCTTGAGTGACAGATTCCTGTGAATCAAGCTTGGTTTTGTCCTGGCCGAGGATGCGTCGACTATTTTCAGACAGGTTCCGAAACATCACTGTTTTTTCATATGTCATTTTTCCTTATCCGAAGACTGCTTTCCTCCCTGTAGATCGTCAGAAACTATGGTTGTGCCTAACGATCAAAGGTGTCCCCGGTAAATTGCTCTTTATGAGGGCACTATATGCGAACTTTCGGGGGCGTATTTGGGTATATGGCCAGTTGTCGCCTGAGTTCAAAACTGTTCAGTCCCACTATTTATCCCTCAGCCTCCCTTTTGACGTGCTGCTTAAAACTCCTCTGCTTGCTTGTGAGACCGGTGATATAAATGCTGTCGAGACGTTTGCTTACAGATACTGAGTACTCGAACGATATTACTCCCCTTGTTTCAAATCCTTTAAAGGTGCACGCCGTTTTAGATGGATTAAATACTTCTGTCGCAGCGTTTACTATGCGCTTCATACATATAAAGTGTAAAGCGCTGCTTTAAGCGTGGGTGGGACAAGCCCAAACATCATACCTGCAGACCAGTCAATGAATATAGTAGATGGAACTATTTACCTGGGTCGTTGTGTAAGCTCCGGTGGACGGAGATGGGATCATTACTCGACCTGAAAGTGTCAGGACAGCTTTTGCTAACCTCCGACACTTATGGCGCCAGAGCGATGTCAGTTTGTCTGTCAGGAGCAGAGGATACATACTGCAGCAGTGCATACCTAGTGCTTTGTGGGTCAGAAACGTGGCCTCTACGTATAGAAGACGTACGAAAATTCAGTGTTTCACATTCAGGGTCTCCGAACCATCCTGTTGATGTGATAGGTGCAATGCTACGGTGTGCTAGATGTTCGAGGAATAACGAATTCTCACAACAGATAGGCTACTCGCGCTCCATAGGTTACGTCGGTTACGCCAAGGGACTTCCTACGTCGCCGAGCTCTTTTTGCTTAGCCAGATGCTAAGTAGAAGCAACCGCAACAATCTTTGCCCTGGGAATGAAAGCGCTAATCAGTAAACTCAGCCAGGCTCACAACTGATGCCTCCCGAGTCGGGACCCCAGATCTCAGTTCATCAGTATTTAATGGCAGTGGCTGACATGGCTCACTCGCCAAGTCAGTGGCGCTCCTGTATCTAATCTGTCGCCTTCAATGAATAACTGTCCTTTGTTTCAGAATAACTGATCATATCACTGCGTCCAGTGCTTGCTTATAGTTCCTCCACTATCCTACTTGCAGATGATCGAGTGTTTATCATTTGGAACCAACATACCCTTGGTACATTGATTGTAGCTGGTAAACTGAGCTCTTTCTATCGTCACTGCCCTGCTCAGAATGCCGCTATCGCACCAGAGGGCCACCGAAAACGGAACTGTCAACGTTTACGGCTAACGTTGTACTACTAGGTTCGCAGGTGATCTGTGACGTCAAACAATATAGCTGGAATTTGGTGATGCTCTACTCGGACTTTCTTTTGGTTGTGATTACCAGGTAGCACTGATTCGAGATATTCTTGGAACCGACTCATATTTTGGCAGAAAATAACTGTAAAGTGTGTTTGTAAGTATCCTTTGTGGCCAGCTTAATCATTGGTGGCCAGGAAATCAGTGAACTGATAGTTGTGGACGCTAAAGTCCTCAGTGCAGTAGAGTTGCATTGGAATTAACGTTTAGAAGGGTGGATCCAAACGTGTCATTCCTACCGATGGAACAAAAAGAACAACAACTATTTTTCATTCTTGCCAACAGATAACTTTAACAAAAAAACTGGAAATTAAGTGTAGGTGCATCAATCGAGATAAGTGGATGATTCATAGAGAACAGTGGCTTTGAACGCAAATTAATGAAACAGTGTACTTCGGAAAAATAAGTGAGTAGAGATGTCCAGGAGATTTTCGCCCCCGGTAGATAGTTCTGCGGCACCATTGGCTGTTCGCTTCACACATTCGAAACTTTAAGAACTGCTGCAAGACTGACTGAGATCACATCCCAACCTAAAGCTTGTGGATGAACTAGGTGACGTAAGCGATCGGTTCACCCGCCTGAGCAATTGTCTATGTTCCGACTCTTTGATCAGTGACGAAGTGGCCTTTTTTGAATATGGAGGGCCGTTGCGGTTTTTATGGATTCTGCGGTTTAGTTGATATGACATCAACTTATCTGCCTTGGGCAGTAGCAGTACGTTTCGCACTGTGCGGTTCAGAAACATGACTTGTTAGAAGAAAACATTAAGGATTTCCCAGTACCCGAATATAGGGCCTCCCGAATCAATTCTCGCATCTGGTGTGAACACCGGTTTGGTTATACCTAGGTCTGTTGGGTGTTTGTTAAGTGAATAAAGTCATTTGCTGTTGATGAGCTGGTAAACCTCATAATTCGCGAGGGCCTTGTCATCTGCTCCAGGTACCAGGGAGCCCCCTATCTTTCAGGTATCACATCGAGGTGAAAATTCAAGCTATTAACGTGAACCAAAAAGACTATCTCATTTGCGTGATTGTTACTATTTGTGTACCGTGGTAATTCTCGATTTCAGCTCAACAGCTGTCCCCGTGTTCTTGCAGCGTTGTGTATTTTCCGTTTACAGCCGTCTTAATGGCGAATATTTGCGTTACTCCGGCATGCGGTAGACCGTCCACGCTTAGATGCCCTACGTGTCTGAAGTTGGGCATTACCAATTCATTTTTCTGCTCTCAGGTACGCTGGTTCAGTGCTGTTGTGCAAGTTGTAGGAATGTTTCAAACAGTTTTGGAAAGTTCACAAAACAATCCACTTAGCTGCCGGTATGATTTTGCCAATTACGAGTTAGAGTGTGCTTTTTCAGGAGGTACTGCGCCTGTGTCAGCCGTTGATGAAGAATTTGCCGGTCATATTTTCACAGGCTCATTGAGACCAGCGGCAAAAGTATAATGCTGTATCCTTCACAGTGTTTACCCTTTTAGACGCCTACTCGCACTCTCCCGGATGTGATCGAGCGACCAGACTATGCGGAGTCGGGTAGGCCACTATATATCTCTTGACAGTTTTAGGTGTTCCTCACTCTGAGCGTCAGGCCAAAGGTTCGCACATGATTCAGATTTTGGATGACGATGAAGCCGAATGCATGCGTGTCACCTGCAGGGTAAGGTCCGTTAATTCATCTGTATACATTAATATAAGTACCTACGTCTTCTGTACCAATGTACATTTATACTCAACAGGATAATCCTGATGTAGCTCACATCAACTTTCCCCAGTTTCTGAAGGGGTGTGATTTCTTTTATGCCTCTCCTTAACTACTTTGCATAAGTTTATTCGAGAGCGACCATGTGGTCCGAGCTGCTGGAACTAAAACGCCTGAAACAAACGTTTGAAGCACGTGGCAGAGGCGTTTAACCGCCCATATGTTCTCTCAACCGAGTCAGTACTGTCGTTTTTGTAGCCGTGCTCTGGCCACCGCCAAAGTGGACGAAACACGAAGAAGAGCAATAAAATGTCGGGTACGAAACGAGGGATGACAGTCTAGGAAGTAGAAGTGATTGAATCATCACAACAGTGACACTGGTCTTCGCCGTTAGGTATGCTCCAACCGCCTACTGGGTAGGTCTTTAGCTCCTCATCGTGACAGACGGAATACACCAATGTGATTAAGACCGTACGTTACGCCTTTAGTACTGCTTTGGTACCCGTTGTCTTTTTTCATCCCAACCTTTATAGGTCAAATAAGGTTCGTCTAGGCAAATGGTCTTCGCACGTACGTAAAACATGACCGAACCAGTGCAACCGATGTCACTGAATTGAACTTTCAATCGAGTGTCTAAAAGACGAATTGCCAAGTGCCGTACTATGTAATCCCGTCACGAAGAGACTGGCCGTTACGGTACTGAGACGGTTTTTGCACCTTCTTGACCCTTCGAACTTTACTGGAGGTTGTCCGCGTCACATTCGCAGTGTCTCTCATACCAGGTTGGTCAGTGGGTAAAGGTCATTCCAGGTGGAGGGGGGTTGAAACATATGTGCAGCATGCCCCTTAA
Organism: Clonorchis sinensis; assembly: GCA_003604175.2. Lineage (NCBI taxonomy): Eukaryota > Metazoa > Platyhelminthes > Trematoda > Opisthorchiida > Opisthorchiidae > Clonorchis > Clonorchis sinensis. The sequence continues at coordinate 96,864,516 of CM030369.1, forward strand.
AGTTCGCACTACTCTGGTATTCTTTGACACCGCCTTGCGCTCATGCTTTTGAGCTGGTCTTTCATTGAGGGCTCTGATAGTCCTCTCTCTAGGCTTGGTCACGGTGGTAGTATCTGGGCCTACATACAACCATGATCTGTACGAATATCCATAATTTCTGCCACACTGACGGTCTCGTGATGACGTCGGCAGAGCTGCCTTACCTACTGCATGCAGCAGGGTGGATAACAGAAGACATGCTACCACTGATACTTCTCATCTTTCTTTAATATCTTTTCTTACCTCCCTTTCTCATTCCGCGATCACTTTTTTGGATCCTGGTCACAGATACGTCAGTCTCCAACCGAAAGAAATGACTAAAACATGCCACTGCTCGCATCTGCCGCCTTGTGTCTGCTTTTGGACCTTGTTCCCCTGTTTTCATCGCTTATTAATTAATTCTAGTCAACCGTTTGCGACGAATAGATTGGTGCATTCATCCAATCTTGAAGTACCACTCTATTTTGATGGTGTAGAGCGCATGTGGAAATCAGTGGCTAGATGAGCCAAATTATCTAGCCAATTTTGTGTTTTGAGTGAGCTCTCCCATAGACGTAGCCGCACTCCTGAAGTAGTAGACAGTTTACGTGATTCCTTTTTATTCAATTTACTTGCGAAATCAGCCAAACCCTGAGAAAGAGCAAGCCCGTCGAATATCGTTTTTGATATTGAACTCAGGAGAACATTCTGCGTAGACCTTTATGCGACTGCAGGCGTTGGAATGTAGTGAGTGACGAAGTGAAATGAATTTATCGGGAATGCCTTTGGTAGTTTAATGGTACCGTAAAACAGAACGGTCAGTTAAGTCAAAAGCTCAGTTCAGACCAAGGAAGATGATTGTTGCCGTAAGTACGGTAAAGAAGGTTTGGTAAATTCGTCCATTATCTGGACAGCAACTTGTTTCACTTCCATGAATTGGCTATTTTCGGTTACTGTTGAGTTTTCACAAGATGATACCTTCGAGAGTTTTCAAAGGGATAGCATAAATACTGATACCTCTATTGTTTCCAAGCGCTGTTTTAATCCCTTTTGGAAATCCGTCTTTTCTCTAGCACTTGCGGTTTTTTTCTAGGCTCGTTAGATCACACTTGTAGTCCCAGGTACAAGTGGTAACCAGAAATGTTTTCCAATTTTTATTCTTTTTTTTCACCATAACTGACTCGAAACTCGGACCCGCAAGGCAGTAAGCGGATCTATGACTTTATTCTCATAGATTTTTACTCAGGAGTCTTTCCCGAAAGGCAGCGGATGTTGAGGTCTTATTTTGGGACCCTACCGATGCCATTGAGGACCGGCTTGGCCCGACACAGGGAGCTGTCTGATTACCGATGCTGTTGCGCACAGTAGGTGCGTTTTGACCAGCATCCGGCTCTCGACCACAGTAGTCAGGTCCATGATGGTTATGGTCAACTGTTGGGAGGTTGTATTCTACTGACTCTGTCTAACCCATTATTCCTCGAAGGAGATAGCATCGCCGCTTCCATATTTGTGAGTATGCTAGTCACCTGGCGGAAACACCTTACTGCCTTACTGCTAATGTGATTCATAAGATCACTGAAACACTTTTGGCTATAGGGCTGCAACAGCCATCTGCATTTGAACACATAAAGACGTATTTTCGAGCGTTTTGAGCTTCTGTTGTGACAGTCTTACTTTAGGGTTGTGAAACTTAGCCCCTCATCAGATACTTGGTCATCGGTTTCATCATAGCATAACAGACGATATGTGGATGCAGCGGGTCCGCAGTAAAATGGTTCGCGAATGATGCAACTCACCAGGGATGCAAGTGAAGCTTGTCAGTTTAAGTCATCTGGAAGTCCACCTGTTTTCATCCATTGTCTACTAAAAAGTGGCTTCTTTCCTTTCGGCCCTTAGTAACAAAAGATCCGCAGAAGGTAGATTGTGGTAGAGTTTTTAATGATGGAGGGAAGTTCTAGGTTTCAATGGGTTTCAAAGCCTCACATTTACAGGCTCAGTCGTCTCCGCATCCTATTTAAAACACCCGATAGTCATTTACTCGTTTTGTCACCTGGTTCACCTTCCGATTTGGGTACACGGGGCTAGAGCTTTTGTAGACCCTTAAGCAAAGATATGGTACCATTTAATGTAGACTTCAGCTGTCCGTCTTGGTACTGTGGAGTTGTCCTCATGGATTTGTCCACGTGATTCTCCCCATACATAGTGTAAACAGTTCAAGTAGTAGTTGGGAAGTCGCTGGCTTGATTCCTGTTCCGGAGTTTGTCTTGCCTCTTGTGTTATATGTACCCAGGTTTCTTATTCAAGATATACTCACTTTCTTCTACGTCTCTTGAAACTGCTGGCCTTTGGAAATCTAAGCGACATTCGCATTTGATCCACTGCGCAACCTACGCACGGGTATTACCATCCACACACCACTATCTTTGTGGATGAATACCTAGATTTAAGACACTTTTAACGGGTGGCGTACTGGGTTTCATTTCAGGGATTCTTTCGATTGGGGTTTCTGTAGTCCTGCTTGTTCTAATTAATTTTCAGCTTGCTCGAGAAGTGCTAGAAGAGGGAGTGAATGCCGTTCAAGTCGGTGTGACAACGGACGAAATCGATCGGATAGTCCATGAGGTGAGTGTGGTTCCATAAAACGAATGTGGTTTTCTAGACAGCCCCACAACCATTTCGCATAGGTAAACTGTGTTTGCTCATCAAGTACTAAGTATGTGACGATATATGTAGTACGAATTTGACGTAGCAACGAAAACATGAAAATAAGGGTGTTTTGTCAAAAGGCTCACTATAACGTGGGAACATCGGTCGTTCACGCTACGCCATAACTTGCTTCCTCTCAGAATTCACTGCCTTCCTCCAAGAGTGGTTTTGAAGATTCATGTCCACAAGTGCCTCGGTTGGACGTTCAACCGCCCTGACAAAGTTAGCGAAAATAGCCGGATACTGTGTGTCTTTTCAGGCGTTAGAAATCAAGAATAAGAATAAACTGGAATCGTTGTCTGTGACCTGGGCCTGCAATTCCAAAGAAACGAAGTCCAGTTGTATCAGGAACGCCAGTAAACTGTCAGTCGCAATGCTAGATAGTCCATGTTTCGCCACTCAGTGGACGGAGGTGTACGTTCACGTCTGCCTACAGCAGACTGCTTACCTTTGATAGCCGTTAGCTTTTGGCTGTTCTGGTGGGTGCTACTCATACATGTTTATTTGCCGCTTACCTCCGCTTAGCTTTGTATACGCGAGCGTCGTAGGCAGATAGGTCATCCGTACGCTAACGACTCTTCTGCAGGCAAATGGGATAATGTTTTGGCCAAAAACTGACTGCTCTTTTAAAAACGTCTTATTGCCTTAGTAGTGGCCCACCTGTCAGATCAGCTCTTGTCAAAATGGCTACCTTAATCGCTTGGCATGTACGCTGAAAGTTCCCACTCGGGTCGCACAAATGTGTTTCGGACTTTTCTTGGCCATACTCAGATTGACTGATAGCCTGTTAACATTTGCTTGAAAAATGTTCTCATGTCACAGGCTATAACCCTTCGAACACTGGGGCTAGTATTGAAATTATTCTTTGGTTGTTTCCACACTCTTAAAGAAGCTGGATCTGTTATCGCGGCTGTTAACCTCTTTGTTTGGTCTGTCCGAACGGTCTGTAGCGAGTAACACATGGCGATCATTCAAATGGTTTCTGTTCCGCACTTTGGTCAAATCCAATCACATAAAAAGAGTGGTTGATACAGACACTACGTGCGTTGTCTTCGAAAATAACTGTACAATCGAATTTGTTAGATATCCTCAACGATTCTTTGCGAACCCCAAAAAGGGAACTTGTTAGCATCTTGTCGTACTTACCAACCGATTCGCCGATGCTGGTGGTACTATCTACACGAACATCATTATTAAGCAACAGCTATTCTATTCACCGAATGAAAATACTAATGCATAGACGGACTAAAGTTGCCAACGGAAATTAAACAGTTAAAGGAGAGACTGGAAGACGATGGGAAGCTTTTCCTACGCAAAATTTTTGATATTTGAATGAAACACGCTGAATCACAGTTCTGGTGCATCAGTTTAATTGGCTGGTTTCCGAAATAACTGCCTTGCGAAAGTTCGATTTGTTCTCCGTAAATGGCTCCTATGAATCCCCCCTTCTGAAAATATGTGACTTGTGCACTCTTGTAAACTCTTGCGGTTGTGTAATTGGTCCGGTCCCTCGGATGACACTATGTGGCTCTGACAACCTGGGACGTCTGTGTTCTTGACTCCGTCGTTCCCATAACATGGATTGGAATAATAATAATAATCCACCATTTCGGTGCGTAGCCTCCACGCCACCTGAAGGAAGCATGAAGGTACCGTCAGGTTTCCCAAGCCTAGACAGGAGCGGTCGAGATGCGGATGTTGGGTTTGAACCATGAATCTTTCGATCAGTAGGCTCGCGCTTTAACCAGTGAACTATCTCGAGCTCACACTGATCAGAAATGACGTTCTTAATGGACTTTTGATCTTCGGAAATGGGAACCCTTAATGTCCGCTGGACTAGAACGTCGTTCAAGTGTGAGCATTTCCAATTACCCAAACGTTATGATTAAGGTGTGTCCAACTTGTTCTCGTCTCATATCAAGTGCCTAGATCTCGAATGCCGGCACGGCCGATGAGCCTCCATAAGACCGAAAGAAGCAGTTGCATCAGGACAGGAAGAAAAATGTCCAAACCTGATTGTTGTGAATGCACTAAACATGTAGCGATTCAAATTCTGGCGAATTCTAAGATAGGACGGCTCACAACTGACCGCTTTCAATCCGAAACCTATTTATCAAGTTCGTTCCAGTCATAGCAGTACTGTTTCTACTCGTATAAACATGATCCTTGCTCGTGAGCCTTTACATCTAGTGGCCCCCTTATAAGAGGTACTTTCAGGGATGTACACTCGGTATTCCGAAAATATCTACATTGCGAAGCCTCCGTACAAGCCAAAACTGAGCAAGGAACACCGCTCCATTTGGGTTAATCGCCCATCATTGTTGTTGTGTTTTTCCGACCTACATGTTTGATCAACCGACTATCACAACTTCACATACGTTTGTTATCATCGTTCTATCACTGTATCGCGTCATTCCATGGAATGCAGAAAAAGAAGTCGACTATACGAAAGCCTATCAGCTTTCGAGCTGGACCCATTATTTCTCTTGTTTCGTGAGACATTGGGAAATAAGGATTTCCAATGGGGTACGTATTGCCACTCGATTTGATGTCAGTTTTTCATGGGTGCTTGATCAAGTCACTGGCTTTGGTATGGATGCAACTTCGAACGACCCATCCACTCTTCAGATGTATAGTGAGTAGCGTAATCGCTGGATGTCTTCACTGGTGGCCCATGTAGAAGGAGCTCACTCGTCCATGGAGAGTGTGAAACAGTAAACAGCACCAGGAAGAACACAGAACCCATAGGCGTAGACGATTTTCATATGTGACGAATAAAGCCCCAGTCTGGAAGGTATGTGTTCTTCCCTTGGGGGAAAGACCAACCGGCTTGAATAAATAGACGTACCTTTGAGTCCTGCTTAAAAAATGGAGCACCGGGAACCGCAATGTACTTGTCGATTTCCACCAAACTCATATGAAGCTGACGTTTCCCTCACCGAACACCACTTTTAAAACGCTAAGTGGTGGGAGCGGACATAATACAAACTATCAAGTTAAACTATCGGAGGACTCCTTGAGCATTGGTACCCAGTGACAATGCAAATACGATAGCTAAAAGATGCGTTTCCCGAATATGTTTCTCTGCGATATATCTCGGTTCTACCCTAGCAGCCTAAGGTGGAGTACCAAGTGCGCGACTGTGTCTTCTAAATGCTACGCAGTTAAAGCTGTTCCCACTGATTTTAAGTACAATGCGGCCTGCAATTCTCGTGAATCTCAACGCCAATGCCATTAGGCCTAAGTATCGAGGATAATGAGTGGGTATGCATCCTTTGTCAATTTACGTTCAGTTTCTTGATTAGAAAATCCTGGACTATGGCAATGGCCTTAAAAACAGTGGATCAATTGAAGCCGGAATAAAGAGAGGAAACTTCAGATTTGCAACCTTGCGGACGCTCAGAAAATATGAGAGGATTTTCCGTAGATTGGGGAGTTTTCGACCGTTGGAAAAAGCGCCATCCTTAAAATGTCTTCAGTGAACACACCTTGAAGGTCAAAGCAAACGGCCTTCTGTAAAATTAATGTATGTTAGATGCACTGGAACATCCTAATGCTTTCCTAGATCTCGATTTTTTATACCAATCCCCTTGAAAACAGTGTCCCCCAGTAGGAAACAGTCTCAATGGTTTTCAAGGCGTATTCCATAAATGGAGAGTACTACATTCGGTTTACTCCAACGGTACAAGATTTTAACCAAGGACGAACATCCCACTGCCACTTATACTTGGAGCTTTTCTTGTTACTGGCAAAATATCAGTAATATGTGCGACGAAGCAAATTGGTCACCCGGCCAACCTTTGCAAGCGTGAGTGCACGTTCACTGATGCGAACGAGTCTGCAACGGGGCATTTGAATAGTAGGAGCTTCATTTGAACAATTTATCTAGCCATAGTAGCTTTATCATACACTACACACTACACATTCCATTGAAGAATGTGTCCAGCACCAGAAGCTGCGTTGGTTGGGACATGTGTTGCGTATGCCTAACCATCGATTGCCGAAGAGAGTGCTGTTTTCCGTGCCCAATTCAGAGTGGCGTAAGCAAAGAGGTGGCCAACCTTTGACCTGGCAGAGGGGTATGAAAGAAATTACGAAACGCTTGGGTGCTGTCGGTGCTACTCGCCTTTCAGGATGGGGACCGCGTGATCCCGACTGCGCCTGGTTGGAGACGCTGCAAGATATGGTTGCCAACCGATGTCAGTTGCGATCTTGTTGTCAGTTTCTATCCAGACTTCCTGAGTGAAGCTTTGGAGGTGTAGGTACTTCGGATTGAGTGTAGTAAGCTAGCACCAAGTCCCTTCCCCATCCACATTTATTCTTTTCTTTACAATAAGGCTTTCAAATAAATCATGGTTGTACGGCAGTGAATCATCGGTGTTGAACACTGATGTCATGCTATCGATGATGATGATGATGATGATGATGATGAACTGTCACCCGTCAAGAAGAGCACCGTTTTCGTGTCTAATTTAGGTTGTTACAAACGCAGAGATGACTTGGCAAGTATATGAGCGCGATTACAAAAAGCCCGGTAATCTCAGTATTGATCTGCTTCCCGGCATAGGGTCCGTGTACTCATCCGTGCGCTTGGGTGAAGATACTGAGAGATACGGCTGCTAACCAGTCAATAGTTTTCTTGTATTCGATTGTATCCATGCTGTTCAAATGCTTGTCCGGGGACGTTATAACGACCGTTTCGATTTCTTGAGCAACGAACATCAGGGTTAGCAACCAAACCGGCAAAACTCTGAACGAATGGCTACGCAAATGTGCTGTACTATAAAAATGAAAGTAGTTACACGGAATACAAAATTACAAACCTCAACGGTTTTCGACAAACGGTGAGGTGCTCCAAAAAGCAAGCAAAGCCGATATGGATCAACAGTCAACGCGTGATCGAAACCGGGTCACAAACTCATGCATTCAAACAAATTTATCGTTGACCAGGGTTTTGGTACAAAAATAGTATAACAGAAGCTGTAAAAACGAGTTGCGCGGTAAGGAAAACGGTAAATATAAATGTCTTGTCAAACTGAAATAGGGTTCAATTACACCAAACCAAAAAGGGCGGTCCATTCGAATTGTTAACCGGGAAGGCAGTCATTAAAGATGGGAGGCAATTTTTAAAGATATACGAAGTTGCAACCCGTCTGGCAGCGTTTGTGATCCGTTGTTGATGACCCCCTTCCCTCTCCCTTATTTGCCCGATACGAACTTGCCGTAACTTATGGTTGTGCGGCAGTGAGGCGTCGATGTTCGACTCTGTACTGTTTGTGGCGATGAAGGTATTGATCCCAGTCGGTTATCCTCTATCGGAAGCCAGTCAGTCAATCTTCTGTGTCATAACCCTGAGATGGCCACCTGAATGCCGATTGCATTACATCCGATTACATGCCCTGCTGTCTTTGAGACTTATTTTCTCGTGTGTTCCACAATTTATGCTAAAATACCCTGCTGAGCTTCTTGTGGGTTTCTGCACTTTGGAGTAAAACTCAAACCTTCAAGAGAATTCAGATGCAACTCACTTCGTGTGTATCAGCAGATCTCGCAGGTAGTCAGACGTTCTGTTTAGTTTGGGAGTTTTACTGCACCCTAGTATTTTGCGATCGGCGCATTGACCTGAAGCGAAGTCGCCCTTCAGGAGGGGTCAACTGCTTAATTCCTCTAGAAAATCATACACTCCTAGTTGTTTCGATTAAGCATCGGAACATAACGTTTCGGTTGAATTCCCATCACGCTGTGTGATCGTAGAATGCTGACAAGCTGGTCCTTGATCGGCACAGTTATGGAACTTGGTGCCAGGTAGAGGGCAGACGGTACGTCTAACGACTATCCTCGCCTGCTTAGACACCGTAATTCACGTTCTGGCATTGGTGATACGCCTGCCTTGTGGTTCATTTGAATACAGTCCTAATTGTCATGTGACCGCAGATATGCCAGTTAAGAGCTGCAGTCACAGCGAAACTCGAATCTGGTGCCTCCCTGCTTTGATGTGGAATATCCGGAATAGTTGTACCAATACAGAAGGACAGTTCAATTTGATGTGGAATATCCGGAATAGTTGTACTAATACAGGACAGTTCAGTAACTGGTTGACGTGCTCTCTCATGATTACTTAAACTAACCATACAATCCTCACATCACAAGCCTTTTTATCTCTCCCCATTTCAGACAGGGACAGCCGTTTTCTGTCGTTAATCACTAGACTTGTGTATGTGATTTTGTGGTTGTTCTACGAAACCATTTTTGCTTGGCGCCTGCTTCTCATTTGCCCCGGACTTTCAGTATGTCTTGAGTACCTCCGTGAATTATTTTGATTATTGTTCGGGCCCCTTTGGAACCCGCTCATCTTCGTAGTAGTTCGCAGTTCTGCTAAATAATGAACGCGTAAAATAGATGAAAGGATGCTGAAAAAGGTGTCAGCTAAAAGATATCATCTTTTAATTTTCTGTCCATGTTTCCGATCCACATTTTATGTGAAACTGCCGTTTAGGGCAACAAACAAAGACAGAATGTGTTGTGTAGACGTAACACACTGTTCATAAGGCTGCTGAAAACTTTCAGACCTGTTTCGTCCTTGGAAATCATCAGGCTGGCGCTGTCCATGAGTTTCCGCCAACCTTATGTTCAACTTGAACCCACTATAAACGAGAGATTCAGCTGGATTCAATTGAGTCTCCTATTAAAACGAAATTCGTGTGCAAGTATTTTGGCCGAATATATTTCATTTTGCTGGCTCTTTTGTTCGGAAGGTGATTCCTTGAATTTCCTTGGCTTTTCTACCTTTACCCGTCTTCGCCGAAGAGCTGGACTTATTGCCGAGTGGAAAAGTTGATAAGCTAACTTGGAATCATGGCTCCTTATGGTTCCTGTGCATGCTAAACCCCTTAGGAAAGCGAATCCTATTTCGTTCCGTATTTTTCAGGCCGTAGAGTTTCTATTTTAACTGTATTTGTCATCATCAAACTAGAATTATAGTGGTCACGAATACACACGTATTCAGGCACTGGTTACGCGCCTAATTACCGTTAGTTATGGAGTTCGGTTTCTCTGTATCCCTTTTAACGACGGTTTGATGTCTACCGCCGACATAACTTTGAACTTGCCTTTGGTGCTTTCTTGCAGGCCTGTGTAGAACGTGATTGCTATCCATCGCCACTGAACTATTTCAACTTCCCAAAATCCTGTTGCACGTGAGTTGACCATTTGCTTCGTGTGACAAACTCTGTCGCAAACAGTATTTCTGTTTGTCAACCTGTTACCAACAAATGTCACTATCCGACTCGAAGTAACCATTTCCCTGAAAGATCACACTGCTGTTGCGGATAAATATGGCTCGCAGACATTTGGCTATTAGCAAGAATGCATCTACGGCCATCTGCTCCGTATGTTCCACTGCGGGCCTCTTGTTTAAAAATGGACGACCTGATAATCACGCTATAAGTTCCGAGAGCATAAAGGTCTTACAGGGCGCTTTAAGCTATCAAGCTAAACGTGGAAGGGTAATAGGAAAAGACAGAAAAGGGAAGTGGAACTGCATTGACAGTGAGTTCTATGAACATATAGGTGAATAAACAGTGTGCATTAGGAAGAACGTATAATCAATCGCAGTGCAAATCCGTAGGATCGGTGAGGTAGCAGGGCCTTCTGGAATCAGTAACGAGTAAATACGAAGGGCGCGGATACGAACAATCGGACAATGTAAATGGGCATTATACAGTTCCGAATCAAAAGGGAGGCGGAAACTTTCTGGAATAACAGGCAGCTGGTTGTTGGGCACAAAAATATGCGAACTTACCGTTTTTAAAAGAGAGCGTGACCAAGCATTATATGCAGCAAATTGAATCAAGACGGGTGCTTAGGTCTCTTTAAAACGAATCAACATACTCTAGGAAATAAAATGTTATAAAAAGACACCATTAAAAGATGGCCTCCTGAGGGAGCTGACTTGGTGTGGTGGATAGCACCACCAGCTGCGACCCGAGGCTCTTAGATTTGATCCATTGGTCAGCCGTTTCGTCACATGCGACAAAATTTCCTTACGGGCAACTGGAGAGTTAGTAAACACTAGACGGGAGCTGAAAAACGGTGGACGAACAACAGGGGATCAAAACGGCCTTCTGGTGAACAGGCATTAACCACGCCACTCATGAGTAGGAAAATCAGCCGCCGGTTATTTTCTGTTCACCTGGGGAAACACCATCCCCACCATAAGAGTTGCATGGAGATTGAACCGGCAGACAGAGCAGTGGCCCGGTCGCTCCGCTTCTAGCGGTTCATGCCTTGAGGGTTCAAGACTTCAGAAGGTACCGTTGGCATACGTCACGATGGAAAGCCCCCGACATTCAAAATCACTCCCCTGGTTCCTTCATCGTTCGACTGAACTGTCATCTCGACAATGCCCATTTCTCACTACCCTTTGGTGTCGAAACTTCTGGAAGACAGAATCACCTCCGTTGAGACTCATTCTTTTTTTGAACCGTTTGGACATTGTCTACAATGTCGGTAAGTACCCCTTCATCAGCCTATTCAGAAGTAGGTTGGCTAGGTGTTTGACGAATTTTCGAGTTTTATAAGGGTTCCATAAGTCATCCTGTGGATGCATTCTTGGCGGGTTTGTGCTCTGCAGCAACAGTTGGCTCGGTGCCGGAACTGGGATCTGATGTTATCTTCACAAATGGACGATTGTTGGGGTTTTTTCGATCAAAGCTTTCTGCAGCGTTTCGTCGTTATTAGTCTGTCTTCTGAGAAATGCAAAAAAATTCACCTACTGCACCGAACACCCAGTTTTTGACAGTTACCGCCAATCTTAGTTGAACTATTTAAAAACCAAGTGTTCGCTGTTTCTCAAAAAGCGTCTGCTGTGCGAAGCAGCTGTCGAAGTTCCGTGTGCCTTTAGGATGGGCAAACCCATCCTCTCAACCAAGTGGATCAGACCGCTGTATCAGAGGCTTGAAGTGGTGTTCCTCAAGTCAACCACCCTGTGGAACATGAAAGACTGGAGAGTGTCAAAGGTTGTCGTCGTTTTGGCAACCATGATGAAGCTTCCTACGTGACCTCTTCGTTGCTCTTCTGTCCCTACCCGTCTACGTAGTTGTTCCGAGACCCAGATCGACATTGTTGCTGTCAGTGTTCACATCCTCGAACCGATTGATCGTCAAGCTGCTTCGGTAGGAACTGTTGCAAGTTTGGAGCTCGGTGTGTGCTGAGGCTCCAAAATTCTAATGTATGATTTCAGTACCGTTGTCTTAACCTCTTCAAAACAGCGTTACCATCTTGGAGCCTCTTGTGCTAATGATGCGCAGGGGTAAACTGACTCAATAAATACACATCGTTCATATTATCGGCTTACGCTCCAACGGAAAGTGGCCCAGAACTTGTCAAAAGGCGCTTGCCAAGTCTTTCCGGTCAGGCAACAAATTCCGACGTTGCAATTCTGACCAGAAGAATGAATATCCAAATTGAGCGACTTTCTTCAGCAGGAAAGTGACTGGGTGGTATTTTCAGTTTTAGCACACGAACCGCGGTTTATACACTACGTGGCCTATGTGCTTCTTATGGTCTGTACCCATCCGGAAGCCCAGCTCAACATAGAAGACGCCGTCGTGCCACCTGAGGACGACCATTTTCGAACCAATCATGGTCACATAGATCAGGCTGCAGTTGGTTGTCGCTTTGATTTGAAGCAACTGTCTGGCTTCAAATCACTCTGTGATTCGCTCTGGCTTCTGACGATCCTTTTCTCAGAGCCTATTGCCGCAAGCTTACTTCATACCCAATCAGCAAACCGATTATCGGAGCTTTTCAGTTACAACCCGTTTATTTCCAAGTGGGAAACTGGGAAATCTCATGATCTCAGTTAGATACCTTTGCCAGAAGAATGCCGGTCGTTCAACTGTTGGCTTTTGTAATTCCACTCACGCGCGCTCCAACAGAACCTGCTAACTCACTGCTTCAAAAATGCGGCGTCAAACGCAGCTGTCGTGTTTCAGTGGATTGCAAGCCACGTTCTAAAACGATTGTGATTGCGGCGTCAAACGCAGCTGTCGTGTTTCAATGGATTGCAAGCCACGTTCTAAAACGGTTGTGACGTGTAATCTGACAATTGTAACTTTTCGCCCAATTCTTTCGCTAAACTGTTAAACCCTTCACAACTTCAAGGTACGGGAAGTCCTGCGACTTGGACAAGTAACATTCCTCTGAATATTTTCAGCGTAGTGAGGCCGAGACGAAGAGACTGGACCTTGACATGGTATGACGGTTTGTGTGCCTCCGTGACCCATTTAGTCAAATAGTGGGGTGTCCTTGTGGCACTCGCCATATCCCATATACTGTTGGTCAGTGGGTAGAGGTCCGACAAACAGTTTCCTGGTCCTCTAGGTGGGGAGGTGGAACATGTGTGGCGACCTGTTCTTTAGAAAAGGGAATGCACTGACCTTTCCAACCCAACACCACAGGCCTGCGGTTATGCTTTTGGACCAAAGGGTTTGGTTGAGGACCCTAATCGTCCTCCTGTTTAGGCCTGGCCTCCGTGTTAGTATCCAGACCCAGGTTACCTTAATTGCTGCGTACAGCATGGCAGGTAAGCGAAAACACTACTGCTGACACCTTTCCTCTTTCTGTTTCACACGTTTTGGCCGGCGATCCCATTCGTCTTGCATCGGTCTTGGTCACAACTTCTACGCGTCATCCGGCGCCCACAGCCCCCGGCTGCTCTTGCTGTCACACTAGACTTGCTTGATATGGATGTGTGCCTTGTTTCAGAAACAAGAATTCAAGATGTAGGCACATTAGTTCAGCTAACTGATCCACCACTTTCCACCGGCTTCCGTCTGAACACCTCTGGCAATCCAGAGTTCGCTGCGCCAATGTATGAATCGTCCCAAGTAACCGAGCGGAAGGACCCTTGCTGGATTAGACACCCTTTGATAGTCGCTTCTGTGCTATTCGTTTGGCAGCGTCTGTGAAGAAGAAGAACTTGTTCGTTGCGTGTTTGTGGTGTCTGCTTACGCCCCAACCGATTAGTAGCTCTTACATAGTCAAAGACAAGTTCAATGAGGCCTTGAATGCCCTGTTAAGGCGGACCAAAAGTACAGACGTCGTTGTGGTTGCCGGAGATCTGAGTGCACAATTGGGCAGATTTAGCACGTGTGACTCAACTGGGTAGTCTACTTGTATCGGACTCGGTACACACGGATATTGGCGAACGTCTACTCAGCTGTATGCTGGCCGTAGACTTTTCACCCAGTACTGTCTTCCAAATAACCACATTTGCCTGGATACATGGTGTCCTCAAACGGTGTCCCCGTTACCAACCCAAGTTGATCACATCACCATCAGTTACCGATGATGCGGATCAGTAACTGACTGCAGCTCAATTTGAACACTTGTTTTACCTCTTACCACGCGCCCGTCCGAACCGGCTTCTATTTTCGCTTTCTGAGGCCGCCTAAGGTTAGTAACTGAGAGCCTTGCAGCTCCCGAATTTAGACTGTTTTATGAGAACCGTCTTCTGGAATCTATTCCAACCGCTCCACCGCCTGATATCAGTTCGTACTGGAACAAGGTAGCCACATCTCTGTACAGTGTCACGGCGCCACCAGGTCCGCTCAAACACTGGATATGAGACAGAACAGTGCCACTGCTTGAATCTCGGAGAAATTTTCTCGCCGTCTCAGAACATAATCCAGCCCGACGAATCATCGGACACCAAGTCAACCTATTCGTGCTCGCCGACCGTGAAGCCTTGTAGACACGAAAGATTAAGGAAATGGAAGAGGCCCAGAAGAATACCCGAAGATTATTTCGGCTGATCCATACGACCACCGGTAAGCGAAACCACCGTGGATCAAATTGGCACGAGTATCCTCAAAGAAGAAGGACGTCTTGACTCAACAACAGTTCTCGTGGTCACTTGCCATTCAGTTGAATTCCGGAATTGCACTGGAGCCCTGGATGATGAACTCAAAGCCCCTACGGCCTCGAAGGCTCGCGACTGCACACGTTTTCTTAAGTGTCACCGAGCTCCTGGTCCGGATGACCTTCCACTCGCATTGTTTAAGAATGGGAGTAGAGTTCTTAGTCAACGCCTGTCTGATCTATTTACCTGCATCGTGGAAAACGAGACCGTCTCTGACAACAGAGGAGAATCTGTGACAGTTTTCATTTTAAAAAAAAGCCCGCAATGAGTGGTAATCACAGGGGTATCAGCTTGACTCCGGTCATAACGCGATTCTTGGCGTCCTTTGTCCTTCATCGCGTTGTGATGACCCTTGAAGCATTGACTGGAGAGCTACAAGCGGGATTCCGGGCTGGACCAAATCTTCACAATCCGTTACACACGCCATTCGCATAAACAACCCACAGTTTTAGTTTTGCTGAATTTTCAAGGTCCATTCGATTCAGTTGACCAGTTTGTTCACCTTAGTACCCTTGCCCTGCAAGGAATATCCCGGAGGTTTGTAAATATAATGAGCTGTTTGTACTTAAGCTTCGTGGACTGTGATAGTCTACGGCGAGCTCTGAAAGCTACTGTACACAAATTGGTGTCCGACATGAATGTCCACTGTTTCCATGTTTATTCGATTTTGTTATTGACGAGGTGATAAACAAAACGCCAGAAAATCTACAGTACCCCAGTGTTCAAATAGCTGCTAGTGAAAACCTTGATCTGGAACATGCAGACGACTTCGTTTCGCGTTCGAAGAGAAGGCATAGGTGTTTTTGGATTAACTGACCAAAGTTATCCCGCCCTTTGACATACGCTTTGCACCCACAAAGCGTAAGGTCATGCTTCTGCACTGTAGTCGCTGAACACACCACTCACGATCCACGGAGAGGCACTGGAAGTTGTGGAGCGTTTTACATATCTTGAAAGTTATCGTTGTGACGTATAAGGTCAATGTACCACTCTTTAGGGCTCGGATCGCCTGTACTAATTCGGAACACCTATGGCGGCAATGCGGCATATCCTTGAATCTCAATGGACGTGTGTAGCAGACTACAGTGCGGACTGTTGTGCTGTATGACTGTGGGGCTTGGCCTGTTCGAGCAGCGGAACCGAGGCGTCCTGAGGTCTTCGACAGCCATTGTCTCAGAGCCATAGCTCGTGTGAGTTGGTGTTGGCAAATGCGTAACGAGGCAAGCGACTGCTAAGTTGTTCAGCGGGGTCTTCAAGGATGAATGTGCCCAGCGCCAGAACCTGTAGTGTTTCGCTCATGTATTGCACATGCCAAAACATCGGTTGCCGAAAAGGGTATTGTTTTCCACGTACAATTCAGAGTGGCACAAGCGGAGAGTTAGTTAACCTTTGACACTGTAGGGGAAAGTGAAACCTATTACGAATTATCTGGGTGCTGCCGGTTCGACCGGCCTTCAGGGATGGAGACCTCGTGTGCATGGTTGGATACGCTGCAAGATCTGACCGCTGATCGATGTCATTTTCTATCCAGATTGCCTGAATGAGTGTCTGCAGGCGTAGGTAATCCTTCAGCTGTAACACCCTTCAGTTACCTAGTTGCCATGCCACCCGAAGGAAGCAAGAGGGCTGAGATACTCCCAGGTTATCCATGCCTAGACAGGGGAAGTCGAGTTGCAAGGATCCAGTTCGAACCACGGACCTTGTGGTCAGTAAATTCGCGCTCTAACCACAGCCATCTCGCCCCTGCAGATGGGGGCACCACGGAACGATTATGGTAAGCAAGCGCTAAGTCCCCCCACGCACTTTCACTCTTCTCTTCACAATAAGGCTTTCAAATAAATCATGGTTGTACGGCAGCGAAGCATCAGTGTTGAACACTGATGTCATGCTGTCGATGATAATGGTATAGTGAGGCCTCTCTGGTGCTTAGCCAAAGAACTTATCGCCGACCGCCCAGTGGTGCCTAAAGGCATTCGGTAGCTGTTTCCAAAACTTAGTGATCCGACTTTAGAACGTTGTTTACAAAACGCTGTATCTCGCATATCTGCAGGTCATAATGTCTGAAGGCCAGGGTTCACAAGTCCTCTAGAATTTGAGTGTAGATTTGTTCGTCCTGTGTTCCCAGTAAGAATTCTAGACCTCTGATTACATTGTCTGTCTTTCACTAAGTTGTGTATGAACGATTCTTTCGCCCAATCGGTGGACATCGTGTTGTTCGGCGTGGTGGTGCAGTCCTGTGTACTTTTTATCCGCACACACACTACTTTCAATCAACTCCATTATATTCCAGGTCAATCAATGAGGTCATTTGCCATGGGATCCCAGACCAACGCCCACTTCAGGACGGTGATATTCTCAACCGTAAGTTGCTTCTTTTTAAGAATTCTCTTTGATTTCTCACGCTAGTTGCAAAGCAGGGTTGAGCTGAGTGTTGCAGTGGTTGTGAAATTAAGCAAAGATTATGTCAGATAAATGTGTCTGACTCACTGTTTCCCGTGCTTCAAATCCATCAACTGTTTACAACTGTACAGCGTGCTCCTGTCAAACCGGCCTTCTCCAAGACGGTACCGTCGCCTACTGGCGTCCGAGGGGTTCCGTCCATAATTACAAGCCCCTATCGGTCATCCGACGCTTATTATTCTCCTCATAACCTCCGCATTCAGTGTCTAACCTTTTTTCAATTGGAGACTAGGGTTGCAGTATGCCGCGCCAAAACGAAACTTTGGTGCACCAACTCAGCAGTTAGTATGCGAACACAATGGGTGCGTGTGAATGCTGTTTCGGTACGTGCACTAGAGTACAGCAAGCAATCACAGATGTGAGTGTAAGTGTCCTTTATCGTAAGGGCAAATTGAGATGGCACAACTCATCATGTTGTTGTCTGACATCATGATCATGACTAACTTAGCTCACCCTCGAAATGGCAGTGCATGCAACTCCTACTCGCTTGAGTTGGCCTATTTCCGTTGGACCATGTAAATGAGATTCCGTGATCTCGTCCGACTCTGAAAACTGCATAGGTTCTCGTTGGTCCAGCGGATGTCGTTGCTTTTCTGTCGTAAAGATCACCGAATTGCCCCAATACACTCTTTTCTGTTGGTGCAACGAACTAGAAACTGACGCTGGTAACCTAATAATAATAATAATAATAATAATAATAATAATAATAATAATAATAATAATAATAATAATAATAATAATAATAATAATAATAATAATAATAATAATAATAATAATAATAATAATAATAATAATAATAATAATAATAATAATAATAATAATAATAATAATAATAATAATAATAATAATAATAATAATAATAATAATAATAATAATAATAATAATAATAATAATAATACGTGGGAACTTCATTAGTAATTTGGTGATTAAGTCAGAATGATCTATGTAGGTTGGGTAGGGTGCCGCCAACATGAACGTTGATGAAAGTCAAAAAGTGAAGAAAATTTCGGCTAAACGCCGTATTGAAAGTGGAAAGGAAGTTCGCGTCTTCTGGACTCCGTCATCGATTTGCTGGCTATTGGAAACTATATTTTTCTCTCATATTTCATTGTAAGATATCTATCCGCAGTGCCGACGCACCTTCACTACCCACATCTAACGACAAAATGGGACCAATAATAGCTTGAATTTAATTTTGTTTCACCTCATGCGCGTGTTCATCCTGAGCTAACACTACGGTATACGTTCTGCGTTTCTTTTTAAATACGAATGCTTTCGTTTCCAGTGGATATTACAACTTTTCACAAGGGATTTCACGGGGATGTCAATGAGACCGTGTTTGTGGGTCGTCCGGATGACCGATCGATCCGATTGGTAAAGAACGCATACACGTGTCTCGCGAAGTCAATGGATGCTGGTAAGTGTGGTTCTCTGCCCGCTGATTCGTTCATATTGAACCAGTCCTAGCCGTTTGTCTTGCGGTTTTGGTTTTATCACACGAGCCAACTTATACTTTCAACTTTTTACCCTTATGACTTACCGAAGCAGGTGGATAATTCGATCATTCCAACCCGACTGCTTCTCAGAAGCTGCCGCCGGTGCTTGCCGTGAGCTGTGGTTTTCTACTTGACAGTCCTGCGTCGCAATCACCACGGTTGCGACACACTTCAAGGGTACATTTGGCACAAAACACGTCCGTAAGACTGCACATCACCCGGTTCCAACGTGTTGATGGTTTATCTCCATAGGCAACTAACATCTGCCTTGCGCATTTGTGAAACGGTTAGGTCCGACACACACTGAAACCAGAATGAATTTGTATTTAGCTGTCATCCTCACTATCTAGGCGAGCTTGTTACGCCCAAACTATGAACGATGTTTGATTTTACGAGGTATTTGTGGATGCGCATGGACAGACTTGTAGATGCTGTGCTCGCAGCCTGACGTCCCTTTACAGCTGGCAAGGTGCAAGCATGTCTTCTCGAACGATGAACGCATCAGTTTTCGCCTTCACACTTGCAATGATTGCTCGTCTACTAAGTTAGGTACAACTGCATTTCAGTGTCGGATGCAATGCTAGTTACCCTGACTACTTTATCCAATAACATTGCAAGGTGAATCTGTCATGTTTGTCTGTCATAGCCAATCGACCTTCTCTGTCGCACTGAATAGCCAAATTGGGAGGCCCACAGCAACTTCTGTTGAAGTGATTGGTTGAAACACACCTGGGTATATTCTACTGATTATAGCTCGATAGTACATGTTGTCGGACCTGACAAGATTTTAAGATCCCTTCAGAGAGCGGGTTCAGTGTAGCATCTGACCAAATCTTTCCAATAGCCACACAGGTGTGCTACAAACCTGCGCACGCATATTAGTATTGATCGGCTTATGTGCGTTTTTTTAAGAATGGAAAAAACAGTCATTTCCACCGTTATTTGAAGTCCCGCAATCTATCTTCTGGCCAACCTGCTTAAATCGTGTTTCGCAGACTCCGTGAAACACAGTGGACTAGTGTCAGGTTTACCAGGAAAAGTCGCTTCGTCAGCCGATAGATTTCTTTCCAATCCGCATCCAGCCAAATTACAAATGGCAGGTAAAAACGTGGTGTCCCATTTGATAGAGCCTTCCAAAAAGAGCACCTTCTTGTAATTAGCAGCAGAACTGCCGTTGAAAGAGCAGTCGTTTTGCAGGAGTTCATCAGTATAACGCCCACTTTCGCGTTTGATATAATTTTACATTCCTGGTCCGTCCGCCCTCAACTGCCCCTAACGTTTCTTTCACTTTCGAACAACTGTTTCCGCCTGTGAATTCAACTCCCTTTTTTTGTTGATGTCATTATGAACAGTCACATTGTATGCTCCAAACATGTCTCACGCATGAATACCATAGATTTGGTCATGACAAGGCTTTAATGGGGCAATTGCCACCTCCTCTGTTCGCATTCTTCTCTAGAATCGGTGCTTTGGGAGGTAGTGAATTGGAAATGGTGGTCAAAATTTTGCCAGTACCCTGACAGTGTAGTCAGCGTTGTTGGGCGGCAGCCACTTGACCAGAAGTCGTTTCAGAACTTTGATGGTTTTGGTGTGACCCATGGTTTGGCTTTGGGGAACACATGAGATTGTTTCCAGCAATATGGGAAATTTTCGTTGAAGTTTTCTGTTCTTGGATGCAATGATTTTAGTGGTACTTCGATCCAGAGTTCGGTTTCGGCTAAAATTGACATGGTCATTGTCGTGGTCAAAGTAAGTATACCCTGATTTGAGAAGGTCGCAAAAGGTCTTAAACGAAATAATCAATTAGGGTCTGTGAGTGGATCTCAAATCCCCCTTTGAAGTCGCAACCCTGTTTACTATGTACACCAGTGTTTAAACGGGCTTCGCATGTTTTTGGCAAGTAATTTGTGTAGGATCGATAGTTTAGCCCTCTTAGAGTCATGGAGATAATTCTTCATTCGTCAACCCTACCTGCCTTTCTGTTCGGCTATGGCTTAATTGCTCTGGGTTTTTTTACTCTTAAGTAGAATATTGTATGAATCGACTGGGTTGCCTGTTAGTTCGTGGTACCACACACACTTTTCTGAAAGTTTGATATTCATAACATGCTTAATGTGCAAGCTAATTGCTAGCGCCTACCAACGTTACATGTCTCTCCAAATAAAACGCGCAGGTACATATGATATGAACGAAAAGACCCCGTCTTCATCCATTTCGCCACGCGAGAGCGAGATATTTTTCATACCACACGAGTGTGCTTGTAAAAAATTTTGAGTTAGGTCTCTGGTTCTTAGTTCTCGCAGTTGATGTGAGATCGCTCGCAAAAGCAGCCTAAACGACGGTTTCCAGTAAGCATATTTAGCAGATACTCGTGGATGTCTTTTTATTACTGGCGTAAAACTTCATCACTGCTTCAGGGGCACTTAATGCTATCTCTAATGCTTCTTTCAGAGCTGCAGCGAAGTGTGTAGCATTCCACCGTTTTGATTTTCACATTCCTCCTAAGGTGAACCGATGGTTTGCGTTAAAAATGGTGCGCATATGATAATTTATGGCGCGTATTAATCTTCTTGACTTCGCTTGTTCTGTTGGCCGTCTGACAAAGATTCCTGTGTGTGCTCACGGCCAATTCTACTTTACTAACGCAGGGTACACTACTGAATTCTTTCCGCTTCGCGTCATGTTACAGTCAAACCAGGTTCGTGTGCATTAGGTCACGCATTCTTTCTACTACTTTTTAGGCATCAGCGTACCTTCATTTTAGGTTACCTTGCAGAATTCCGGTGGTCCGCTCCAGTGGATGGTCTATCCTCAGAACTGAGAACTTGGTAGTAGCAACCCTATATGGACTTAGTGTTTCAGCCTATTTTTCTCACTAGATACCCAGGTGATTACTATCTCGGATACTTTACTCGACATATCGTCAGGTGTCATAGGACTTGGTAAACGATATCAGACAGCCGACGGGAAAAGGCGGTAAATTGTTGATAGTTTCGAAGATTGTTTCATCCACAACAGGTCCGTAACAGTGTCGACCAGACAGCCGTTTGGTCGTCTGAAGCTGTCCATCGAGATAGGTGTTGTTCCTAACTCAATTGAGCTCGGAACCAGCCGATTGTCAGTAACATATGGCTGCAATGATAATATCAATACGGAAAATCTGAGTATCAATGGTAAGATTGCCTTCTAGGATTCGGTTTTTTGTACTTTTGTTTTGACTTACGGTGGGTGTTGGCAATTTCACTCAGGACTAAGTCCCAATCGGTGGTTTGCTTTTTCTTCCGCATGGGTGACATTTTTAGTGCGCATGTCTTGTGTAGACACAACCACAATTCAAATGAAGAGCCAAACACGTTGTCGCTAGAGTCGAATCCTGGATATCCCGCCCACGGGTTGACCTGGCGTGTACTCTACCATAAGTTTTCTTCAGTATTGTGGAATCCTGTAGAGGAATCCACGATATTGTTTATACCACTGATCTCAGTGGGATTCCCCCTGCAAGCACTAGTTAAGTGAGCAGCACGGCAAACGGATAAGCCGATCCAGTATATTTTGTGAAGCTTGCATTCTTGCCTACAGGCACTTCTTGCTTTCCTGTACCATACCTTCCAACAATTTCGTTTCTATATTAGCCTAACATAGCTTACACAATAGGTTACCTAGGCCGCACATATTTGTACCGTTAGTGAAGATGGCATCCGTAACTGTGCTAATAATCAATAGTAAATTGCACAGGTTTTCTCACCCCTTGTATGCATCATGTATATGATGTTACAAGCAAACCGGCATCCATATTAGTTTGTAGCTTTTTGACTATTTTGTGAGATCTGGTTGTTTTGTCTCTACTTTCCTTCTATTTCTGCTATTCACAGTCCGTCCCGGTGTAAAATATCGTGAAATGGGAGATATTATCACAAAGCAAGCGGCTGTTGATGGATTTTCAGTCGTGCGAACATACTCTGGCCATGGCATCCACCGCTTGTTTCACTGTCCGCCGAATGTTCCCCATTATGCCCGTAAGTTTCCGTACGAAAACCTGTTGATATACTCCCATGCTTTATGTGTTTGCCAATTTTCGAACCTCTCCCTGTAACACAACTTTTGGCATCCTCCTCCTAATCCAGCTTTGGTGTTTGCTCATAGCTTCATTCTCGACGGTAAGAGGTGCCCTTCTTGTGATAATATGTGTCTTGTAGACGCGGGGTGCGGGGGGGGGAGGCTCTGGTTATGGTCGCTCGTTTGGATGGTTAACTAGCTCCGTGATTGACCGATTGATTGCTTGATTGACTTTTGAGTCTGGCTTCTCCGACTCATTCTATGTGACCTTTGAACTGTCGATCCCACAGTTACCATTCTTGTCACCTTATCCGGTGGTTAAGTTAGTGATCCTTTGCTTGTAGTGATACGTAGGTTGGGTCAATTGCTATATGCCCCTTGGTGAACTTTGTTGTGGAGTACCATGTTTTTGGAAACCCCCTTGTTGTATGTTTCCGCTCGCCAGGACCTCCACGCTTTCTAGAATTGGTGTTCTTGATCTTCTTGTTTTGAAATCAGAGGGTGAATCATGGCTTCTGACAGCTGTAGTGTGTTCTTTCATCATCATAGGTAGTTTTCGTCCTGTTTGTTCAGCGTAGTATGTATGGCAGTCCATCTAGTTAATTTGATAAACACCATTGATTCTGATATTCTGGTCAATGTTTTCCCTCAACTCCCTCAATGTTGCCGTTGGTTTATGGGCTACCAGGATTCCTTTTAGTTTGCTAAGATTCCAGATATGTTTCTCGTATACGGTAGGACGATCGGTTTACTTGTCTGCACAAACCGATCCGCCTCCAGCTAATCGCAGGTATGGGTGAATAATATCATGTATTCCAGCTCTTTCGCTTACTGCCCTCACCCTGCCTTCGAGCCAAGTCGTTTGAAATTCCTCATTACCGAATTGAGCTTTTGTTCTCTCATTTTTCCGTACAAATTGGGACCGACTCTTACCTTTCACTCCTGTGTATTTAAAAAGCTCTGTTACTTCTTATAGAACCTCGATGCTGCTTTAACTAAGGATAATTGTTGAGTCTTTATAGCCTCACAATGTTCTTCCCACCGTCAGTCTTGATCTCTTACCAAAACTGTCCGAAAAATCTGATGTTTCGCGCATTTCAAACTCGAGCTTTCCTTGTACGAATCCAGATTGGTAGTCTCCATTAATGTGCTATACTCCCTGAATCTTTTTTCCAGGTAACAAGGCCGTTGGCGTGATGAAACCTGGACATTGTTTCACCATCGAGCCTATGATTAATGAGGGCACGTGGCGTGATGAACTTTGGCCAGACAAGTGGACTGCAGTCACAACGGATGGTCTACGATCGGCGCAGTTCGAACACACAATGCTCATACTGTCCCCGGAAGCTGCACATACCAACGGCCTACCAATTGAAGTTCTGACAAAGCGCCAACTAAAAGGCGAAGATCCGCTTGCTTCTATCGTGTCTTCACTCTCTTTAGAGCAGCAATCACACTATGAACGTTACGGACGTCCGTATTTTGTGGACCAATTGCATCAGTTGGGTTTAGACAAAAGTATCACTGCTTAGGCTACTTTCTTAATACAGGAATTTTTTATTGCCTTGAAGGACACTGGAATCTGGCCTCGTGTCCACTTAACCGTTAGAACACATATACTTCCTTCCTGCCCCCATTCCGTTGTCCAAAGACGATGCAGCAGTTGTTATGCTTGAAAATCTCTTCCGCCGTGGCTTCTACTAAAATGTAACCCGCTACTTTCGTGGGACACTTTTTCACTGTGAACGACCATCCTGCTCAATCAGTCCTTCCAACAGCTCATAATGATCGAATTTAAGTGTCCAATGATAAACCAAGTCAACAAGATGGGTAAAGTGTACATCCGTTCTGCTCGATTGCATTCTCTGTATTTTTATCAGTAAAACGGTTAAAATATTTTCTGGAGAAAATCCAGTCTTAAATTGTTATCGCTTCCCGCATGGAGTTGCGTATCCCTTGGGATTGTTGGTTCTTGTCACCCAGTCGCTTGCGTATCTTATTGACCAATGCATTCGATTCAAGTGGCTTTGAAGATCGACAACATCCTTGGTTATCCGCCTAGCAACACCAGCGTAAAACCGACTAACCTTAGTCCTAAGAATTCTTAAAGAAGAAAAACGGAAAGAATCGACAACGAAGGAACCTGATGCTATGCGTCACTGATACCAGTTGGAGCCGATAACTTTCAATATCGAGAAAATCCTCGGGGCAGCGGAGACTCCGAATAGGATGACGGACTGCAACATCTCACCCAGAATTATTACAGTCTCTTCCATGTCCTAATCGCAGTCACAGGTTACTCACCTCGCTGTTTGTCATTCTTAAGGAATCATCGTTGATAACGCTCATTCCAGTGGTTGATGGTTCGGCATGCCGAGGCACCGCAGTTTCCATATGATTCGCTAACCCGCCTGAATGTGTCAGGCGTATCAAGGGCCGTTTGACTTTGATCTCACTGTTTCTGACCTCAGAGCAACTGATAGAACGGATGGTCTCCATTAGGTAGCGCCAAAGTTTCTCCTTCTTGACCACCCCATTGTCGAACAGGTGGTGCATCACTGGAATGACTTTCTCGGTGTCGGTTTATTCCGATTGTCTCACTGGATTTTGGGTACTTCAAAGTGCTTATGGTTGGCCAACACTATGACCCTCAATGAACCACATTTGTTTGTGTGGCGGAGCCCCCCCCCCAAATAAGTTGATATGACTATGAAGCACCACCAGTCAACACTGATATCGTCCTCAGTGATAACAACAACTTATCTAAAAGCCATGAGTAACTAACGCTTTACTAGTTTCTATTTACGGGTGACAATCGCCGCTTCCCTGATGATGCAAACCAACCGACCTATCCAAGTTGAACTTCCCACTCGGTGCGTCCGAACGCTAGATTGACGTACAACCTAAGGCAGGTGAATAGGATTCCGAGGTCGAATCCGCGTTTCCAGCGTTGCCCTATTCCCCTTCACCTGTAATGAAAACGGAACAACCGTAAGACTATCGCTTGAGGGTGAATGTGTTGGAGTAATGGTTGAGCTATCAAAACCATCACATTGCGTGGGAATCTCATCCAGGCCAATTTTATAATCCGACTGATTTTCGGAGAATGACTTACTAGTTTGGTATGTCGTTTCTGCAATGCAGTGGTGTGAAACTAGACACGCGCCTCTAGAAAAATACAAATCGATCACCATAGAAAGTTAGTGAAGGGCGATAGAAATCTGTGATATTTTTATCTGTCAACTAACGCGTATGGAACACTCCTCTAATTAGTGTTAGTTTGCTGCAGTCATTTTTGTAGTTCCCTAGACCTGTAGTTGTTAGCACGACTGCTTTCGCACCTCAATAAGACTATAAGAGAGAACATTTTTGGACCATGAAACTGTTTGCTTTTGAGGCAAGGTTATGCTAGTTGGAGGGATGGTTTGTATTTAGGATTCTGTCTGCCGCGAAACACTGTTAGCTTAGTAGCTGGGCTGTACATTGGCTAGCGTATCCTCTAACCTGTTAAAAGAAGCATGTATCTTGGTAATTCGCTTGCAGGGAATACTGCCACTACAGAGTAATATGCCATCCGTGTTATTTGTTAGTTTTGATGTTAGCGAAACTGAACTGCAAACCGCCTTTTTGAAGTTAAGTTTGGACAGTAGTGTTATTGCGAAAGATTTTTTTCTGAAAAAAAAGCAAAGCGCCGTTTGGGACGGTGTCCTCATTAGTCATGAATAGTTAGGCCCATACACTTGCGGCCATCATGGAGAAACTGCCAATGTGTCCAATAGCTGCACTGGCTACGGCGACCTTGAAGGCGGTACTCATTTGTTCCACCGTTCTTTTCCGAAGGGCCTGATGAAAGTGAAGAAGAATGTACAAGTTTAACGGAGGTCGAGTTCACGACTTCCCTCCTAAGTTTAGATGACAATAAAATTTTTCGTGGGAAAATTGCCTATCCGGCCGCAAATAACATTGTAAGCCTTTACTGGAGAAGCACAAGTTACATTATTCCGCCGCAACTGATGCAAAACCACACGGCTGCGTGGAACCATGTTTGGGAAATCTGAAAAATGCGGAAGTAGGTTTTGAATCTCAATGACAAGTGAAACAAAATACACTATTCTCGTTAGTTTCTTGAAAAACTATAACACTAGGAATTTGTTGAATGAGTGAAACGTCGACTGATGGAGGACTGGGTCGTCAAATGGGTTAGTATCGTCTTATAACACTCCCACAAGTTCCAGTCTTGAATGTCAAGGAGACGACAAAAGGCAGCAGTGGTTGGAACTGTACAATATTGTATTCGTCTACGGAGGGAATTGCTGCGGATGCAGGAGACTTATACGTCCTGTCGCTTTTTAGAAAAGTTGCAAAGCCTCTTCCTTTAAAACATCATCTGAAATTCAACCCGTTTTTTCTAAATTTGGTAGTATTTTAAAATTCTCAGGCATTCTCAAAGCCTGATTTTTTGTTGTATAATGGCCTAACAAACATATTTGTAACTGTGGTTCGGTATCACCCTGGGCCCATAAAGAGCAGTTTCGGCCTCCGTTCGTAGAACTCTCCTTCCAACAATATCAAGGTTTCACTCTATCGTAACATTTGCTGTGTGCATACTAAAAGAACAGATAAGGGCTTAGGCGGACGCAACTGAAAACATTTGCCTTGTTAGGTGAGTCAGGTGACCAATCGACTGATCGTTGGCCTGCAAGTTGAGGCTCGAAAGCCTGTCTCATCCATCAGAGTTGACCTCACTTCGTCGTTCAGAGTTTCATTGCGCATTGAGGCCATGTTGATCAATCAATACCGACCCACCTTGTACACACAAAAGACCCTGACATAAGATGTCAGCTTGCCATGGTCTAAAGAATCGGACCTGAGTGGTCCACCGTGTGACTGACTCCTTTCACTGTTTTGTCGCTATTTATCCCTATTTACTATGTAAAATTAGTGGTTTTTCAATAATGCGCTTGAAGGTATAAAAGTGAACTATCGACATCCCGCAGCCTTTGTCTTCTTGCTGTATTGTTCGTATGCATACTCGTTTTGTAGTCTGATGACAAATATCATAATCCGTCCTGATGAAACCTTGATCGGTGCATGAAAGTTGACTTAACTCAAGTTTTTCAGGTATTCTTGTAAAAATTATTGCACTGCGTTGCCCTAAAAGTAATTTTTCTCTATGGACGGTTTCTGGAAGTACTCGAAATTTTATACGAAACATGTAACATTTAGGGTAAATCCGTTTGGTTGCATTTATGGAATAATGCGTTACATATCACTGCAGTGTTTTGGCGCGACAATAGATGTGCTGTTTGTTCCAGCCTTGAGAAAGTACATAAAGAGAAATAATTACAAATAAGTTGAACCATGTCTTGGAACCATCCCGTCAAGAGAGACTAGATCGACGTACTCCGAACATTTCATGCAACTCTTTTCCACAATTGGTGGTATGTATTAGTGAAATGTTTATCAGTGTTTCTTCAAGTTATCTAGGTGCGCGGCATTGGTCCTGAAAGCCGTGCGGAAGGACGGTATGAAAATATTTCCCAGGCTAACGAAGTACTTTCCCATGGTTGTTACGTAGCACAGCAGAACCTTAAAGTCCTTCGAACCACTGCGACCGTGCATTCCTTTTGATGCACATGTCATAAGTTACTTAAACCGATAATGTTTCAAGTAATCTAGCCGTCGAGTTGTTCTACTCCAGCTCGTTCAGTTAAGGTATCTTTATAGAATTAAAAGTTATTTTTAAGATGATCCGGGCTCGAAATAAAGGTGTTTGTATGTGAAATTAACATGGAATTAGGTATTTGCATCCGCAGTGCGCGCAACATCACACGTTTACCGTGCATGGTTATTAGGTCTCAGTCTGCTGAAACAGTTGACTATGTGCACACCCAATAGATGAACGCAAAATTCACACAAAAATCCCACGATATGGACTATACTGATTAGTATGTTAGTTAGCAGGCATTGCTTGCTGTCGGGTTAGTGAGAACAGTTAAGCGGTTCAAACCTGGTAGGCAGCCGAGAGCACTATATACATGGTTCGTGGTCGCTTCTTGTGTTACCAGGTGATACTGATAGAGTCACACTGGAGGAATATCAGTTCCGTTGATTCAGGACAGCACAGCTATAACCACTGCACGTCAACGGTTTTGATATACTGAGGTACCGGACATTCTGGAAAATTAGGAGTGACTGCACTCTTCTAGCACAACGGAAGAGGACATATTTCACGATCTCGATTGGACGATCCGACAGCGAATTTTCACTTGTTTCACTTATCTATCTATAGGGGTCTCTGGTGAAACGTGATCGTTTAGCTCACGTATCATTTTTTGGCCAAAAATGAAGGCAAGAACGACCGAACGTGACAAAGTAGATTAAAGCTGTGAGTGCTGTGCACTTGGGTGTGGCCCATGGTCTAGGAAATGCTAGCTAGAGAGCTGCTTGTTCGATCCTTCTACGCCCACCTAATGAGTTCAACTAATAAAGAGGGCCCTCGTGTGGCACAGCTCTTTACAGCTGGACCACATCTTGACTGGTAGCCAGAATGCATGAACACATAAGAGATCATTTAAACTGATGAATGGAACCAGGGACTTGCTTTTTTGTATGATTTTGAGCTCCAGTAAAGAAGTAATTCAACTAAATACGTACGTTACAGTTGCTGGCCTAAGAATGTGTAAACGCTTATTCCATTGCACGTTTTTACTCTTCAGCTCAGTTCCTCATTCTGGGTACATGTAAACCAAATCAACTTTTAAAGAACGCCTCACACTTCCTATCTCCTGACTATTTTTTAGAAGAACAAGTAAACGACACCTATGAGAAGCTGTCCCTCACCATTCTGACTAATAAGATGAAAATACCAAAGAATCGTCCAGCCATATCACCCTTTTGGTGCCTAGTTGCCATGCCACCCGAAGGAAGCATTCTAGATTGCCCAAGCCTAGACAGGAGAAGTAGAGATGGAGTGGTCGGGCTCGAGCAGCGAACCATCCGAGCGTAAGCTGGCACCTTAGCCACTGCATTATCTCGAGCAGTGCTTTGTCCTTTGATCCAGTCAGGCGCAACCGTTTCCTTTAGATCGATTGGTCTAGGAATTCTAGTTATTAGACAGACGCTGGTCACCCGATAACCCCGAATAGTCTTCAATTCACAGAGTGTGTCCTCTTTTGTACCCATTTGTGGCGGGACATTTGGTAAGACTCAGTATGAGAGTGAACACACATACGGTTGAATGCGGAATTCCGAGCCTCTTCGGTTATTAGGAAAGACAGCTTACTCGAAAGCAATGTCACGTGACTAAGCTCCGGATTATGTTCACATTTAGACCGTCATTTTCAAAGGTCCCACTACATGGTCTACAATTCGGTAACTATTGTGACCGATACTGTGCCGCTTAACGTAAGCTTAATTTCTGGAAAAATTTCTGCAAAAATGGAACTTACGCGTGACCAGCTACTGCGTATCGTGGATAAAGACTGGTCGAATTTGTGAGCCTCCTGGTTACGAAGTTCCAGAAACACAATGACACAGCAGAACATCAGGACTGCTACATGAAAACAAGAAGAGTAAAGCAATTTCACTAAACGACGCATGGTGGAATACAATGCACTGATTTATTATGAACCAGCGTTCCAAAAATATACATTTCCCTCGATACCGAACCTCAGTAACAGGTAAGGTAAACTTCAGCTTCAGAAAACGTGTAGTCTTTAGTTCAGCTTGGCTTGCTATGAGATAAAATAATTGGTCTAGCAGGCCCAGTGTTGGCACGTCTTGATGACGTGGCAACCCAACCAATCTCCAAATAGTTTCCCGTCAGTGAATAGAGCGCACCTGTAGTCTTTAGGCTATCGATATTGCGCCAGAGACATTGTTGTACGTGGTCCAAGGAAGTTACACCTTCTTTCTGATTGGTATTTTGATGGAAGCCCTTCTAAATGATTCGTCTTATACAATTTGATCAAGAATTATGACTTGTTTTAAATTGCGAAACTTCTCAATATGGTAAGAGCGAACAACACAATCAAGAAAATTATATCCGACTGTTTTTGGAAATGTCAACCATGCAAGCCACGAATCGCACATCAGTTAAGATTTCTCAAAGAGCTCCATAATGGTAAGTACATGCTGATCATTAAGATCGCCATCTATAGGGTGGCCGTACAACACTAGGTTCGGCACACCATCCTGAAGTGCCTCCGTTTTAGTGACCCTTCAGAAGAGCTCTAGCTGGAGGGATCAAACAAGACCATTGGTGATCTTCGGGGTTTCACTGGAAAAATTTTCCGTGCTTCCGGAAGAAATGGAACGGGAACAACCCGTTCGCTCGGTGTTTTTAGATTTTGGGGTCCACTTTTAGCGGGGGTCATTACGTGCAAGAATTATGATCAATAAACTTGAAACTATCAAGGAAAAGAAGCCTTCAAGTAGCGAACGACGTTTCTCACGCTGGAGGCCTGCATGCATGGAAAGACTGTATAGGACTGTGCTTTTAGAATACGGTTTAGCGGGAGACCTTACGAAAAGGAATGAAAATCCAAACTAAGATCTTAATACCGCTCGACAACTGCGCTCTTAACGTCCTGTCCAATTTACTTTGAACAGTTGAATTAGTGCTGCTCGCTAGCCATTTAGAGGATTAAATAACTCCAAACTTATTAGAATGGTGTCATACAGTACGATTTTGCGTGGTATCTTATAGTAGACGTTCATCAACTTATTAGTCGGTCCGTCGACAAGTGACGGAAAAACTTTTCGACTACGTGTATCTGCATCATTAGGGCTTGAACTTGCTTGTCGGACTGGACTATTTAAACAGTAAAGAATCGAGCACAAGATCAGTAAACACCAGGACCATCTATAAGCAATTCTGATAGTTACCTGCGATCCAGGCGAAAACTCCGAAAAATAGCAGAAGAATCTGCCGACGTCTTGGTTTGTTGCGGAAAATGGCAAATGCTATACCACCAAGCGTGTATGCGAGGGCCGCAAGAATTATCGAACTGTAGGCCAGTGCTGGGGCTGTGGAACGTAAACCTAGCAGGCGAAAAAAGCACGCATTATGTTTACAACGACTTTCGTTTGGCAAAATTCACTCCAAATGAACACTTAAATTAGAATAAAGACCCATCTATGCCGATGACTGCAGGACTACCTACCTAAGGGTGAATTTCAGACGTTGGGGAAGAGGACTGAGGTACCATATTTTGAAGATACCAACTTCCTAAGTGCTAACTGTTTACTTGATTATTCTGAGTAAGGATCCGAGGGGGAATTTCTTTCATCAGTTCTGAATGCTATATGGATGTTAAAAATGAAGCACTTTGCGTTATTTCAATTACTTTTCGTGCTTTCTGGATCTAATATTAAGACCATCCCAATTTCTTTTATTGGAAGACACTTTGTTCAAAATAAAAAGAGATAATATTCTTTATCATAGTCTAGTATCTTTTTGGATATTATGCGTTACGCTCTCGCGAAACATCAAATGAACCATTCTTCTATATATATTTTGGGCTGATTAAGAATATTACTTTTGGTCATAAAAACTATAAACGGGGACTTACGTTCTGTGATGTTGTAAAAAAGGTTCATGGTGCGCAATGCTTTTGAAAGCATTGATTTAGCCGCTCCAGGATTAAATGATATCTAGTACTGTCAACGCTTCCAAACAGCTTTGTGTGAACCCATTGGGGGACCTAAAAACTCTTATCAAAACTGGTCCACATTCGAAACTTTACAGTTTTCCCACTGCCTTAGAAAAGTGAGTTTGATGGCTCGCCTTCAACACCTATGGGACAAAGTTGCTACCTATGTTCTGATTCGGAGCGTAACAGTCAGTTAGCTGCTCTGGTTACAATCAGGTCACAGATAGAGCGGTTTCTTGAAAGAAATCACATGTGTGCGTTACCACGACCCGCTCTTCAACGTTAACCGTGAGGTTGAATGCACCACAACGGTGAAAAAGACAAGCCTTCAAATTCGACCAATTTTTACAAGTGCGGTGTGCCAGAGAAGAATGTGGTGTTAATTCGCAAACTGATTCCTTTTGGCACTCCAGTGACAACGAATCATGTGATTCTACAAGATTGCTGTTAAGCTGCACGTTTTTTTTCATTGTTTTTTTTTCAATTTCCCTGTCTTCTCGTTTTAGACCATTTCAAGTAGTCTGATGTTAACACCTACTTATGAGACGTAAACCAAACCTAATCAGAAGTAACCGTCAAAGTATGGAGTAATCAGTAAAAGCGAATCCAGCTTCCGAGAGGTGAGCTTTTCCCTTTCCCAACTTCTCATCTGTCTTACGGGTGTTACCCAGGACAAGACTCCTTAGACTGGATGTTCGCTGTATCACTATTGGGCGGTAACTTCTTGCGAGGGAAGACATCCAACTTTTGAAAGTTTGCATAACTTCCTCTAATTGCTGATCAGTTGTGAATTGGGTGCTCCGTGACCAACTTAGAACAAATGGACGTTTAAGCAGGACGTCGACGAAGACATTTTTTTGTCCATTTACGATATTGGCCCAGTAATTGGGACCTGTACTCCGGATAGCTCGCCCTTTGCTTTCAGGCGTATTTAATCTTGACGATATCCAGTATGAAGGAAGTAGCTGGTTACTAACTTGTTCTTCATTGCGTTATAAAACTTCACGCAGTCGTGCTCCGTGGAGAAATGTTTCTTATCTGAAAACCAAGCACAAAGGACCTCTATGTTGATTCAACACAAAGAATCGATTGCGAATTTCACATTGATTCGCATCCTTTATGGTTTCGAATTTTCTTATTCCTATCCAGTTTATCTAATGAAATCTACCTATGGAGATCACAATACCCATATGTCATGTTCGAAAACCTGTTGCGCGATCAATTCACCGTCATCTGAAGTGTAAAGATACTGCACCTGGGTGTTCACACGCCGGAACAAACTGCACCCACTTAATGGCCAAATTTGAAGTCAAATATGGTGACTACTCTATGTAGGACATTAACTCCCAGAACACTTATCTTTTCCATCAATGGTACGTCACCGAGTATCACCTGGTAGCAATAATTCACTACACCGTTTCCCGGTTTCAGGCTAGAGTAAGTAAATGCTGAATAGAGATACACTACCAAGTGCTAGATTCGAATACACTTTTGTTAACAACAGGCGCCGTTTTCCATAAACCAGTAGCTCTGAAACATCCAAATGTCTACTGTTCACCCCGTCACCTAATTGGCTCATCTTTGTGTGCACTTATCGGCGTTTCCGTGATACAAAATCCCCGTCTGAAGGACTGTGCTAGGATTCCGATGGACAGGGATTTCGGGACTGAAGTTATCGACAAAACAATAACCCAAAGTTTGTTCTGCTGTTGTCACTGCGAAACAGAATGAGTAATGCGATCCAGATCCCCACTCGTTAGGTTCTTGATATTACCGATGTGGTATGATCGTCCGCCTACAGAATATGAATTTGTCCAAAAACACATGGTTAACTATTGTTTACACGGAACGTTTCTCGGTTTCAGATGCCCAAGGGGCTGCGTACCCGGAAGACTCCATGAGATTATTAATGCACAATGCTGGAATATGGTAAACCAGGGGAATTTCACAAACAGCTATTTCTGATTCACACCTCACGATAATTTACGAGCTCGAGTGAATACCAGCTCAGAGTTTAGAAGCGACAGGAAATACATATTATAGAGAGGTTTCTCACGCTGATATACTCGTGGCAATAAGATCATTTTGTGCTGGTCCTACCCTCACAAGACGGGATTACTTAAATGGTTGGGTTGCTTTGTGTGTAGACAGGTACCAGGTCACCCAAAAGTCAGAGATATTATTCGGAGACTCTAGTTTCTTGGTTTTTGTTCAGTTTACAGGCTTGACCTTTCACCTTGGAGTAAGGTTGAGTTTCTGCTGGTCCCTCTTCCCGCCAACTTTGCCAAGTCTGAAAGGAATTGGCGCTGTCAGGATAAACGCAGGCACGTAGAATTCACAGGCTATTGCTGGCTTTTTTCTTATAAAATGCTGGCGTGCAAGCTCAACGTGATAATTCCCCTTATGTTTTGTAATTTTGAACTGGATTGAGCAGATTGGATTCTTTTGCACTTGAGTGGAAATGTCCGGTTTCGATTATGTGTTCAGTCGTTTTGACAACTAGACTTCTATAATACTCAAGGGGATTTTGTGGGTTACCGAATCACCGCGTCACTCCATCAAAATTACGGTGAGAAAATGGAGTAACTTTCAACTCCTTATGCTCCAAAGCAGTGTAACCCCGCAACTCAAAGGTACACTGAAATAAATTTGGATTATTCCATTACTGAATAAGTTCACCCACAACAGTCGAAAGTTCTAACAATAAGCATGAGTACATTAGTTACGTCATTCCACCATAAGTCAACCACACTCGGGTGCATTGTGGACCAATTCAGTTTCGTAAGTGTTGCTCAGCCAACTTAACTTGGAGATCGAAAAATTTGTGGATAGCAACCAGCCTTGTTCTTGTCAGACTAGAGTTCCAAATTGCCACTTCGCATTCCGTTTACTTGGTGTCTGAACCGGAAGCTTTCGACAGTTGGTGACCAAATTTTTGGGATCGAGAAGTGCCACTTAGACAACAGAGGGTTGGGACCCCACAGGGGTACTGCCAGTTTAGTTGTCGGTCTCTGTCCTGAACATCCGCACATATGGTTTTCCAGAAATAAAGATGTAAATGGAAAACTTACGCCTTGATTTCATTCAGACCAGGTGCACCTTTTAAGCATGATAGACATTTTTCAACAAGACAACCGAGAATGTCTTTTTAACGCAGAGGTAACTTAATGGAAACCACTGTTATGTGATGCCTCAAGTTAGCAAGCAACACTCAATGGAAGCTCAAACGTGTCCAATAAAATTCAAAACAGGCATAATCGTTCATCCGTTATGCTCACTTACGAAGGATCTCGCGGGAATTAGGGTAGGTTCCCTGGTCTGCTATACCCTCTAGGTAATGGCAATAGTCTGAAATGGATGGAGGAGATTATGGTTAATTTAGCGAATGTCGTCGCAAAATGGTGAACAAACTTGACAACGACGTAAAAACGAGCTAAATCTTGGATTTAGCCAAAAGTACTGATTAGCTGAGTGGTATAGTGTGATAGCAGGAAAGTCATGGAACCGTTCACATCTAAGGTCACAGTCACATTTTCTTACTTAATATCACAATGATGCTGTCCTGAATATTTCGTTTTATCCATTCTCCACCTATTCACTTGAGTTTTGCATTTCAAGCCACGATTTTAGTTTCATCTTGGAAATAATAGAATTAATAGAATTTCCCACGAGATTGTCGTCACAGTGTACTGTAGTTGTTCAAAATCGGTGTCGGCTCACTTTCCAAAAATAGCGAATGTGAAAGCTGAGACTACAGAACGATGAAGAGCTTTACACAAAAGTACATCTCATTTTCGATTTTCCTAACCTGGTGGACTAACGTCAGACCGTAACCTTGGAGATTAGGGTCAAAAAAGGACTCTGGCTCGCACCGGCGGGAGTGGCCCTTCTGCTCTAGCACTTACTTTACAAGAATCGTGCCGTTGTTTAGTCTCTACTATAGTCCTTCTACAGGCTAAGCCAATACCTCTCACGGAGGCCTGCGCTCACCACATGCAGTAAAGACGTATTTGGCAATCTGCCGAAATATTGGGGGATCTAGTGCACTTATTGGTTAAGTGGGTCATCCACCTACCCAACTGCACACAGATGATATCTCCTCGTTTGGTGAGGAAACACCAGTAAGTTGATTGCCAAGCTCAACGAACAGCTACTGAGTAACAACCACTCCACAAGCGTTGGTCCACTTACTCACTACTTATGCATCAACGCATTCACTGACTCGTCCTTCATGCTTGTTCACCGTCTAACTGGCGACTGGTTTGCTCATCTCCTCCAAACTTTATAGCTAATGACATGAACATCAGTAAAATACCACTTTTTTTAGAATTTTACGTTTCCACCGCAAACTACGATGTCCGCAGTGTGATTTCCGTAAGCAACCGGTTTCGAACGAATACTTTTGCTCAGTCGTGGTCGGCGTCGTTTTGCCATTGAAATTGGTCCATACCATTACGTCGTAATACATAAATATTGGTCCTTACGAGCAAGCTAACTGATAACTTGTATTCTGAGGTACACATAATCGGTTCACCCTCTGATTTAAGGGGAAAAAATGGCTGTGGTGTTGAATTTCTGCTAATTTTACGCAATTCTTCACCATATCACATTCCAAATTACTTGTAACAACTTCACAGTGCAAAGCCACGCTTCAGAAGATGCAGTCTCTGAACACACCACTAAGTGGAAATTTGGCTGAGACACTCTTTCGTGGTACGCTTTAAACGAATCTACCGCACTATGTCTGCCTCATGTTTCCGTTGGCACGACATTCGACCTATGGTAATATGTTTTTCTTACTGCGCACAGTACTCATAAGTGAGAGATTCACATGGGATTCACTTGAGTATTCTGTTAACACCAAAATAAAGTGCAGATGAGAGACGTAATGCATTACTCATAAGGTTGCTGAAAATTCTTCGACAGCACACGGCCGGTTTCTCCCTTCTTGGGGCTCATCAGATAGGCGCAGTCCCCGAGTTTCCGTCAACCTTATGTTCTACTTGAACCCAAATTGGACTGTTTTCGAGAACTACACTCATTTGCAAATCAATTTGGTTTTGCAAATAAGAGTATTTCACCAACTGCGTAGAATTCGGTATTTGTGTAAAACAACAAGTAGACTGAAACCTTGGGAATATTCCTCCTGATGAGCTCGAAGTACGGCGAAACCGGTCGTGGGATGTCGAAGTGTCTTCGGCAGCTTTGTACATAGTGTTATCCGTCTGGTTGCGAGGTTGTTCGAATCAGTACCGACGATGCCCTTACCTGAACAGTTCATCAGTTGTCCTGGTACAATTGTCCCCATAAATGTGCCTCAAGATGGGGAGCATTGGATTCCATTTCTGTCCCTAATAGAGCCCATCACCAGTGTACACTGATGGTGGTGAAGAGATTTAATGACAAACAATAGAGATTTCATCTCGTCAGTGAAGACAGTGTATGCTGAAAAACCTAGAAGCACTGCTCAGTTGTTTCATTTTTGTTTGGAATCATCAGCAGTGCACTTTTCATGAAACTCAGGTGGTTTTTGACCCCAGCTTTTCGGCTAGTGGTTGAACACCTAGC
The DNA here is from genome assembly GCA_003604175.2 of Clonorchis sinensis. NCBI lineage: Eukaryota > Metazoa > Platyhelminthes > Trematoda > Opisthorchiida > Opisthorchiidae > Clonorchis > Clonorchis sinensis. Next base: position 96,902,399 of record CM030369.1, read on the forward strand.
CGTTTGATCAGGAGCGGTTGATCAGCAATGTGATTAGCCCTCCAATAGACAGGGGGCATAGCAACACTTTCCCTTCAGTCACGAGCTCTTTGGGTTTCGTGAGATGCGCGCACTGATTATGAGAGACAACTGTACGGCGCTTCCCGTCTTTTCAGGATGAAAGCTCTGTTGACAATGTACATTTTGGCCGTTGCAGAATCTGAAATCAAGTCATCTAGTATATAGGGCGAGCGCAGTACGGCTACAGACGGACCCAAATGGCCACATTCTAAATGGCCAACGAGTTCACCCATGAGTGTTGTGTTGTCTTGTGTGACTTCCCGTACGTAACCACTCCTGTTTACTGACTGGTTATTTACTGACAAGACTTGACAGTCGGACATTAATGTGGATATGAACTCACATAATGTCACCACTGACTCCTAACATGTAAATGAAAATGATAAAAGCTTGGAGGCGTCGTTTCATAAATAAAATTCTACCGATAATTTTCTAAACCCTTCTGCAGTGAAAGTGCAAAGCTTGAATTCAAACAGTTGGTGTTATCACGGATTTTCGTAATTCGTATACATTCAATCTAGGTTTCTATTTTTACCTGAATCTATTTTGGATACCAAACACATGAAACCATAAGGGCCCGTGGTTTCTGTGCTCAAAGTTTATCAGAATACCTAACTTAATAAATTGGTAGTGTTGCGACCAACCTTTGTCATCCACACATTCCACAAGTAATCCACGACGGCGATTTTGTGCTTCCATAATTTTTTCATCATATAAGTCACTTGGAACGGTGAACTGCACCCAGTTTTTATCCACAGCTGAATAGAGGGATAGTGCAATATGCACTGCTCCAAACACCGCGCCTACAATGACCAGTATTGCCACTATGAGGCGAGCCTGCATTGTTGAAAATTCTCTTCAGTCCTCTCCTCTTGATGTGTAATATATAACAAGCAGCTGCTCAACACATAGCTGACCGTCCAGTCAGTTTTCTAACTTCAAATCAACACGAACCAATTACACTGCACCAATAAATGATCACTCAAACGCACACTATCTTCGTACCTGATGAGCACACGATAAATTACTAGTAACCGATAACAACGTGGGCTCAGATTGAGGAAAGTGCGAGAACTTGACCCTTAACGTGTGCTGCAGGTATATGGAATGTTTCTTTAGTGTGGTGCAGGTGAAGAACCCTGAAAATTTATCGATCTGTGTGTGCCGAGAAACTCTGCAGTTTAGTAGTGCACCGCTGCCTAATTGCTGTTGACTATCTGTGTACTTATCGTGTGTGGCCATAGCAGTGGCATTCAGTTAGCGATATTTGTAGATAAAGTATACCCATTCCCTTTCTAAGGGGAAGCCTTTACTCCTTTACTCCGAAACTAAATTCTGCTCAAGAGTTCTAAAAATTTTGTAAAGCATGGACTGAGCGTAACTGAGTGTTCTGAAGTCAGAAACTGATCTGGAACGAAAAATATGCCCAAGAGTATTCCACTAATACACTCATCTGCATACCAGTTTGGTCTTTATGGGAGCCTCCCCTAGAATCCAGATGAATCTCTCATTTATGAAACAGATCGTGGGCCGTCGAAGAACTTTCACCAACTGTATGGGTGCTGTATCACTTCTATACACTGTATAAGGATATCCAGAATATCGTGCCAACTTAGGCATAAGGTTGCTTGTTGCAACACATTCAGTTGAAGAACATCATAAACTAGCGATTGGGCTGGGTTCCAGGTGAGTTTCCCGTCAAAACGAAATCAATATTTAGATGGATGTACTAGTCGAAATTCTTGCAATTTGGTTCAAGTTGAACATAAGGTTGACGGGAACTCGGGAACTGTGCCTATCTAATGAGCCCCAAGAAGGGCGACACCGGTCGTGAAGTGTCGAACAGTTTTCAGCAACCTTGTGAGTAGTGTACTGTGTCTACACAAGCCCAAGAATACCATAAACAAGCCACCAAGTGTGGACTGATGTAAGGGACAGTAGTGTTTCTATTTAAAGAAGCACTCTCATTTGAATACCACTTATGAAAGTTACCTTGAAGTTGGTGAAATTTGCTTGGTAAGTTCTCTTCTCTTAATTTGGTGAATGCAATGTCTTGACAGCTACCAATCCTGGTGACACTTATTGCTACCATAGGAACTCAGTTGTAGGCAAAAACTATTTGCAAAGCTACTCTATTTTCAACCCAAAAACGTTTGGATTCATTGAGTAGTTTAACAAAGCAAAAGAATTTGTTCAACTACTCATTCACCTACAGTGAATGTAGGTATTTTTAAGTGGATGCATGAACTGCATCCCATATTATTAATCTTGCAAGTGTGTTTACATAATCAGACCACGTGTCCCATTGAGCATTTTTACAATTCCAGAAAGTTCCCTTGTAGGCGTTATCTAGGTTCATTTTCATTATTCTTCAAGCTGCATCTTCTAAGGAGGAAGGTTCTCTGCATGTCTCTTGCATGTCGCTGACGTATTGTCTTAGTCGGTTCCAGTGTGTCGGTAGATATACTATGAATGCGTTGTCCACCCAAAGTGTTGACGGTCAACCAAAGCTTCGTAGTATGCCATCTGGATAACGCACAAGTGTCCTCACTTCTGCAAGTTTTGTCGCAACTGGTTCTGGAACGGGATGAGCTGAGGGTTGCCACGTAGACCGTCGAAGTATTCACTTTTTTTATATAAGTGATACACTACTGAAGTTGTACACCTTGGTAATTGTTTTGACTTTTCTGCTCGTTCCCTTTTGCCTCGGTACCCACTGCAATAAATCCGCAGTTCTTTGTGGATGGAGTAGGTAAGGCAAAATAGGAATGCTCCTAATGCATTTTGTTCGCCATCGTATAATCTTGAGACACAGCTCAAACACTGTAGGCCATATTTTGGTGAATTGTATTGCTTACTGAATATTTCTCATGATTGTGTGGAAAATCGCTACAGACCCTTTCTTGAGGTAACAATCAATGGCTTGGTTATGGCCACTGTTGCTCATACAAATCACATGCATGACCCTTCTTGGTTTCAAGTTGTGGATATCATACTACAAAACAAAACATAACAGTGCCGCGCAGATAGTTTCCATTGAGAATCAACAATAAATATCTGGAAAGGTTCTACAAGACTTCTTGCGGATAGCATTCTGGGGCTGATTCCTTCATAAACGGCGTTGATCTCTGGTGTAGTTTGACTTCACTTCAGATAGAGATCGATGCATCGTGAATAACTATCTCACGTGTTCTAGACCTGCTATTTCCTTACGTACTGTCCACAACAATCACCGGCAAGACATGTTCTCTTACGCTTAACTATTTCATCGACTTATGAGGAGGTGACCTAAAGCAAGAAACTGAAAAACTGCTGTTCTCGTGCATTTTGCCTACTTCACTCAGACCTTTACTTACTGTCTGCAAACCTGAGCCTCGTGATCCTCCGAAAGGTCTCGGAGCCCTCTCTGATGTATTGCGAAAGGTTTAGCCAAATTCATTATTGTCCTGTAGAAAAATAACCGACTAAATGCAAAACTCAACTATGCAGTCCGATAGAAAGGGTCCGATAGAAAGGCCGGATCTGGGTAAAAACTTGAACAGGTTCCCCGTTAGTCGAGGATTTTCCCCTATGTCCCCGTCACTAGGAATAGTCCCAGTAACCTGTACAAGTTAACTTGGTTTAGCACCAAACGTTTGCATGAAATCAACCTTGCTCCTCAGCTAACTGTCTCGCTTGGAGTCCCTGTACGGATTAGACGTTCTAATTTGCGTATGCAAGGAAACTATGGCCATAATACTTGAAAGTTCCCAAATGACCCTAATTTGTATCTAAAAAAGCAATAAAGATGTGTGATTTTTTGAAAGAGGAAGATACTGTCTAGGACGACGTTATGCTTCATCTTTACACTGTGCAGCCAAAAAAATGCATGTATAACTTTTTATTCGGATTGATTTGAACAGAAAGTTTGGAAAATATGTTGAAGGGTGTCAAGATAAGCTCTAAGAGGTAATACTGAAATAGTGAAAGTAGTAAATATGGTTTTGCCGGCTTGGAAAATTCCTAGTCAGGCAGATGAAGTGGAAAATAAAGATGACTCATCCAACCCGTAGAGAAGATATTCATACCGATATGTAGTTTGTTGCATCTGGTGTTGCACCCTGGTGCCAGGGTGTCCAAGCATGTACAGGAGTGCAATTGGGATCTTCACTATGGCCCAACAGCAAAGTGACAGCTGTCAGTATATAATTGATGCAATGGACTAGTTCTTATGGGTGAAGCCATCAGGTATGCTGCGCAACCAAATCTGGTGAAACAGAAGGCTGTGTTCACCTGATCTAGTGTCACCGTGTGGTCTTCATGCCTAAGCAACAGTTTCGCCCAATCAAGTAGGTGATAAGCCCTTGAGTCCCTGGGCTAGCCGACCAAGACGAGGCTATCTCTATCCTGATATCCAACTGAACCCGAAATCGCCTTTCATGTTTTCTCTACAGTTTCCACGTACGTGCTTAAGAGAATGCATTCTAGCTATCTTCATTTGCAAAGAGAATTCAGCTTCAAGTCTTGGAACTGATGACCCACGTTTACTGTACTTTTTCGGTCTGAATTAAGCCTACGGTATTGTTCAGCCATGAATTAACCAGAAAAGACGACAAAAATTGTCAAATCAAACAGAATTCACCGGAAAGTTCCATGGATTCACAGACTAGTACACAGTATGTAGGCTTTTTCTCCAAGCTTCTCGGGTCGGGGTTGTTCTCGTCGTTCAGCGTTTACTCATATGAGTTTGCTCGTGCAACGTTGAAAGGCTGGGTGGGATTGACAGTAAGGATTCGTAGATTAGCGAAATGGAGAATTAAAAAAGTCAACAAAACTTAATCGACAAACAAAAACGGCAAAGTCCCGTCAGGCGGGGTTTTTTTGTGAGAGAAACCGAAACTCAACAGTGTTGCCAATATACGGTGTAACTTATCAGCCAAAAACATGGTGGGTCGCCTACCATTTGAATATTGCAAATAGGGGTTTTTTGAGCAAAATGGGTTAGGAACCAATATGTCAACTAAACTGAAGCTTTCCTTCTGCATTGTAAATGTCACAAAAAATGGGCCAGTGAGGTCCAACATCGGTTGCGCAACGAGACACTTGTTTGTGGTTTACACTGAAACATGTGGGGTATCAAAAAATCGAATTTCCTAATGTTATACATGGTTGTGGTCGGTGCTTCGAAGATCGGACTGAAGTTACCCATCCCAAGAGATTAGCACTGCTCAAACTGCTATCCTAACTTCCTCCTGAATTTGATGGTTTTACCTCCGTATAAAAATCAATGTCACAGAACGCAGTAAACGCCTCACATACCTTTCCGATTTGCTTAATTATGTTTGTTCCGCCATATGATTGTTTTACGTCCACCCCAGTCAATCGCGGTACCTTGATTGAAATGGACGGAATTTTACAGATTAAGCAGATTTCTTATTCTGTTGGCTGATGGTGGACAAATGTTATCCAAAAATCGGATGACCGTCTTTTTAACCTGCATGGCTCTGAGGATATGCTTGGTTCTGCATCTCCTGTTAACCTCACGTAATACTGCCACAAACTATCGAACAGATATGTCTCGGGTTTATTGAATGCAATAGTCCCCACCACAATAGATTCCTTCGAAGTGCCCCTACTTTTCTGGGACTCCCATCAGCTATGGCTAAAGATAAAAAATCCTTTTCCTCCCAGAATTGTGACAACCTTCCTTTCTTAATAATGTCTGCTCCACCAGTAAACAAATCAAAGCGTTTACATACGTAATGCGCTACTCATAAGGTTGCTGAAAATTCTTCGACAGCCCAGGACTGGTTTTGCCCTTCTTGGGACTCATCAGGTAGGCGCAATCCCCAGCCTTATGTTCCACTTGAAACCAGATTGCACGAAACTAGCGAAATACACTCATTCCAGGGTTCAATGTGAGTCACTCGCAAAACCAAATTTGTTTGCAAGTGAGTGTATTTCACCAACTTAAAACGTTCTTTCTCACGATAGAACATATTTGTTGAGTTCCCTGTCCGAAACTTTGGGTTACGCCCAGGTTGAAGTACCCCGAATATCAAAAGAAAGAATTGGGTTTCAAAATCTGCACACCAAGTGAAGTTGAGCGAAACTTCAGCTTTATGGTGTTGGTTGCGGTTGTCGCTGCCTAAACCAGTCTTTTGATTCCGACTAGCGGAGCGATCAGATTGACGTCGCGATAGGACAAATCAGAGTAAGCCCAACACAGGAAGCACAAACGCGGCTGGATAAACTGGTGCACTAACACATACACAAACTCACATGCCGCCATACCAGTGTTGGACGGGGCCGCCTTTGTGGCGGGTACAGAGACCGTGACGGTTATCACCAAGCATACAGGCGCAATAGGTTTATAGATAAGAGAATTTCCAAGCTTTAATTTTAATTTAATATGTCAAAAACCGCGTTCGAATGGAGTGCTGTTGATGTGTGTGGTTGCAATTGCGCTAGCAACTGGTTTGTCGCTCCACCTGTCAACTTTCCGTTCCTATTTGTCATCGCAAAGTCAACCATGCAGTTTCGTTCACCCAAACAGTTGTCATGTTTATATTGACCAATTTTTGCCCTCAGTAGTGAACTGCGGGGCTGTGTCGACTCTACGTACTTTTATATTCCCGCTAATTTTCCGATGAAGGTGCACACGAGATGTGTTCTCATTCTATTCGCTTTGTCGTCTTCAGCACCGTATGAACTTTGCTCACCAGTTCCATTCCGACGTTGATACCAAATTAGTGAGCGTAATCATCTCGACTGCGCGCTAACTCAGGGTTTGTTAAACGGGCGGAATCTACATCACCGATTTGCTTGGTATCTGAGCAATTGTTTGATGATATATCTCCTTGCTAACCGGACATTGGTTCATGAATCCTGATCTTCTATTCACAGAAATGTTCGTAAAGTCCTGCATTTTGTGAATCATTATCAACATTTACCTTCAAAGTATGCAATATATAGATATTTCGACCGCGCAAGAATGATCACCACCCATTTCTGTCTTACTCACAAAGTACACGATCCTTCCTTTTTACACACTGGACAACTTGATCATCACAAGCGGCCGATAAAGCCGCAGACATCACGGTCTGTGCGCGCACGCTGATGAGCCCCACAGCCCATACAACCAGCTCAGACAAGTTCAAGGCCAAGGTAAGTAGGGAACCTTGTTCTTGTGATACACGAAACCAGCCACACTGGTTGGGTTCTCCACAAATATTAGTGATGCACATGTTTCCTACTGCGTTTAGTTCCTAGGGTTTCTTTTTTACTTTTGCTCACAAAAACCGTTATACACCTTTCTATCTAATTGTGCTTCCACAGAATGCACGCCACGTGTGGAAGAATTGACTCACTTCCAACGAAAAAAATAGTTAGAAGGCAGCAAAAGGATCGCCAACGTAAGTCACTGGCTAAAATGGAGCTTCTCATTTTCCGATCAATATTTCATGCACTAAATATTGCCTAGTTAGAGTAGGAATAAAAAGTTAGGCAGCTGACCAATTGAGGACCTCGTGCCAAAGATGGTAGTATAAATACAATCACCTTGATTGTCTGTGTGTAGCGTGCAACCTTATGTCCATTTGTGATAAAATTGTGAGAACAGTAAGATGTAGCCTCGAAGTGTAAAAATGAACTTCAAATCCTACTACTACTACAATTAATACGACTATTCGACACCATAAAATATTATTTCGTCTACTTATTTGAGACGGTACGGCATTTCCAAAATTGTAACCAGATTTGGACGCATGGTTCGCAGCGGATGGTATGTTACCCAAATATTTAGTCCGAATGGCCACTTCCTATGAAGGTCTCCAGTTCATTAACTGTCAGATCTGAGTAGCCGGCGATCACACGAGCAAACCACGGAAGTCCCACTGCAAATACGAGCGTTTTCTGTGTGCATGCGATGGAGTTAAGTGATTGAATCGCATTCGCCTCAAGTGCAATCAGACAGTGGTGGTGAATGATTTCTGCTAGACTGACTGGCCTCCGAGTAGAGTATTTGAACTTTTTTCGAATAAACCTCGTAGCTGGTATCAGCCAAGTAGGCGGACAATGCGCTAGTAATTCATCCTCTATATCCGGTTGCCGTTTAAAAAGGGTAATGTCTCCTTGTTCTCCGGTATGCCTGCCGTGACGTGCGCGTTGTACATTCTGCCTTAGGCTGGCAAATGAAAAAGAAAACTGCCCTTCGGTGAATGTGAGTCGACAGTTAATCTTTGAGTTCTGGACTTATCGCCTGTGCTGTTATGGTCCACAGTTTGGCGAAGCGGAAGAAAGGTAGGTGTAGATGTAGAATCTGTGCAAGTCAACCAACTAGGCAGGAGTAGTGGGACCGATTAGACTGAAGACTACTGATTGAGAGAAATAGAATCTGAGCAGACAACAAGCAGAAACATGACGGACTACAACGCAGCACAATTTGCCAATGAACCAGTCAGCATAGAGAACAAGTAAGCTAAAGGCATGTTATTTAGTCGATCAGCTAAAATAAGGAAAGTGAGGACTACATCGCAATGCAGATCGCAAACGCACCAACGAAGTCCGAGGCGGATGACCCGGAAAAAACAATCATGCTTGAGGATGGAGATCTCCAAATAATATGCGCAGACGACCGCGGAGAAACTGGCTATCCAACGGTGTGCTGAGGAGCAATGTCGCTACCTTATGGGACGGGGACGTCTGATATGTTGTTGCACGGTTGACGGAGGAGCAGCCGGCCGGAGTGGTACGATTCATATTATTTCAAGCGCCTCAGTGATAATTTGAGCTTCCTGCTTCAAAATCCTAAGTGCATTTATCGTATATGTGTTTCACCGATGGTGTACATTCTGCAGCCGTGAGGGACACGCGTGCATTCAGTCGTCCAGCGGCTTGTATGAACGACACAACCGAGTCTAATAACAAAACGGGAAAGACGGGCTTTGCGACTATCCCTCCTGTGTAGCTTGCGAAGGCCTACTTAAACGGCAATTTACCACAACTAAGACTTCAATATTGACAGCATCGACTTAGACTCCCATAGTGTGGAAGAACGTATGTTAGGTTTTATCATGTAGTCCTCACAAGTGGGTTATCAGATAGTTCCACTGCATATAAACCACCTCTAAGAATAAGTGAATGCTGCTTAGGAGGACAGAAGCTGGCTTCGGCAGCCTGGATAGTAATTCCCGCAGAACTCCCGACTTTTGCTGCACGTTTCAGCACGTCAGCTTTAATATACAATCGAGGGCCGTTCACTTTGATACCGGCAAGATCAAGTTGGTTAAAAACTTAATTGAGCAGCGTAAGAAGCACGACTATCATTTTAACAACGCAAAACACACCATTTAGAAGTTGCCCATACCCGGACAATGTCTGGTTCGTGAACAGCTTTAAACGTTTTTCCAGCCATTTTATAGGGGCTTCAGGCCTGTTCCTCATAAACTTTGCCGCAATGGTTGAGCTTCTGAGTCTGATCCCATAAGCCTTTTTTACCGGGCCGTCATTTAGTAAAACATTCGAAGAAGTCATGGAAATCATTCAAGCCAATAACGGGATGCTTGCTTTTGATGACCTTCTAATTCCACCAGATGAGTAAACCCGAGGCGACAAAGAATTGAAAAACACAGTCCATGTTGGCTGAGGGTGTCATAAGTCCCCATTTTTCCGTGTCTACAGAAATCCTTAGATAAATTACCCTGTTTCAAATTATCTTAGGTCGGAAGACCAAAGCAGACTCAATCTGATATGACCAAACAAGCACGGGAGCAGGAGAGAATGTCTTCCACCAAATATCCTCCGCGCCGACAAAATAGATTTTATTTTTGACATCACGACATCTTATATTAGGCCAAGTGGCTCATATTGCACCTGAAACCGATTAACTTAAGCCCGTTCGCTAGAGTTAACTGAGGAAGCTCCAACTATTAAGTTAATACAAAGTACCAAAATGGTTCTACCCATACCGTTGCGTACGCAAATGTCTATTGTGGGCACTACATGCCTGGCGTTCACTGAGGGCGTACCGTAGCGCACGGGCATACACACTGTTGTTACAGAGAGGGATACATCATCTAGTGTGATGTCCGCTGAAGGTTTACCTCACTTTGTCGTATTTTCCTATTGTAATGACTGTGGTAAGTCACATAAACCTGGGTCTTGGTCAAATCGGGGTATGTTCCGTGCACATAAAGCTGAGAAGATTTTATGATTCATCCTCAGGTAAGATGATGTTTGCGTAGTATTGGGGTCCATTTCTGGGAGAGGACACCACCGCCTGGGATCCAAGTTGACACATTTGCAAGCGGTGAGATGATGTTCGAATAGTCTTGTGGAGCTAATGGGACACAACGCTCCCCTCACTTCCATTTCATTCGAAGGATGTAGGATGTCAGCTAGTGGTTCTACAGTAATCAACTTGCCTTCCTTTCATGTCCCTGCAAAGCCCATGTTGCGAGCGACGACTCGGAAACGACGATACTTAGTAGAAAAGAGATTAAGGTTCTCCAAAAGCATTTTTCAGCTGACATCCACTTTGTAGCATCCCATTGAAATGTGGTGGTTATGTCCTTCTTGCATCCTGAGAAGACAACTTGTTTGGTGTGTTCTAGAGGCAGCCTGACGTGAGGCCCATAGAAGTTCTGGATGTATGCGCAACTAATATGAGGGAAAGTGCACCAGATCACCCAGAGAGCAACGAATGCGCTGGGTGTTGAAGACGGAAGATGACCAGACACCAACGTTCATTTGGGTAACCAACTTTCACGGATTCGTGGATGGATAAACAGGATCGAAGCTTTTGCCCAAGATTCCCGGGTCGGTTTTCTTCTTGTCGTTCACCTAAAAGGCAAAAGTGGAAAACGGGTGTAGCACTGCTCTTTAAGTTCTCAGTGTGGAGCGGTATGCTTGCCAGTGCGAGGACTCCGACAAATAAGTGTCTAATAGTGTTTGAGCTGGGTTCTAAAAGGAACGTGGCCACCCTCGGAGGAAGGTTGTTCCACGCAGCAACTACCCAAAATGAGAAAAATTTGCTCAATGAAGGTGTGCGCTCTGAGCTTAAAAATCTTCTCACCATGTCCCCGCCGTGTGTTTGCTGGATCCACGGTGAAAAACCTGTTAGCCAAGCCTTGATCAAACAGGGCGTAAGTAAGAAATAGTCCCCATGAAGGCGACGATACTCCAAGGGAACGAGGTCAAGCACCGCGAGACGCGTTTCGTAGTCCACGGACGTGAGGCTTGCAGCCATTTTCGTAGCAGCTCGCTGGACACGCTCAATGAGGATTAGGTCTTTCGTGCATCCTGAGTAGACAACCGGGTTGGCATATTCAAGGAGCGGTCTGACATAGGCCCCGTAGAGTATCTGGAATTCCGTGCGAGTAATACGAGAGAAGGTACGCCGAATCATCCGTAGAACGGCCAATGCTTTTGGGCTGATTTCTCGTCGTGCAGTGAGAAGGAGTGATTGAAGAGAGCCAGATACCCAAATCCTTTTTGACATCTATCCTCGTGATGTCTTCTGCTCCTTTCTCACCACGCATGACAAAGATGTTCGCCAAGTCTCCTCCAAATGACGTATTGACGCACTTTATGTCATTCAGAGAAAAGTGCCAGTCTAACGGCCACTGCCTTGCAGCGCCTACATCCATTTGGAGGACATTGGAATTGGAAATCCAGGATTTCAAGTCGTCCGCAAAAAGTAGACATGGACTTGCAAGAACTGCGTGGTATCTTCGGTCAATTCTCACAAAATGAGGTGTGCCGAATTCCCTTTGAAGGAGATCCAGGCACAGTTCGTCACTCCAACGAGGGTACTAGTTCAGTGAGCACCGTTTGAGGTGTATGTATCTATTTGGAGTACATTGGTGCTCGAACTCAAGGGATTTATTCTGCCCAAAAAAATATGGATAAGGTCTGGTGAGCGCCCCGGGATATTAGCTGAAGTGTATCAGAAGTGGGAGTTTCCTTGACAAAAAATACAACCCAACTTCCGCTCATGAGGTTCTCCTATAAGGAAAAGCCTTAATACAGCATCAAATCGCCCCGTAAAGCCTGGGTATGTCGACTCTACGAAGCAGAAGTGTGTGGAGAACTCGATCAACTCACCTGGAAACACGAAAACAGCTTTCGATGAGCACTTCGTCCTTAGCTTGTATTTGGCCGCCCAGGAACAACAGCGGATTCACACGAAGGCCGCTGGCGGCAAGTCAGTTTTCGGTCCCCGTTTCTGCTTTACAAAGCGAAGGCCGTTGGCTGGTTTTTGTCAACGAGGCCTGGTGTCATGACAGCCTTCTGTAATCTTAGTTGAGAAATTTTTGTTAACAGCAGTTCTGACCCATAAAGAAAGCTAGCTAATCCAATGAGTCTTGTGTATTTGTCCTTTTGAGAAACATATTAGAACTTGTTTTTGGAAGGTGCCGATTGGGTTTGGGTGGCTTCAAACAGCGCGGGTATCTTTGAAATACTTGTACAAAAGCCGTGTATGTCCCTTTCAGTTAAGTTGGTCTAAATTCAAGCTGCTCCAGAAGAATGCGCACTCCAGTTAACTGCGCGCTCTAGAAGTCCTGACCAGACATTTGGGGCCCGAAAATTCTGGCCAAGTAACAGATGAAGTCAGAAGTCTGCATACAGTGTCTAACAGGAGCCTGTATTATTATCATTTTGAGCAGCGAACTAACTTTTAATGGGCAACACCCAAATTCAGTTAGGATGTTGGTTCTTCTGGGAGATATTTGATGAGTAAGTCTTCATGCTGAATCAAAGCCTCCTGTTACACAATTCCAACCAGTGCCAATGCAAAGCGTACACTATCTCTAGTGTGCTGGAATCAATACCAGAAGTCATTGGGAGCACCGAAGCCACCACCAGGAATAAATGGGTAAAGAATTGATTGGTAAAGTTCATTATCCAAGTTGCACAAGGCCTTCTGCAGGTTTGACTGTTAACCAGCCAAAAAAAACAAGGTGAGTATTTGCACTACAATAATGCGTTACTAAAGTATGTGTCACGTCTTCAAAAAAACGAATTCTGGATTAAAGAAAACTGTTTCGTATATTACAATAGTCACTTGGGGAGATCTTAACGCTCCCCGTTTATATTTGAGCCGTTCAAGGGAGCATTAAGTGTCTCTTGTAAAAGAAGCCATATTCAGATGCCAGAAATCAGAACAATCTTTTAAACTGTTTTGATGCCGGATATGATGTTCTGTGTGAATTTTAAGAGCACGCAAGTATTTAGTAGCTGTTTCGGAATTCTCAGTGAAGGCAGTATAGGCAGTATAGGCAAGCACAATCCGGTAGTGTAGGTTTGGCCCTTAACAGACTTTGCAGTTTAATAAGTGCAATTCTTCCCATCATTCGAAGAGCTGACTTCACTCAACTCTTTGGAATTAGTGTCCTGCGCAGACATTTGGATTTCGCCGGTGGAAGGTTTATGCATCTTAAATATACTCGACAGTAGACATATCATATCTGCGTACCGCTTTCAGTTACACCAACTTAGATGCATTCGTAGCGTTGTAAGCTCTAGCCACCTGGATTGCATTTACTCAAAATTGTTACACATTATAGTAGGTCGCAGGAAACCAAAACGGCCGGAGCTGAAAGCAAAGCCTGTGAGCACAATGTGCTTAAAGTATTCACCAACTGCACACAAATCATATGGAAAAAATTGTGGTTCGCCTGCAAAATCATCACCAGCCAGAATTTGGCGGGCCACTCATCGCGGCAATATGCCATAATATTATGCTGATTATTTCGCCACCTGTAAAGAATATGCAGTTTGAGGCAAGTCAATCGAGTCATTATGCGGCGGGGAACAGATCAATTGAGAGAACGGCAAAACCAAGGTTGCATGCTTATCGTGCGCTAAGTACTTGTAAAATGTTGAAAACAAACAAATAGAACAAAAAGATGGTTAGTATGAGTATTTCGACTTCGAGGCCGGGGAGTTGAACTAAAACTAAAAACCGTTGCTATGAGTGACCTTGGACCATTGGGTCCGTGGCTAGGGTCACGAAGGCGTAAGCGAAGATGAAGTGTGCCAGTTCATTACAGGGTCAAATGCTCAGTTGCGTGTCAAAAGTATGTTGTACACTGAACCTGGGTGGGCTCACTAGGATTCCTGTGGAGAAGAAGTTATTTGGAAGGAAGAAGTACTGCCAGTGTTCAGGCCTAAAATAGAGCCGTAAATGAGACCTTTGTGAGATAGAGGTGGGTACAAGCAAACGGAGTTCTATGGGGTCGTGCGTTCATGACCGAGGATTATATGGTTCTCGCTTTACATAAAATACCGCATTTAGCTTATCTAACTCAAGTGACGTCACTATGGTCTTGTATCTAAGATGACGTCAGCCTGTCGGGCGATTGAATCAACTCGCATTTTTGGGGCCCTTGTGTTCATCAGCATCACTCATCTACGGTGTTTGCTCGCAAGAAATGCCGTGAATTTTTTTGAACTCTATCTTCCAATGATGATATTCTTCTCTGGAGCGGAACGTCTGCAATTCTACCGGGTTGAGCATTTCATCGCTTTCCACAAATCGAAGCATTCTGAGGTAAGGAATATGGGGAATAGACACCTCGGGATATGGATAGGGTGATTTAATTTTGCCCAAGAATTTTAACCACTTCTATGAAAATTTACAAGCCAGCCGTCCTTCTCGGTGAGGTTCAAGGGGCTGTCTTTCAAATTTCAGGATCAGCTGGCCACGCGGCACACATAGCATCTTAGTATTTTCTGGCCAAGTATTTGGAAACAGAGCAACTGTTTTGCGGCCACTGCTGCATGACGACCAGGGATAGGTTGGGATAAATGTTTAAACCTGCTAAGAAGTGGCTGCATGGTAATCACATGTATATGCATCAGTTGTGCAGTGTCCAGGGCAATCCAGATGACTCGCATTGAATGTCTGGACAAAAGGGTTGATTGGTATAATTCCGGCGGAACTATTCGACAAATCTTTCGAAACCAGCTAGCCAAATAGCGGATAATGGTAAAATCAATTGAACGTGAGAGGATGGCGCTGAATTCGACTTCCATTGCACCACTCACGAGAAAATCCTTGGTGCGCTGAAGCGTCATTCGTAAAACTCCGCGTTAACCGTCCGCTTAGATTGACGACAAAAAATGGAACATTCTAAAAGTGTTCCGCCATCAGCAGGCATCTAAACCGTACCTATGGTTGACAGCAAAATTTTCATCCAAGAAGCCACTCATACAAATCCTCTTTCTTCGAATTTTTAAAACGTGTTGGCTCATGTTATCCGCGTAGCTTTGGCTCTTCACTCAAAATCAATCGGCCAGTAACGGCCAACAGCTGGACGGACCAGCTTTTCTTATTTTGTCCTCCTTTTGGTCATTTGTGATTCTTTTCTCGCGCACAATTGAAATATACGATGACCGAGAGCTTTGAAGTAATCATGTAAAAAGAGTTTGAATCCGATATCATGTTTTCAGCTCTTGAGGTATTTCTTTATTCGTTTGAGAAAACTGTGGGCGTTCCAAGGCCTTTCGTAATATAAAACAATGGTAGAACGTTCAGTCGATTGTAAAACGCTTGGAACCGATTGAGTCGTCATCGTTTTTAGGGTAGATTTATTGCTGGGAAAATTTCCGCTCCTGACACAAAGCCTCGTCAGGCCAAGTGATTGTTTTACGAGGTTGTTTGAGATTAAGGGCGGAACGAGAACCAATAATCTAAATCAAGCCAAATCTGCGTTAGGTTTCGGCCAAGGGGTTTTGTGTCACCAAGTGCTAAGTTTATAGGGAAACCTAAATGGATTTGGGTCTAGCTTAGTGCCTGCCAGATGCTGACCAAAGCACCAGTCCTAGCTGGAACAAATATGCCTCCTGCAGCCCAGAGCACACTTTCTCATGTCAGACTACTGCTCGTGGAACGGAGTAACCTATCAATTATGATATCGGCACATACATTTCCGCTAGATAGTACCCCCTAATGTCAAAGTCTACTTCACCCGAGTGCAGTACAAATTTTGCCTGGGCTTCGACCGATTTT
Source organism: Clonorchis sinensis (assembly GCA_003604175.2). NCBI lineage: Eukaryota > Metazoa > Platyhelminthes > Trematoda > Opisthorchiida > Opisthorchiidae > Clonorchis > Clonorchis sinensis. The sequence goes on from CM030369.1 coordinate 96,918,453, forward strand.
GCAATAGCGCTCATGACTATCAGTATAAATTTGCACCAAGGCGCTCCCTATTTTGAGTCGGGCTTTTGCTTCACTGTTCAGCTGGACCCAACCGTTAGAAGTTTCGCGTCAGGTCACTGAGAGGCCATTTTCCACTTGGTACGGTGGGTTGATGATGGCTGCCGTTCGCTCTTGATCTCTCTTTAGGCAAATCGTGTTGTTTGCATTTATACGTATTTAGTGGGCAATGTGTTTAGAGTGACTGTTTTTGGACTACGTTCCACGCTTCTTTAGTTATTACGTTCATCACCAAACCAAGGACATTGTCCCAGGTAAATCCTGGTCGGTTCCCTTGCGCACACGATGCGTCCAGTGGCCGAAAGTTGAAAATGGAAGTGGACAGTGATTAGATTACCCTCCCAAAGATCGTTATGAACAGCATAATGTAAAAGGGAATAGTCATCCAAATAGCAGGAGTAGAAAATTTGAAAATAATAAAGAGGTCAAAACCGGGTAGTGTCAAAAAGGGAGTATTCGAAAAATAAAATCCTGTTCTTTATCATGGAATGTTCTAATACCGTCGTTTCAGTTGATGTAGCTCACTCATATTGGGCCTCCCCACAGCTACCCTTGACTCCAAAAATTCGACAAAGTGTAGAAGTTAAACAACCGAATCCACTTAAACATGAATTTTTCAACATGATTACTGTGACGAACTTAACGATATTGCGACCAAATGCAGCCTTCTTCTGCCCCTCCAGAATGTGCCCAGCGGAAGCATATTAGAACCATCTGGGCACACCGCGAGGCGATTTCAAAATCGATGCCCCAACGACTCGACAGTGCCACTAAAACGCAGCAGCTCCATGTGGTGACACCTTTGAACTATCTCCATACCATCGGAAAAATCAACCGCTCAGGATTTGCTAAATAGCATTGAATTTTCAAAAGCTACAACTTCATAGTGTATAATGAATTGTTCTGCAAAATTTTCTGCATGTGTGATTTGCTTAAGTGCAGGAATTTTCAAGTTCTTCAATCACCACCGACCGTGAAAAAAGGTGCCTAATGTAATAAGATATCAATAGTTGCGGTGAAACGTGAATCGCCTAAAAATGGACGAAAGTTGCGGGTAGTTCAGCGGCTGAAACAATTCAATGAGCTTTCTGAAAACTACACTGACCTTTTGGACAATCGCACGAGGTTAAAAGAACGTAAGGCTTGCAGACGTTAATGAACAATACAAGTCTGGTGGTGAAATGCATCTGAGTTCGCCGTGGTTACTGGCAAAATATGCCAGGGCGATCATTTCGCCAATAACAGCGGACAGCTGAATGAATCTAGCTGACTCACACCCATTCGTAACGCAAAACAGCTTCGGTGCTCCGATTGCTGGCCACACGCACAAATACCACAAAGCTATACTTCATGTATTCACTTAGCTCCTCAAATGCCGTGAAGAATGAAAATATAAAGCCCGCAATTTCCCAACAAACGTATGTGAAACCACTTCTGAAGCCGTAGCACAGCAGGCTCGAATTCGAATGCGCGCAAAAATTCAGAAGACTAATTAGAACAAATTGTGACAAAATGAAGGTACATAAGGGCGATGTTTGTTTGGGCATACATAGAGCAAAAGGCATCATTTTACATTAAAAGCTTTAATGTACTCGGATTGTTTTGCAAAGAATAGCATTTTGTTGCCAAAGCTCACCGAAAAAATACGGTAATCATTGTGTACCAGCAGCTGGACAGATGTAAAATTTGTGGACCTTAATCCAGCCCCTTGTTAAGCTTTGTTACAAACAGATCATTTAAAGCACCCATCGAAGGCACAGCCTCAGGGAAGTTGGCTTTGCAAGGTTCTGTGTTACGGTGCCGACTGTTAAGACTTTGTAAAGTCTCTTTCCACCCCATTTGTCCACGCGATCAGACTATTCGGTATTCTGGTGGTTTAAAAACACTTTCGCAAATCCCTATTCCGGTTTGCTCTCAGTGGGTAGTGTTCCCTCTGTAAATGACTTTTCGTACAAGTCTATGGGTTGCGTTCCCACTCCCGCCCACATTGCAAGCCAAAAGTTCTTTCCAGCTGTTATCTATCGCAAAAGTTAATTCTGATTTTTTTGTTCACTTGAGGCACTCCAGTTGTCTATATCATCAGAATCTTGCCCATCGAACAAGTGCCTGAACTTGCTATGTTATTGTTATAAACGCATTATTGGAATCTTGTTCTGCAGCACGGATCGCAACATCCCGACAAAAACACGCTTAAAAATTGGCGCGGGGGCACTATAAACGGTCCCTTTGTATTTCTTTCGATCTCTCTGGTTTAGAAAGATTTAAAGTTGTTAATTTCATTCGCATGGCTTTATGTGCCATTCTGTAAGTTGTAGAAGCAATCACCGACACTACATTACAACTGTCCTTATCTCTCCCATTGCAGCGTGCTCTTCGGCCACAGTTGGATGTTTTTATAACTTGGATACGCTACCAGACCGACTAAAATCTAATTTTCAAAATTGAGCTTTCCGAGATGAAACCAAAAAGTTCAGTGTGATGCTAAACTTTTCCTGTCTGTAGTTCCCACGCAAATTACCTGACACAGGTTAACCCATTCAAAGTTGTACGTCGTTAGGGCCTATCTCTGGTATAATCTGGTTGGCCGTAAACGGTTTCTCGAAAAGTCGTTACACTATAAGGCTGTCGGCTTATTATAGTTATTACTCAGTACCATTATTAGAGCTGTGAATACCGTCGTAAAACCAGTTGGCGAAGCCTAGGAAAGTTACCCTCCCCTCACCCTTATTCAGCCAAACTTAATTTCCATCAGCATGCCGGTAGGACTCTATGGGCTGTAGGATACCTACCAAAAGACAAATCTTGTGAGCCAGTTGAGACCATCTGAAGCTCATCAAAGGAAAATCTCGAGGGGAGGCGGCTACCACCTGTCACATGCGGTCATTTAGAAGATCAGTTCCCTGAATACCTGCAGAAATTTTCAAACCCACTTCGTTTCACATGGCATAGAAAAATCGATGTCTTGGCGTCCGGCGGTTTTCACGATATCCAAAATGTAGTCAACAACGCTGGAAAAGATCCAGAAAAAGGGATCAAATTAAAAAGACGGCTACAACAATTGTCTGACATGAAACTACAACAAATACGCAAAGACAACATTATAGGAGGAGGAAACTATTAGGTTCTTTTATGAGACTACCCTAAGGGGCTTACCTGGGATCGGAGTATAAATTGTTTTAGAAAGCGTCACACTGTCGCATAGGATTGTGCTTCCGCCTCAATTGAACACGCAAAGAAGGCGCGCCGTGTCACATATGGGCGCGGAGCTCACAGAAGCGGATTGTGTGAAAGTCTGGTTGGGCCGAATCCCCCAGGATCGGATGGTCTTTAGCCCGGGAAAGTGGATAACTAGGTTTAGCTGGCGAGCAAATTTTTAGTAATTTAAGATGTTCCTGAGAAGGATTTTGACCCGTCCCTCTAGAAAAAGTCAAGGGTTCTACCTGCTTTTACGTCCGGTGACCGTCCTGCAGTGACTGGCTGTAGGCTGTTAAGTTTTACTGACATACCGTGTGAAGCGATATAACACAACCCGGAATAAGGTCCCCAAAACAGCGACAAGCGCTCAGTGAGGATTCACACAGAATAGCTCCTGCGTCATAAATACGCTTGTCCAATAGGCAACTTAAAAAACATTGTCTGAGAGGCCACATTTTTTGGCTTTAAGGGAGCATTCAGCCAGATTATTCATAGATCACTATCCAGGCAAATTCTCTCGCGGGTTTTGCTGGGCAGTACCGGTACCATCAAATGTTTCAGATAGCTTAAAGGAACGGCCGGGAATTTCGCGGACCCAAGAGTTCTCTGCTGACAGTCACAGGTTCTAGCATACGGAAGCCACAACGAGCCCCAAACGGACCTCAACTCGGCCAGACTCAGTGAAGCAGACTGATGCCCGGCTGTCAAAGAAGAATGGTATATGCATAAGCTTTTCGTCGTGGATCGACGGTGCGTGTCACAGACGAGGTGGTAACGAGTATGCCTCGGCCACTGGAAGTTTGTTGGCAGCTCGTTAGCGGTCGTATTCGTTGTTTTCTACCTGACCACACACCTATGAGAAGCTGGTCCTTCTAGCCATAAACCATAAACAGAGTGTTTTGGTCCTAACTTCCTTTTCGCCTTCCATGGGAGATTGTAGGCTTCCAGCGAGCATATGCGTTAAACCACCATCACAGTAAATCATCAATGTCGTTTATGCTGGTTTCGGCGAAACCACCAGAATGTTACGTGTATCCAGCGAGGTCAGTTTCCGTTCTCTCTCCGGTTATCTGCGGAACCTGCCCATCAATGCATCTCCACCCCCTTCTGACTGCACCATCCTGTGTGAATATACACTCTCAACACACAGACTTTTGGAAACTGGTTTACCTGCATCGTCGCTTATATTTGTCATCAAAGAAAACAAATGAAGATATGAAAGAGAGCTGTTGGAGAAAATGGCGAGCACTTTCGTACAACGCATTGGCGTTGCCGGGCTTCGTAGCTTGCAATGCTCTTCTGGACGCCCGTCTTCATGATCCTTAGTTGACGGCGCAGGTGTTTTGCGCTACATAAATTATAGGCACAAGTACACCAGGCTTGCTTTGTGGGTGCAACATAGCAGACCAAAACTGGGAGTTTGTGAAAGCACCTCGAACCGAAAGGTGATGTACAAAGCATCGGCGACTGGTCTTAAAATTTTGTGCACGCAGAAAATTGTATACACCAATCCGTGCAGTAATTTGCTTCAGGAAGTGACTGAGACCTGTTTCCAGTGGTGATAGGTTAACGCCTTTCTTTCAACACTCAAGAAAAGCGCTTTCACTGCCTTCTAAGGAGCTAGTGCTTCCTACCTTGATTTACTTAGGCAGTCCTAGTCTTACCCTGTTCCCACCATGGAACAACATTCGCGGATTGATACACAGGATTGAGGCTTTCCCTCAAGCTTCCCGAGTTTGGTTTATTCATATTGATCAACGACTTCTATTATCCTGAGTAACAGGCTAAAACAGGGCGTAGCACCGTTCTTCAGGTTCTCAGGACCGGAATGTCGACTTTCCGGCGCGGGGACGCACGTGGAAAAGCATCTAAAAGTGTCTTTCTCTTGCTTCTAGATGTAGCAAGAATAACTGTCGGAGGAAGTTTATTTTACGTACCAATTACTTGGAATGAGAAAAGCTGTTGTCCACTAACAGTGTAAGCTCTGAGCTCAAAAATCTTCTTAGCAGGTTCGCGCCGGGTATTAATTGGGTCAACAGTGAGAAACCTGCAGGCCAAATCTTGTTCGGACAAGGGCAGTAAAGCATGATGTCCTTTCGCAGGCGGTGGTAGCTTAAGGGAACAAGTTCGAAGACATCATAGCATCCTTCATATGCAACTGATTTGAGGTCAGCAACTATCACGGCAATAGCTTGTTGGGCGCGCTCACTGCGGGTTAAGTCCTTACATCCTGAATAATAAACAACTTAGTTGGTGTATTCGAGAAGTGGTCTGTCTTAGGCTCCGTAGAGCATCTGGAAATTCATGGGAATAATCCGGAGGAAAGACATCACATGGAGGAATGTGAGCCATTAACGAAAAGAAAGTGGTAGCAAGCGAAGAGCTAAACAGGAGAGATATAATAAGGGCGCGAGTGATTGGTAGGAGAGAGAAGCGATGGAGGTGGAATGGCTGCAACCCCAGGTGTTCCCGACCGGTGGTTAACGCAACTAGTTACCCGGTTATCAGAGGGCAACTGCTGTTTCCAACACGGTCTGGTCGCACGGGGATCTCGATGTTTCGATTGTCTCAAATTCTTCTCCCCTGAGCTGCCTTCCTCCGAAAATTCTCAGGTAGCTCGGCGTGAAACTTCTTCTCGATATTTGTGCGTAGTGGTGGCAACTCCTAGAAGCCTCGAAACAATACTTTCAAGCACCCAGTTGAGGCAGGGATTCCTGGTTCACTTCCACACATCACTAGGGGCTAACATCCACTCCTAGTTACACTTCCTCAAACAGGCCACCCACATCTCATTAGACCGCCTCTATTTCGTACCAAAGCACACACGTCTATTCACACTTGTGAAAAATTAGCGCTGATTCACCCGTATTTACGTGCGTTACGCTTATCCCCCTTCCAAGCACCTCAGGCTACAAAGCCAAGCCGTTTTATTCCAGCTTGTCCACATAAATTTGGGCTGAAGAGATACCGGCCGGCCTACTTTCACGAGTCTTCGGCTTCTTGTTCGTATACAGGCCCAGCCAAACTATATCGAACTAATGAACTAATTAAACCAGTGGTAATTAATACGGCCTGCCGCATGGTTTGATTTTTCGGCGTTCGGCTTTTTCCATGGAATATGATTCATTTTCTCTAACCAAAGGCACGGAGTTGTTCATGCACCGAGACTTAAAGCAGTTTATTCAAAACTATTGGTGGATACATGTAAGTTACGGTGAAATGGTTTTAGATTGCGTTTTCTGAGTTTATGCACTGTCCCTCAGGTTTTAATAGTCGACCATTGCTACCTAATTGTTAGGTGCGTTTGCTAATAGACTTTGAAAGACGGTAAATTTCCTAGTGTAACCTGCATGGACTCCGTAGCAAGCTATTTCTTGCCTATAAAAAGCCGTCAATCGTATTCGTGCTGCGCAGCACGGATCCACAGCACTTTAAATGGAGTCTTTTGTAAAGGCACTAGACAATGACCAGTGTTAAAAAAATCTCCATCATCGCGGCGTCAGGAAGAAACCCACTGTGTTGCAAAAATGAAACAAAAAATGTCAATGACAACTGGCCTAGAACGTTATATCAATTTTGCGCAAGATTCTTACGTAAATCAACATGTCTTGGTTGAAAACATGGAGTTGAGTGCTTCACTGCTTTTGAGCATGCTGAATTCCTTTCGAGAGTCCTTGCTTTCTGTTTCTATACCGGACACTGTCAGTTCGAACACAGCGCGACGTTATTTTCATCGTGGTACCTTTGGAACACCTAGCTCTTTAAAGCGCCACAAGGGTCTTCGGCTGGGACGGCAGTGAAACCTCCGTCAACACTGTTGTGGATAACAGTGATGATCAGCACGTCGCTAAATAACGTCACATTGGCCGTTGCGACCGCCTCATCCCCACTTAACGCATGCAGCAATGAATTTATTTCATCATGACACTACCTTCTGTTGAAAGTACTTTCTCTCAAGGGCGAGGTGAATCACGTAATTTGATGAATGCTGGTAGATCGCCTTTCTTTGAGAACTGGTTGAATCTTAACTATAGGTCAACAGCTGCGCAAACATAAACCCAGTAATTTTGGTGGTTGAGATTACCTTCGAAATCTGATAGCCTTGCTTTACAATTGCTTTGTGCAGTTCGTTTTGACTGTGAAAAAGCCGGATATGCATATTTAGGCTAGTGCCAAGTGACATTGTGGATATCAGGTTTCCAGCACGTTTCATCGTACATGGTATCGGAACGGTGAGCGAACAGCTAACCGAACAGACGCATACTCACCCGACCTCTATCGTTTGTTGAGGAGTACGGATATTGAAGAAGTAGAGCCGGAAACTTTTTACTAGTGTGTCCGAATTTCGTACCACATTTGAGCGTGCCTCAGGCGTACAACATAAACGCCTGAAGCTCGTAATCCCGGAGACGAACAATGCCAAATGGAAGCCGCTCTGACACGCTGATGTTAACCCAAACATTTACCCTCTGATTCAACCCAATGCTCTAAATAGGATATCCGAGGTGGTCCCATGTTTCGGCATGCGCCCTATATTTTCAAAGTGCAAAGTCTTATTTCAAGATTTCCCATCCTCTCATATCCCCTGAAACTTCCAAATGAAGAATTTTGTGAGATTCTCATCTTTGCGGCTGAATAAGCTGTGTGTGCCGTTAGACGTGAAGTCAGCGCACGGATACTCAAGGCGCGAGCAGCGTTAGCTGTGGCGTCCGGAATGAACCTTCATGAAGCTGAAGGGCCATGTATATAAGGAAACCGTGATGATGGTTGAGGAACTTAGTCCCTCTAGTCCGAGGAGCTTATGTTTCTTAAAAACTTTTTATCTCTAATGTCTTCGCAGCATAGCGAGAGATTGTTGGCCATAGCAGGTACTCGGCGAAGTGGTGCTCAAGCGAGTTCTTGACCGAAAACTGTCACCCTGATGTGGTTGTGGGGATTTAGAGCTTTAGTGCCTGGTGAATCATACTTCCAAGTGTAACACTCGCGGTAAAGTAATGCTAATAATAATAATAATAGTCGTTTGGTGGTGACCCACTCGGTGCCTAGCTACCATGCCATCCGAAGAAACTATGTGTGGGCTGAGATACTGCCAGGTTGCTCAATCCTAGATAAGGTAGCGTACCTCGTACAAACCTTCTTTGCCCGATCAGCCAAGGATATCAGTTGCTGTTGCAGCTCCGTTAATCGACCTTCATTTACGCCTTTTCATCTCCTTCAACTTATCCACTGTGACCAATCCGGCTGCCTGTTTCCTAACCATTTTTCTATATATTTGCGTCGTTTCATGTTCGGCACCAGTCTGTTTCTGAATGCGTTCCCCTTCCGTCAACGTATGCTCTGTCTCTAAATCTAGAATATCTCACTTTGGTCATGCCCCTCAAGCCGCTTAGGATGAACTTGAAAAATAAATCGGCCAGTTGCAGCACCCTTTCTGTGCCTAGCTGCTATGTCACTTGAAGGAAGCACGAGGGCCGGGATACCGCCAAGTTGCCCAAGCCTAGACAGGGGAAGTCGAGAGGCAGAGGTCGGGTTCGAACCACAGGTTTTCCGGTCAGTAAATTCGCGCTTCAATCACTTAGCCATCTAGCCCCTAGGAGGAACTTGGGTATTCCACATTTCACTCTTGTTTTATGGTGGTCCTGATGCAGTGGCTGCTGGTGGTTACGGCGCGATATCTGAAGACGTTTTGCTGGAATGGATTCCAATATACAGTTATCTGCGCCGTACGACTCTCTGGTTCAATTGAGGTCAGCGTAGGTCGATATCATAAACGGCGTCTTATTTTGGCACATGCCCCAACAAACTGCATTTCTGAGGCTGAGAAAGATGGGATTCACCACGACTGTTTCGGTCAGCAAGAAGGGCGGACATTGTCCTCTTGTGAGGTGATATAAATGCCAAACTTAGACGACTGAGCCTCGAAGAAAAACAGTGTCGCAGTCGATGTTCTGTGTACGGAGAATGGGGAGCGACTTCAGTTGTGTGCTGAGCATCATCCGTTCCTGACCAGTACAAACTTGCAGCACAAGAGCACAAGAGGCCGCCAACTGCCAGCCAGTCATGAGTTCTGTTGACTCACATGACCGTCAGTTACCGACAAAGGACCGCAACCATGGAGTGCATAGCTTGACTCTGATGATGCCATTGTGGGTCTCAGGTGTAGCTTCGCTTCTCCTCAGAATTACGCGTGTCGAAGCGATTCCATCCGAATTCGACGGGGTCTCAGCAGCTCAACAATATCAAGCTGGTCTGGTTGTAAAACTGCTGGAAACACTGACGCCGCTCACGAAGACTGGTTGGAGTAGAGTTTAAAAAAACTATGCTCCCAGCTTTTATGACCGTCTCCTCAAGTTATCTGACCCGATCAAGTGAACGTGGCTATAATTGCCGCCAGGAAAACCGTACCAGCGAATAGCGACCTCAGGGACACACAGTCAATTCAAAATGCAGGAGCGAAACATCGGTGTTGAGCACTGGTGTTATGCTGTTGATGGTGATGATGATGGTGTAGTGGTCAACGGTCCTAAGGTGTCTCCAGTGCACAGAACAAAATATTAATGTAAGTCAGGCATAATGTTACAAGGAGAACAGTCCAAGCAAATCTTGACTCACTGTTCACAATAGGAAATTCCGAAGGCCCGTATTCCGTCGAAACACTACACCAAGAAGAGAAGTTTTTGATTTCCTGAAATTCCAAACCTCCTATAGGCGCAATATTAATACCTTAATATGAACGGATAGGTCCAGTGTTTGCAGCTAAAAATTTTGTTCATGTTGAAAATTAGTGATAGCCAATGTTATCCAACCGCCAGTCACAACAACAGTCACTCAGTAAACGGCGCAAAGTCCCGTTGAGCCCAAGGAGCGGGGTCTCGTGTGTATATCACTAAAACAAACTTTTTACAATAATATGACCAATATCGATAGGAAGGAAGATGATGCTGAGCAGGAGAAATAGCAGTTCACGAGTGCTACGATGGTGGTGACGCAGGATACATCGAAATAGTTCAGCTGTAACACCTTTTCGATGTCTAACTGCTATGCCACCCGAAGGAAGCACGAGGGCTGGGACATTGCCGGGTTGCCTAACCCTAGGCAGGAGAAGTCGAGGGGTAAGGTTCGAACCACAGATCTTTCGGTAAGTAAAGTCGCGCTCTAAACACTGAGACATCTCTCCCCCACGCAGCATAACCAAGAGCATAAAGTATGACAGAACGCTGTCCCTCAGAAAACGCGGAGGTCCAGAAGATGGTAAAGGTTTTGGCTGTCCTACCTTACCTCAGATGATTCGATCAGTTGGGCAAAAATACACAGGCATCGGCGGAGCTTTTTTTGAAAAAGATGGAACATCAATTTATTTGAAGGGCAATTGGCTAACCAGTTTGAAGAACAATTCACCTGACCTCAAACATTCTCTGGAAGAACCCAACGGACATGAAGGGAACACCCGCCAACAGCAACATAAATCCAGTGCAATTTATTCCTCCAATGCGACAGGGCATCCGGTTCGGTTTTTCGGCTCGCAAGCTGTGCACTGAAGTGCAACTCTTACAGCTTCTACATCTTCGTTCACCGAAGACAGAGGAGGATGGAATGACAGCCACCTCTTGGAGCCGATTGCATGGTGTGTGCATTGACGTTGAACGGTATTGTTTCGTGCTGTGGCTGTGGGTGAGAGCTACGTAGTGAAGTCGATATCTTTGATGGAGTATCCGACGCAGATGGTTTGTATCCTGCGATTAAAAGCCTGATGGGCAGTCTGACGACACCGCTGCAGGTTTGAGGCAGAAATAAAATGCCGGTGGAACGGAGTGCCACTAGAGTGATTCCAATATGCGGAAGCAACTGCCGCGTCAGCCTGGCAACTGTGGTACCCAGGGTGCTCCTTGGCCTTATTTTGCGCAGGTTGATTAATTGTCGATCAGTCGGACTGGGGTTCGCCCTGGCCGGGCATGTGTTGCTCATATCTTTATTTTAGAGCAAATTATCAAACAGTACCACCCTTTCAAATGTCCACCCATAATTGTCTTCTTCGATCTGAGGGTTGCTTTTGATTCCATTGGTCAGCTGTGGCGACCTAAGATACATCTAAACTTTCAGCCCTTATAAGGGCACTAAATGCCAACTCGAGTGGGTACGTACGGATGCACAGTGAGTTGTCATATGAATTCACCACGCCCACTGGCGTAAGAAAAGACTGCCTCTATCACCATTTCCGTTCAACCTTTGTTGTCTCGCTGCTTGAGACATCTGTGCCTGCCTCCGGGCTTTCGGCCACATGCATTGAGTCCTCGGACGCATTGTTCTGCCTTAGAGATGAGTCGTTTTAAATAAGCAGAATACTTCTGCCACACTTCTGGATATCCGCTTCACATTAGCGAAGTGTAAAGTGTTTCTATGAAACTGGGTGAGATCAAGCCCAAACCTTATATATATATATATATATATATGTATATATATAAAGCATGTGTAATATACGAAAACAACCAGAAAAGTTGATAAATTGCCTTTCAGGCCAGATAATCGTGTTTATCTTTTATTTTCTATCCTGAATGACGCTGCATTTTTTTTTCGGTTCGAACCACGGACCTTCCGGTCAGTACGCTCGCGCTCTAACCGCTGAGCTATCTCGCAGACCAGCCAATCAGTGTGGTAGGTGAACTGATTCACGTGAGCAGTCTTATAGGTTTCGGTTGACCAGCTACAGATGCTTATTTTCAGAGTCTGGAAGACCAGAACAGCCCTCGCCAACCCTCGACACCTATGGTGCTGGCGGGACTTCGGTTTGCCTGTCAAGAGTAATCCATACCTTTTGTGGATCAGAAACTGTGCTCTACGCACAAACCTCTTTTTGTCCATCTGCGTGCTGAGTGAATACGACTGGAAGGTGGATATTGTATGATCTGTTGTTGCCTCGTTCACCAACTTGAATGTTCCAGCCGCCCGTTGCCGTCAATAAGTCTCGTCCTGGTGACCACTTGCTGGAAGTGTCCATAGAATTCCTTCACATTGGGGTCTGGTACAGATATAGGGGTGTAAACACCTACCACAGTTAATTTCTCGGGGGATTCTTCGAAACGAGCTACTGAAAGCCATGCGGCTATTGGATTCCAGGCGATACGAGTATTGTCAGCGCGGTTACCCTCGGCTGTCAGCATCTTGAGTGCTTGAGTTGTTCGCTGTTATAGATTCACTAAGCAGCGTCCGATCCAGGGTTCTTCGTGTATCAGATTTAAGTAAATGAGACTCCTGAAGACAGCTGATACCTGATCGATAGTCGTGAGGACTGCACATTCATGTACACATGGTTCACAGCATTAAGTTAAGCTTTGTTCTCCCTAATTTGATGAAAATACCATCTAGATGAGTCAACAGAGGCCATGTGGTGGCAAGTCACACGAAAGCATTACGCACTCTTTTTACTTTGTCAAATGCAGATTGGCAGTGGTTCACCTATCTTTTTTGATAGTTTATTGGATGAATAACAAAATGTATGAAAAAATGTATTTCTGTTTAAAATGCACTGCAATAGCTTATCCGATTGAAGAAGGATTGTAAGGCTAATAGACCCGTCTTGTCCGACATCCGTTGTACGTCAGAAATTTTCTGGATCAGAACGTCGGCCATGAATTCGATCGTGAACAGAAGCAAAACGATGAACCAACTTAAAGCTGTCACCCTGTCCTGGTGATCGGGCTTCAGTGTTGCAATGATCTTGCGGACTTCGCTGGCAGGAAATCAGTTCCTTAGGGTTCAGCCATACCAGAAAGGCCAATGGACAGCAAACCGATGAAGAACAGCGAGCCCCCGTGCTGCAAGAAGCCGCATAACGAGGCGGTCTGGGGTAAACTCATACTCCCTTCTGGACTGTAAAGTCGGTAAGACGTTTCCTTCAGGCGACCAGCATCTCCATATCTATGGAAGCAGTAATGCTGCCTTTCCCGAGGAAGGACGGGTCAGAAATACTAACCCTAATACTGCACACTCCGATCGCCCAACGGTTGACCGTGACTGCTGGCGCATTATTCAGTATGAATTCAACTCAATTCTGAATACTTATAAGACCAAAGAGCCTGGTGCCCCTTAAAAGGCACCTGCTGTGCCCAACCGCATTAAGAGTGACATAGTAATGCTTTACTCCCTACACCTTTGGGCCAAGCCGGCTCTCTGCAGGCAAGTGGGTCAGACTATTGAGTTATGGGATCCGCGAAGGGCCTTCAAGACAACCCACGCGGTTAGGACTTTTGAGGTAGAGGCTAGGGGCAGGGTCCCCGAACAAAACCCTACATCCTCCCACCATCTTGTGGGACGAGCCCTTGAGCCAAAGGCTGAAGTTGGAGTGCCTCAACAAAATCCCCTTCTTCCCCAGAAGTATCAGCCAGAAAGTATCATCCGCCCTTACAGCTCTTCGCTCACCGGCCCTCCCCCGCACCCTTTCCCCACCCATCGAATGATGTAGTACGATTAATCCTTTTTCCTGTCCCGTAGCCGTTGCTCCGTGTCCGAAGCATCACCCAGAAAAATAAGCAAAAATGATCTTATTCTAACTTCAAAAGATCTGATCCACCATGTAGCCCTTAATGTTCGCACTGTATGTCAAGTCGGGCAGAAAGAATCTACTAACATGTTGCTTTCCCTCCTATGCTTTGTCTTCGAACCACACATGCAAGATGCCAACTTGGTCGTGCACCTCAAGCCGCTTAGAACGAGCTCAAATGTTCCGCACTTCACTCTCCGGGTATCTGCGGATCCTGAGGCAATGGTCATTGGTACCTACGGTGTGGGATTTACACTCAGCCCCAAGGCTGAATGCGCTTCAGTTGACCGGATCCCAGTAAACAGTCGTCTTTGCGCTGTGCAGTTATCTGGCTCAATTAAGATCAATGCAGGTCGATGCGGTTATTTGTCCTATCAGCATACGCCCCGATAGGTTGCTCCTCTGAGACTGTGAAGGTCGGGTTTTATCGAGATCTGTTGCGACTGCTCCGGTCAGCAAGAAGGACGGAAATAGTACTCTTGGTGGGTGATATGAATGTCCAGTTTAGATGACTAAGCCTGAATGAAGCACATTTGGGTGGTAGAATTGGAGTCGATGCTCAGTGTACGGATGATGGGGAGCAACTGTTTCAGTTGTGTGCTGATCATCACTTGTTCCTGACCAGTACGACCCTCGGGTTACTTGGAGGTCACCAGCCGAAAACTGTCATGGACTCAATTGGACAATGTGCCTTTAAGTTACCGATGGAAAACCTCAATTACAGATTGTCCTTTCACTCTAGAGTACGCAACTTGACTCCGATCGTGCCATTGTGCTGACCAGGTTATCATTTCGCTTCCTGTCAGCAATACGCGTCCTGAAGCAGAGTAACTCCGGTGAATAACTTCGACTAGTTTCTGATGGCGAAGATTGCTTGGAGGTTGAGTGCAAGCGAATTAAAGAAGGTGTGCACTCAGATTTCAGAACTCTCTCCAAGCCATCCGACACGACCAAATAAACACTGGATATGGTCGAGATCAGCAGATCTTATTGATGCCAGAAAGGCCATACCAGCGGCTGGCGACAATGATGGTGACCTCTTTTGATCTCGGCACCATTCCAGAAGATCAATCAGTCACTCCGTCGGAGGCCCAGCCCAAGCACGCATTACGACCGCGATGCTTGACAAGCAGGATCCGCAAGCTAGTGAGGCCACTGCAAATAACCCTTCCGGCTTCGATTCTACATCAACAAACCTCAAGGGGGAATTCCACACAGATACCGCCTTACCGCTCACAGTTTGGCGCTGATAGGGCCGGCAAGCGTACCCCGCACAATGTCGGGCCGCTTACCGGCATCAAGTTACCTTTGATTGATCGAAAGTCTGGACCCAACAGCCACTCTTGACCCAGTATTCACCGAACGCCGGTTGCCAATTCCGCATCCGGAAGGCGTCAGAATTTCCAGAATGTCGTGGTATACAAGTGTTGATGCGCTGTACAAGTGTTTTTGAACTGGTTTTGGGCGTTAATATGTGTTTTGGCGGTAACGCTAGCTCGGAAGGTTCAGCTCGAGAACTAAGTTGAGGAGAATACCGTTATTACACTGTCCAAGCCGTCCGTGTCGACTGAATGTGCGTCACAATATAGGGTCAACCAGTAGCTATGTTACTAAAGGTCTGAGTCCTATGACCCTATGATTGGAACACTCAGTTTAGGTGTCCTTTTAGAGCCCAGTTACACTCATTGGCTAATCCTAATTCTCTGCGACACCTTCTGGTTTCCAGATATTTTCAACAGCCCAGTCGTGCTGAGATACAAGGATTCCTGTCCATCCTTGGACAACCCTGGGGGAAGCTTATCTGGCTCTGCAGTTCGTTGGCGCTTTAAGGTAGAAAGGCTTACTAGTGAAAGGAAGAAGGCCTTCGCTGCGGAGTTTTTAGTTGAGGACACCAACTTAACAGCTACAGACTATTGAACAGGGGAGCAAAACCCTCATATGCATCTCGTTTACAAAACTGAATATCCATCTTCTCCTTGAACGCGTCTTCCTGAACTTTTCTGGATATTCATTGACTGTTACTCAAATGCAAGCAAATGCTACAAAGCGACTCCACAAATTCCGTAATAGCTCTAACTTTTCAAGGGACGCCAAGCGGATTTACGAGAAGACTTACTACTCGCATGTGCCATCAGTAGTATCCACCATTACACTGGTACCTCATAATCTGATAGTCACCATCATCATCATCATCATCGGGGGTCGAGATGGCTCAGTGGTTAGAGGTCGGATACTGACCTGAAGGTCCATGGTTCGACCCCAATCTTTGGACCTTGACTTTCCCTGTCTAGGCTTAGGCAAACTCGCAGTATCCGGGTCCTCGTGCTTCCTTCGGGTGGCATGACAGCTAGACACTGAAAAGGTCTTACAGCTGAACGATTATTATTATTTATTGTCATCGTCATCGGCAGAATGACATCAGCGTTCAACACTGACGGTTCGCTGCCGTACAGCCATGGTTTATTTGAAAGCCTTGTGAAGGAAAGAATAAAGGTGGATGGGAAAGAAACTTAGTGATAGCTTACTACAATCATCCCCAGGTGCCTACACCTCCAGACACTCACTCGGGCAATCTGGATAGAAACTGACAACAAGAATGCCAATGGCATCAATGAGCAGCCATATCTTACCACGTTTCCAACCAGGCGTAGTTGGGACCACGCGCTCCCCATCTTGGACGGGAAGTAACACTAACAGCACACAAACGTTTCGTAATCTCTTTCATACCCCTCTGTCAACTTAAGAGTTGGCCACCTCTCTGCTTCCGTCACTCTAAATTGGGCACGGAAAACAGCAATCTCTTCTGCACACGATGATTCGACATACGCCATAGGTGTCTCAAATTAGCAAACGCGGTCCGAGCCTTGAAGATTCGTTCATTCACCTCATCTGTCACACTACAATCAGAACCAATACAACATCCAAGATACGTTAAGCGCTCCACAGCTTCGAGCGCCTCTCCCTGGATTGTAAGTGGTGTGTCCAGTGACTGCATGTCCACGAGCATTTGCTTACAATTAGTCGATGCAAAGTGCACACTAAAGAACGGGATGACTGGTCAGTCCATCCAAAAACACCAAAATCCCCTTCGAAGACGAGAACGATGTCGTCCACATATCCCGGATCGACAAAGTTTTCGTCGGAGGCTGTTTGAACTTGGCGATTCTGAAACCTTTCCAGTGTTCGTCTCATTATTTCATCAGTCACGAAGGTAAATAGGAATGGAGAGAGTTGGCAAGCCTGACGGACACCGCGTTGTGTATGGAGGCTTTTGGAGAGCTCTCTGTATACTCCCACACTCCCAGAAGTCTGAGAATGCAAATAACTTATGTCCACAAACTTCTGGAACATTCCTTGATAGGCAAGCGTGTCGTGGAATACAGACCGGTCAACCTAGTCGAGTGCGCTTTGTAAATCCATGAATACTAAGATTGTGGATCATTTGTACGTATGGCGTTGTTCTAGCAACTGAAGGAGTGTGAAGATTTGGTCAACGCAATCCATTTCAGGTCGAAATCCCGCTTGCTGCACGCGAGTCAGTGTTTCACGATGCATAATAAGGCGAAGAAGAACAAGTAACGCCAATAATCTCGTTACTACCGAGGTCAAGCTGACCTCCATGTGATTACCACACTCACTACGAGCCCCTCTTTTGAAAATGGGCACTATCATCGGTTCCTTCCAGTTGCCTGGGACGCTATGTAACCAGACGAAGCAAGGTGAAGCAGTCGTTCACCACTGTTCGTGCGTACCGAGTCCAGTGAATGTCGACCACGTAATTGGGTCCCAGATGCGTTAAGCCTGTCCTGTCAGATCTCCGGAAACCGCAGCGATATCTGAGCTCTTAGCTCGCCGTAACGGGGGATTCAGGGTGTGTGAAACTTGTCTTTGGTGGTGTCACAGCTACGGTCATCTGGGACTTAAGCAGATACGACAAACGGACATCGATCAACTTCCCGCTTGTGAATCCTCTTCACAAACGTTTCCAGACGAGCTGCACAGATGCTACTATCAAGGGGTATCCAGTCAAACAAGGACCCAAGCGCTGCACACCCTGCTCATCAACCTCTGGATCACCAGAGTGTGCATTCGGAAGCGATTGAAAAGCGATGGGGCGGTTAGGTCAACCATTGTACTTGCATCTGGAATTTTGTTTTTGATACAGAGCATACATCGATGCCAAGCGAGTCCATTTTGAGAGTGCGAGTAGTAGTAGTAGCGAGTAGCGCGGGGCATCAGTAGTAGCCTGTTTTCGCCGTATGCAGTGAGTAAGGCAACACGGCTGATGGTATCACGCGACGCATCACGTGGCATGAGTCTATTTGTGTATGTGAACTTCATGGTTGTACATGGGCTGGGGTACCGCCAGGGCGCCCACAACTAGACAGGAGGATTAAGGTCCTCAACCAAAGCCTTGGACTCAGAAGCCCGACCGCAAGGTAGCGGTTTTTGGCGGGAAATGCAACTGCATTGCCATTTTTATAGAACGAGTCGCCACATATGTCCCAACCACCAACCTCCAGGACCAGAACACTTGGTCAGACTTCTAACCATTGACCAACCTGGTATGAGAGACTCTGAGTGTCGCATGCCACAACACCCAGTATAGCTCAGTGGCTCGTGGAGATGCACGACATCTCACGCCACGGCAAGGTCAAGTCTCTTCCTGACGGATCACATGCTTGCGATGTCTTGGCTAAGTTCATCTATCTGTTCAGCTATCGTAGTGGACTGTCGAAGGATGAAATCACTTCCCAAATCACCAGCTGCAATCGTAGAAAGTTCCAGCCGTACAGCATTCGTGTCGGATTTAGGAAATTAGTGTCCTGAATCTGAAATGGTCAGCGGTTTTAAAGAAAAACCTGAACACCACACTCAGTGACATCCTTTGCTGTGGTACTAGTGACGGAACATCCACTAGAATCAAGCTGCCTTTTCTCACTTCAGCTAATCATCCGAGCTTATCTGAGGAGACGGTGTAACCTGGTCTTTGAAGCTGCTTTCTGAGTGCCCAGTCAATTTGACTGTGATGAGAACAGCAGGCGCGATTTGTGATTCATTACCCTTTCAGGATGTACAACATACCGCCCTATTTGTAACAGTTTCAACCGCATTTGTTACTGTCATACTCAACCGATTGCAACGTAGATGGATGCCATGTATAGGCACTCGAGTTCTGGAAAATAAGTTTGGGGGTTATCCACTTAAGCAGACCACGGTAATCAGTGCTTATGTGCATCTGTAACTTAATGTAATCACCAGTCTTTCGTGTTCCCCGGTTCGGAAAACATCTCGATCAACCATGCCGCATGCAGGATCTTTAACCAAGTTGTTTACCCGGCGCTCTTTGGACAGTCTTTTTTATCTGTACGCTTTTTCCCGCGGGATTGTAGTTTTTGTGCTCGGACGTGTGATTCCTCGGCCCTGTCATGTGATGACATGGATGTGGCTCATGGGGGTATCTTTAGATCGACCGAACCAGCGATGAATAAATTGCGGGATGTAGTTTTATAACCTTTTGCGGTGTATTTTGCCGCGCATGAACGAATACCTTAGGCACTTGGTCTCCACTCGTTGGGACGGTCTCGCTGGGACGTCCCTCACGCTGCCGAACAGTTTCAGCAGCTGTCGTCGATGACTCCGTTAACAATGTAGGGGACGCCATAGTGAACAGTCCCTCACGCGAGTGAAATTCTGAGCAAGGGAAGCTCCTACAACATCCTTGTAGGACTTTGCGCTTTATCGAATTAGGGCTGGTAGTATTCCATACGCCGCGACAGACGTGGCAGGTCCTGCAAGATTGAACCAAAATTTTCGGGGGTATCAATGAACGTCAAAATGAAGCGAGGACCAGTCACTAGAGATTGATAACCCAAATCGGGCAACAGTTATTTGGCTCCCAAACATCCATCTTGATGTAGAAACGCGAATTATTGCAATGGCTCTTGTACTATCAGCCAGTTAGTGTCTTATGCAAGCATCGGACAGGAACAGATGATATAGGAGTTGGTCTCAGCTGGTCCGGTGAGGTTGGATTTGGAGTCTGTGGAACTAGGGTGATTTCTGCTCAACAGTGTGGTGGGCAACTACTGGATAGCGACAAGCTGAAATATCTTGCATATGTGTTATCCCTGAGCCGGTGAAACGTTCTTGGTGTTTGTTCCACTTTAGAGACATCTTGCACACTCAGGTGCCAACACCACCACTACTATTGAATGAACTTACCGTATGAATGAATGATTCTATCGCCTCTATCTGTTGCCACGAGTCATGCTGTGTTACTTTTGGCACAAACCTAGTATGTGGTCCTGCTAGTCAACACTCACTAACGTCTTGGTTATCTGGCTGTCAGTTCAGCTGTGATTGCTCGGGTCCTCATATGAGCACCTTGAAAATGTCTACCTGTCCTTCCGAGGTAGAGTGTTGATCTTCCACCTCTGTCGGAAGATGTCACGAGACTCTGCTTAAACGAAGATAATAAAGATAACCGATGAAGGGGTTACGGTATCATCGGAAAATAAGGAAGGCACTAGTTTCTTTGCCAGTTGTTTCCACAATGTATACGTAGGACATCTCGGATCACAATTGGCCTTTGCAGATCACTCGCGAGTCAGGAAACAACGTTGAAGCTAGTAACGGTTGGCTGCTTAATTCTAAATCACTGATTCAAACTCCTTTCTAGCACCGGATTCCTGGAAAACACATATAACTAGGTTGTTCGAAGTGCATTATGATGAACATCGTTTATATGAAGTCAAATCTTTCTGTCTGAATCGGTTCGCCCATCCGGGATTAAAATCCCAATGAGTTAACGTGGGTTTTTTTCGGCATCCCCAAATACACCCTCCCCCAGTCTTTTCGTAGCATTTAGGTGAGTACTGCCTCAGAAGTTTACTCCATGGCTACCTCTTTTTGGAAGAATTGAACGTTGGGCATGCGAGGTTTGAACGTCGATTTCAGTATCTAGACAGTATTGTGCCATTTAACTGGAGAATGATGTGCACTGCTCGAATCGCGCTAATAAAATAAGACTGGGCCCTTCTCGAGGGCCTGCTCAAAATCGTCTGGTACACCGCAGCTAGAAGTCGTTCTATAATAGTTCAGTCTAGCTTAGTCATGCTGCAAAGTGAGCTGATAACTCTACTTCAGACGAGATGGCTCATTGGTTAGCGCGAATTTACTTACTTCGAATCCGACTTCTCTATCTCGACTACTGTCTAGGCTCGGGAAACCTGGCAGTATCCCAGCCGTCGTGCTTCCTTCGGGTGGCATGACAGCAGGGCACCGAAAGGGTGTTCCCCTGGACGATTATCCTTTTTATTATCTTTTTCAGACCTGTCATTAAGTGGATTCCACTTTCATTATGACTACGTCTCAATAGTTAGCAATTCACCATGGAATAATAATGGAATAATAGTCGTTCAGATGTAACACCCCCTCGATGCCTACCTGTCATGCCACCCAAAGGGAGCCGGGGGGAGGGCTGAGAAGCTGCCAAGCCTAGACAGGAGCAGTCAAGATGAGTTATGCTTGAACCATGAACGATTCAGTCAGTGAGTTCGCGCCCTAACCACATCTACCCCTGGCTCAATCCGCACCTGCAAATATGTTAATTTTACGCTTACTATTATACCTTATATTACACATGTTGCCTGACAGGAAATCTGAAGTCGGCCAATGTAATGGCTCAAGGGAACGTGGGATTGCGGTGACAGGTCAGGAGACTGATTTCATGACCACTACAAAGGATGCAGATCACCATCATTTGCAGCAACATCAGCGAGAGACACTGGCACTTCGCTGTCATATGGTCATGTCAGTTTGTTTGAATAAAACCCTTTAGTGAAAGAAAGAAAAATGTGACAATTTGAGGCCTAGGGTTAGCTTACCACAAGCATCCGAGGTGCCTGTTACTCCAACATTTCATGATTGATTTGAAACCTTTTTTATTTGAGGTGTTGGTCATCCGTACTACAAGCCCACATAAAGCTAGTCCGTTCCTACTTTCCAGGTCACTGCTACCAAGTATGTTTGTGCCAGCAAGTCCTTCGCGAATAGGAATATTGAATCAGGGTGTATATTCTAATGCAGTTCTGATTGTAAACTGACGGATGAGGTAAATTAACGAATCTCCAAGGCTCGGGTCGCGTTTGCCAATTTGAGACACCTATGGCGCCAAAGCGATGTACCCCTGAATCTCAAACGACGTGTGTATCAAGCTGCAGTGCGGGCTGTTTTGTTGTATGGCTGTGAGACTTGGCCTGTTCGAGCAGCAGAACTGAGACATCTTCAGGTGTTCGACAGTCGTTGCCTCAGAACTACAGCTCGTGTGGGTTGGTATCAGCGTATCTGTAACAAGGCAATTAGAAAGCGAGTTTTCGGTTGTGCAACGGACACTTCCATTGAAGAATGTGTTCACCACCAGAAGCTGCGTTGCGTATGCCTAAACATCGTTTGCAGAAGAGGGTGCTGTTTCCCGAGCCCAATTTAGAGTGACGGAAGCAGAGAGGTGGCCAACCCTTGACCTAACAGAGCGGTATGAAAGAAATCACGAAACGTTTGGGTGCTGTCGGTGCTACTCACCTTCCAGGATCGGTATCGCGTGATCCTCACTGCGCCTGATTGGAGACACTGCAAGAAGTGGCTGCCAACCGATGTCAGTGACTTCTTGTCAGTTTCTATCCAGATTGCTTGAATGAGTGTTTGGGGGTGTGTGTACCTCGGAATGATTGTAGTAAGCTATCACTCAATCCCTTCCCCCTCCACGTTTATTCTTTTCTTCACAATAAGGCTTTCAAAAAAATCATGGTTGTACGGCAGTGAAGCATCGGTGTTTCACACTGATGTCATGCTGTCGATGATGATGATGATGATTCTAATGCAGCGAAAGCAAAAGTGATCAATCGGAACTTTGTAAGTGAGTAATCGTATGCAGTTCTTTTCTACGTCTCGACACCGTTCCCTTGTGACATCTCTCAGTGAATGGTGATGTGCCTGCGCTACGTAAAATAATCGGTCTCTTCAAAAATCGCCTGTTAGTATGGAGTACTGTCAGCATTGCTTACATCAGCTTTTCAAAGTGACGATCGGGTTGTAACGGATCGTTGTAACCGGAGTGTATCAGTCTTTCCTGGAACCAGAAAGTGTCTCCGCTTAAGTCCTGAGTGGTGATGGTGGTCGTCTTAGTTAATGAAGGATTGCAAACAACCCTCGCTACTCCATTGGGAAGTTTAATTTTACAGCAATGTTTTACATAACTCCTATTGGCTCGGACACCGTTAATTAAACGGAATCAGTCAGAGACGGGCTTCTCTATTTTTACTTGTACATTCATTTCAAATAACTTCTCGCCTTCAATCGCATGTCCCCCCCAGGGAGTTCCTCCTGGACGCTTCATAGTCATACAATTTGTTTTTGCTCGCATCCAACCGTGATAAGAGAGTCTAAGTCATGCTCCGTTTTAAGTTTCTTGGTCCACTCGTGGATTAGGTATTTCCACAGTGAAATTTACGAAGTCTGAATTTCTTTCCCGTCTTTGATCGCTTTGGTTCATACTGTGGTTCGCTGAACTCTTGTCTCTGACCGCTTTCGTCGCGGTTTTCCGGTCATCCCAAGCGTGCTTTATTACGACGGTGGTATTACCGAATGATAGTTATGGAATGCGAATGACCGATATTATCAGTTGTAAACAACTGAGCTGAAATTGGCTTAAAACACCAGGTGCTGTCTCACCACCTTTTCAGTCAATGTTTTGGAAAGCCCACCACATGTCCAGTTTAAACTGTCTCATATTGCCTCCAAAATGACCATCGAATGAAAAGTCCAAGTTGTGAACCATTCGGAGAGTAATTTGATCTGATTTGTTACACACTGAAACTCCTTAACATTCTCCTCTAAAGTGACTCCTCAACAGCTTCCACTTCTCTGGAGTAACTGCCGGTGGTCGCTGTATAGCGGTATTACTGGGTAAGGTTTATTTGGACCTGAGTGAGTGCTGCTGACCAGAGAGGTCTTTGGGTTGGGTACTAAATAAAATGCACTTAGGCCCTGGTTTTGATTGTTTTCAATACATCACTTGGTCGCCGTTTGCCGAATGACCCAGACATAACGTCACAAGCAACTAGATAACGGTTTTCATAAAGGAAACTACTCACAAGGTTGCTGAAAACTCTTCGACAGCCCACGACCGGTTTCGCCCTTCTTGAGGCTCATCAGGTAGGCGCAGTCCCCCGAGTTTCCGTCAACCTTATGTTCTACTTGATAACAGTTTACTTTCGCTTTGAAGCCTCTTCAATGAATCCACAGTACCGATTTACTCAGCAGTCGTGCGTCTCGTTAAGGGATCACTCATGGGGAATTTTTATAGGTGTACAATGTAATTTGCTCAATCCAGCCGAAAGACTGCTTAATACCTGGCCAAGCATCTTATGCTCGCTTTCTATGCCGTATACATTCTAGGGGATTAAAGCAACACTGCTACTGCCCGCGGTACGAAACATTTTCTATGGTAATAATGTCTCATAGAGCGATGTCCCATTTATAGAAGTTTTGGACTTACTCCTCTTGTTATACGTAAGTCAGGATAGTGGGAATCGAGGGTTGCTTTCTTTGTTTCAAGATATCTGCGTTTTTAGCTTTTTTGCTTACCATTTTTTGTTTGCTTTCTGAACCTGTATCCTGAAACAATGTGGGTTCCTGACCACACGTTGGTCCGAATGAGATTGTCCTGCAATTAGAAGGCAATTATCGCTGTGCTCCTGTATTTTTTGCTATTCATTTCGAATACGTTTTTCCATAGTACGATCAAATCATTCAGCCATTCCGTTGGCTTGCGAGTAAAATATGGATGTACGAATTGGAAGAATACATCAAATGCATCTGTTCGAATATTCAGGTTGTGCACAGGGCGCTTGACCAATTGTTGCTTTATCCAGGATGCTGAATAGTATCTCCTTGCACTCAAGGAAAACACTTACTGCCGTTCCGTTGTTTTGGTTGGGTTTTGCCATTCCCTATATCCATCGTGTGCCGTGACCGCTCTTGATAATGATTTCCTTACGCGCACGTCGGTATAGGGCTGAAAATAGACTTTCCGCGTGAGTAGTGGACTCTTCATCTCTATCGGCTCGAGGTGGAGCGTGGCTGACAAAAGTAATTTAGTCAGTTGCAATCGTGACCATTTTTCATCTCTTTTCGCACCGTCCGCAGAGTGTCTGTTTTTTGGTCCACACGTGCCATGCGCCGGTTGCATCAAACGCTTCTTCGTTGCCCCAGGAGCATACGTTGGCTGACGATGATGCAAACCATACGCACATCCTACGTCAGCATACTACCCGCTATACGCCACCAATTCCATATTCCCATTAGTCCGCTCGCTGTACCGGAAGTGTCTTCAAGTTTTGCTCCCCGCTACGAGCGTCCTCGTTCCGCCGAACCAAGGTTTTTCGTGTTGTTCAACAAAGTGTGCTTGTTAATTTGAGGTGCCTCGCAGATACTACTTGCACCTGCTATGAGGTATCTAATTTTTCGCTCCTATTGTCAAGTGGTCTGATGTTGAAACTGTACCCCTGAAGTCGATGCGCCCACTGCGTCAATCGTCTCCGTATGTGTTTCGTAGCCAGCGACCAGGTTAACGGTTTTGGCTCCGAGTGGATATCTTACTCGGTCACCGGCAAGCATTTTCGATGTTCGCCCAAAGCCCTATAGTCCCCATGTATTCTCCCGTTTCCAACTATTTCTTGCGTTCATCCTATTCTTATGTCGTCGGTAGTGGATACAGAACCTGAACGTAACATTGGTCTTTCGGGTTTTAAAGGCCTGGTGATGCATACGGTCTCCTAGGCCTTGGTTCATGCGTATCACAGAAACCTTCGAGACTTCTGTAGCTAGACCCCTGTCGATTCGCTTCAGTTGTCTCCTGTGGCCTGGTTTAAAGCTTGGTTCTCGTTTACTATCAAGCGTGACTTTCGCCTGCAGGTATATTCATTGGACTATCTTTACGTTCTTTAGTGTCAACATCGAGTGCAACGGCTTGGTGGAACCGGCTTGAATTACAACATTACGTCTGTCTAACACAGTTCTGTGAACTATACTCCCTGTGCATTTACAGAAACTACTTATAAAGCTATCTGTTCTGCCCGTTACTGAAGCCCATGCCCCGTTTATTTTGTAGGCGTTTCATTGATGACCGATTGCCGTCCCTATAATATGCACATTTGTCTCGCAAATAAAGTCGTAAAACGAGTCTCCATCTTTGCTATGGAGGTCACAGCAACTGCGATTGGCGATCGCCTCGATATCAGCTAACTATGCGTCGACGTCCTTATCGGCGGATGGCCTGCGTCGGGACTACTGTACATTCAACCAATCTGGTGACCAAGCCAGTCCAATTGGTAGATG
The DNA here is from genome assembly GCA_003604175.2 of Clonorchis sinensis. Classification (NCBI taxonomy): domain Eukaryota; kingdom Metazoa; phylum Platyhelminthes; class Trematoda; order Opisthorchiida; family Opisthorchiidae; genus Clonorchis; species Clonorchis sinensis. The sequence goes on from CM030369.1 coordinate 96,944,641, forward strand.
TTTATTTAAGCACACAGTCGCTTTTTACATACGACCGTTTATGTAGTGTCTGGAGTCAGGACCTCCACCCAATCATTGACCACCTTTTCGCTGCGTACACAGGCGCGGAAGTTAGTAGACATATCTTTATATCCTGTGGGCCGATCTTTACCGTGAATGGTTTGGTCTGATGCCTGCGAGCTATTCGACCGACCAGAGTGGGTGTTCCGAAGCCTATCCACACTTCGATTCGTCTCATTACTTTCAAATGTTTTCTCTGTGAAGACTGAGTAAAAACTGGGCAGTTGGGTTCAGTTGGATTCACATATTTCGATCAAACAGGTAAAAACGGAACAGAGGTGTTTCTTTGTTCTGGACATTCATTCGTTTCTACTGGTCTGACTCGGCACCCAGGTAATCGATATTTGAAGACTCTCAGGACATAAAGCCCCAAATTGCTTAACCTTCCAGAGACCGTTGAATTGTTCTTCAAAGTGGTTAGCCAATCGCCCTGCAAATAAATTTTTCACAAAAAGCACCACCGATGCCTGTGTACTTTTTGCCAGCTGATCGAATCAGGTGAGGTAAGGCGGGACAGCCAAAGCCTTCCCGATCTTCTGGACCTCCGCGTTTTCTGAGGGACAGCGTTCTGTCATAATTCATGCTCTTGATTATCCTGCGTGGGGAACGAGGTGGCTCAGTGGTTAGAGCGCGACTTTACTGAATGGAAGGCCTGTGGTTCGAACCCGACTTTTCGGCTTCTCCTGGCTTGGGCAACCTGGCAATATCCTAGCCCTCGTACTTCCTTTGGGTGGCATGGCAGCTGGGCACCGAAATGGTGTTACGGCTAGATGAGTGTTATTATTATTGTTGTTATCAAACGCCACTGAAGGGACATTGATTGAGGTATCGTCCAAACATTTTTCAAAACGTGCCGAAGCGTTGGATGGAACTGTGGAGATAAAACACCGTTCAGTTGTAACGCCCTAGTGCCTAGCTGCCGTGCCACCCGAAGGAAGCATGAGGGCTGGGATACTGCCAGGTTGCCCAAACCTAGACAGGGAAGTCGAGATGCAGTGGCCGGGTTCGAACCACGGACCTTCCGGTCAGTAAATTTGTGCTCTAAACACTGAGCTATCTCTGGGATAAACCAGTCGAAACACGTCTTTACAAGGTTTCTTGATAGGACTGTGATTAGGAGGGTTCTGAATCTTTTTTACGCGTACTTTTTTTTCCTACGTAGGTCAGTTCTTTTCGTATATTATCCAATTGGCTTCAGGGTCTGTTTTTTGACCGTATCCCTATTCATATTCGGGTGATATTCCGATGGGTACTGTTCCTTGGGTGGTCTTGCTGCGTTCTCGGTCGGCCTGTAGATCACCTGCACTGTTATTCACTTAAATATACGGGGAAATATTGCCAGAAAACGTGGACAGTTCTACGATTTTGTCGTGAGAAGTACTTGGCGTGCTGTTTCCATGTGTTGTGGGGGCCATTGAGCCATCAAGTTTTTAATGCCTAGTGTTGAGCTTTTCACGGACTTTCTGTTTTGCTTTCGGCACAGAATGAATGCCAGTGTCGCAGGATCGTTGGAGAACAGGATTACTCCCGGGCAGTTGGCGAAGCGCGGGATTCTCACCACCACTACACAGGGTTTTTCGCCCAATGACCATCAACTTCACACGAATCACATCGCGATTGACCAACCTGATACGTGTTCTATTTCGTCTGTGGATGTGGTTGGCTCCAATGATTTGAAATTCATGGATGACAGCACTTCATCTTCTTCCTCATTGTCTTCTTCGTTATCGGGTACGCTGGACGCTGCATCCGATTGTTCTGCTTCAGGTTCTAGACAGTCTGATAGGATGGTTCATACCCCATCACCGTTGATAAACGGTAATTCTCAGAAACATATCCCAGTGGCTGCGAACTCAGTCATCATCTCTGCTTCTGGTCCAAGCACCAACGTCCCTCACATCAGTCCCATTCCTAGTTGTGCTCCTGTCATCTCCCGTAGATCCGCACCAGTGGATAGTTTATCTTCATTGCCCTTACCACCGATTTCTCGCTTAAGCGACCGATCTACGTCCAAGGCATCTCGGATACCAGTTCCCACTCGCACAGGTCTTCTCAAACCGGTGTTGCTGCCTCCTCTTCGATATACTCACCCATCTCCTTCACAGTCCCCATCCAGACAACCACTAGAGCCGAAAAATGGCATACTCAATACTGACTCAACCAGGCTTTTGTCAAACCAACTGGACTCCGGTGCTCTAGATTCCCGGTTACCTGGCTCGGTGTCGCGAAACTCTGCTTCGCCGGAGCCACCACTCTCAGGGGATTCCTTTTCTCCAGTGAGTCACCCTATTGTTCTGTGGTGCGTGTAAACGACCGTACGTTTGAAGCTACGGCAACGGCTGTAGGTTCGTTAGTTAGTTTTGTCGTATGGTGACAAATCATGCACAACAACATCGACTTTGAGGTTACGTAGTAGCGTCTAAAATCACAACGTGGCTCACTAAGTTCATCCAGAACGCGCTGCGGTTAATACACTATGGACAAGTGGAATGCTACTTGTAGCCTGTGATCCACATAGGAACTGGGAAAGCGCGGAATTCTCCCCAGAAAATTTGAGTGATAGAAACCTGATGGGGATTCATGGTTCTTAGGAGAAAGTTGGGCATTATTCAACATAATGTTCAGTTCTGTGTCGACATGTCTTGGTCAAGAAACATGCAGTTCAGAAATGGATTCATAGTGTAAGCACTGCAATCGCTATATTGGTCACTGTTTTCACGTTCACGCGCATTACCTTCCTTTAGTTTGTAACAGAAGAACTACGGAAGCGGCTGTGTGCAGGAAATCATTGCCATGGTGCTTATTTCATAGCTATTGCTGGTTCGACTATGATGGCTCCCATTGTGAATAAGGTATCCTGCTCGTCATGTTATATTAAATTGCTCAACTAGGTTCTCACTGCTTGCATGTATCTGTTTCCTAGTTACTGTTAACCTACATAATTTATCCTCCCAGTTGATTTTCCTGCAGGCAGTAGTATGTTTATTCTCTTGGTACCTTCCACTTTGATTCCTCTCTTTCCACCCACGTCTAGCATCTTTATAGTACACGCCTACCATGTCGTCCAAATAACACTTAGGGAAACTAAGAAGCGATTGGGAAGTCCCAGTTGTGATCAAATCGGTTGTGCGCTAACACCTAAATGATTTCGAGCCTTCCTTACCTAATCTATGTTGGGGAAAATTGTTTTGTTCCACTCAACACTTGATCAATGGTTTCTCGCACACCTTTTACCTGTTGGTGATAATACAACGACTGTCTCATCCATCATTCGTAGGACTCAAAGTTACGGTTTCTCGCACGGAGTACTGAGCGAACGAGCGGAAGCGTCTCTGCTTAATTGGATACCCATTGATAGTCGCCTCTTTGGTTCGTTTGGCAACATTTGGGAGAGAACAGGCCTAAGCTTCGTTCTGTCCTGAAACAATTTAGATTAGGATACTTAAGTCAGAGCTTTGTATACAAAAACGTATTGTACATACATCTCTTATCAGCTTCACGTGACTCATCATACTCACACCAAATTTATCAGTAATAAATCTCAAAATTGGCTTCAAACAGTCTGACTTTTACTCGCTGTTTGATCTATGCTATTCGTTCTATGTGTCTGAGAGCCAGACAAAATGCTACCGATCAGATGGGTTTGTTCATAAGTCATATATATGTTTTATGGTAAAATAAGGAAATGCATTGGACCGAAAACCGTTTCGCTTTTCTTGGGGCTCATCCAGTAGACAAATTCCCCGGGCTTCCATCAACCTTAATTTCGACATGAATACCAAATTGTGAATGGGCGGTGAAATAGACCCAGGAATTTAAAGAAACCTAGTGGCTTATATGTCTTGTAAAAAATACTGCAATATCTTGAATACCGTGACATTTTTAGCATACTTACTGCATGTTCATCTTTCGTTAGCATTGGGTTAGTTAACAACTGAGTACATTTCACTACGTGTTGAGCATCTTTATCCAAACTGAGTTTTTAGACTAATCAAGAAATGTAAGATCCATATCAGATTCACTTGGGAATGGATGGACTCACGCAGACAGAAGATTCGATTAATACGAGACACTGGTTCATGGTCGTTGGTTTGTTCACTGAGCTGGGCAATATGATTGCAGACTTTTCATCACCAATCGAGGTGACATCATCGGTGCGTTGGTAGGGAGCGTCGCGGAGCGTAGCGATGGGTTGGTGGTTATGCGTTGAGCAGTGTTGTGGGTGTGTTAGCTATTAGCCGGGTTTGACCTTCGGTCATGATTGGTTGTTCGGTCGGTCGGTTGCTGTGTCCGGATTGATCGATGACCACGTGAATTGTGAGCCTGGCTTCCCTGACCTCGTGCTCAGCTCGATGCCGGGGTGACCTCTGTCGTTGACCTCTCTGGGTTCCGGCTCGTGACCTTTGTTGATCTGACTCCCAGCAGTTCCTTGCTCCTTGATTTGTGAATCCGTGACCTGCCACAGATGACCTTTTTTCTGTGTGGCACTTCAGCCCCACTAACTACAGCTGGTGTATCGCTGTCCGTAATGGTGAGAGCGCAATGGTTGAAATCGCTGTTAATATGCCCCACTAACCTCCCTTTTCAAATGGTTTGCTTGAATACTTCCATCTTTGCAAGTAACCTTTAGTTTCGGTTCATTCATTCACCGTAGGTGCAGTTTTACTCCTCGTTAGGATTTAAGTATTCTCTACTACATTCAACTTCCTCGTACAAACGCTTGAAGCAATTCGTGGGATTACATGACAAACTTACGCTTGTTTTCAAATCGAGTTATTAGCACATTGCAGGTATGGCTTGAACTATCCGCTATTCGTTTTATGCATCACGCCATGAGTAGGCCATGAACGTAGAATGCAGAATTAGAAGTAACTTAGCGTGTGACTCATGGATTCAACCCACATTATTTCCTGTACGCTCTATACTACTCCTACTGATTGGTGGATATGCACTGTACTCAAGCTGGCGATGTTTCCAAGATTCATATTCGACTGACAAAATGGATTACTCACGAAGCAAAGGTCAAACTTTCCAGCTACTCCATGTGTGGAGATGAAGTATACATTCTGCCTCCCCTGTCTTCTTAACGGCAGTCGTAAACTGAACGAAGCAAGACAAATACTGTGGAATGCCGGACGACCTTCTGATGGAAGCTTTTCATTCTTTGAAAGCTAAGACCCCCGGGTAGAATTGTAGAAAATGCGGCTCAAAGTAGGCCTCTTTCCATAGAGATGGAAGGTTGAGTGGAGATGAGAAACTGAAGGTCTTAAGAAGACCAGGTATTTTGGGGGTAGCAAACGGATTTTTCTCATTCCATTGTGGTTCGCTTCTATGAAGGACAAATCCAGTCGACCTACATAAAGAAATATGGTCGACTGTTGCTCTCCCTGTGCATCAGCAAAGTCACGATAATTGAGGATGAACAGAGATTTGTAATTGAGAATCGATCGTGGACCTCATGACAGGCAAAACAATAAACACATTTCCGGCAACTCATGTCTGGCCAACCGGATTGTTACAATTTATCTTTTAAAAATGTTGTGAATTCACAAACCGAAATCGGCCTTGTATGAATGGTTGAACACATCGAAATGACGTTGACCAATTGGATCCACAAACTCACATCCAGTGAAAGCAGACGAGGGTCAGTCGAATTCCTCTCACAGATCCTGAAGGCTTGGATACTCAGAATAGACACACTGGTCATTTGAACAGTGAACACAGTAAGGGCTGTGTTGTTTTATGGGTGCGAGACATGGCCTCTACGGACAGATGATGTGAGGCGTCTCCAGGTTTTCGACCACCGATGCCTCAGAAGCGTGGCTGGCTTTGGATGGTTTCAGCGTGTTAGTAACGAGGCGATTAGAAAACGGGTATTTGGTTGTGCTGCAGGTACTTCAATTGGGGAAATCATCCAGCACCACCGACTCCGATGACTCGGTCATGTGCGCATGCCGAAACACCGTCTACCGAGACAAGTATTGTTCTCCGTGCCTCCTTCAGCATGGCGCAAACCGCGAGGTGGACAGCGCATGACTTGACAGAAAGGCATGAAAGAGATCACGAAGAGTTTGGGTGTTGTTGGTGTTGTACGCCTTCCAGGATGGGGTCCCCGTGACCCCACCTGTGCTTGGCTGGAGACGTTGCAAGAAATGGCGACTAATCGATGTCAGTGGCGTTCATGCTGTCAGTTTCTTTCCAGATTGTCTGATTGAGCAGTTGGAGGTGTAGGCACCTCAGAATGCTTGACATAGGCCAGCACTAGGTCCCATCCCTCATCCACTCTTTTTCTCTTTTCACTCTAGGGCTTTTAATACATTATATATATACATATGTATGAAATTGGACGAACTTTATGGTTGTACGGCAGTGAAGCATCAGTGTCAACACTGATGTTGCTGTCTGTGATGATGATGATGATGATGGTGATGACGGAGTTTGACCAGTATGTGCGTGGTTCATACTGGAGTGACCAGAGCCTACTGATACTTTGGCGGTACTATTCGACGGTTGAGTGGGTTGAGTAGGCCACGGTCAACGGTCATCAACATATCCGCCACAGGAATATCGGGTTTGCATGATTTTTCTTCGCCCTTGTAAAAAATGCTTCTGGAACTGCGGATTTTTCGGGTTTTCTTGGAAAGTTACGGGCAAATATATGGAAAAGGTAGCTGTCGTTAATCTCAAGCTGCAGCACTGTACCTGTCCGTTTCAGCATTCTTCCCAATCACCAGTTAAATCCCTCAAAAAGACACGCGTCTTCCGCGATCATTATCGTCCGTTAGCTTCTCGTAATGAAATGGTGTACTTATATACCGTATTGCGATTTCCTCTTCTTAGTGAAGATCTGTTTGTTGACCTGCATCCGAATTATGGTGTTCTTTATGATCGCATTGCGAAGTCGTCACATTAGACGGGACCTTATTGCTCCCTCATTCATGGTCGTGTACAAAATTAGACTATCTCAGAGAATCGATTGCCTAGCAACGGCATCATGTAGGTTGATGTCTGCGCATGCACACATTCGTTTGCGCGCCATCTGGATGCGTACCCATAGGTGTTTACCTGTGTGCCTTAGCCGCAGAATTTAGCTGCTACATCAGACAGTGTGTGCGTGTGTGTGTGTGTGTGTGCGTACGTCTATCGCTGTGCCGGTTATGCCAGGCGTTTACGCACGCCCACAACACATGTACGCTCTGCGTCCATATGGGGTTTTTTAATCGCGTACTGCTGTATGCTGCCGTTTGGGCCCGTGGATACACATATTAGCCGTGTACAGTTGTGGTTAATTGAAAAGTGGGTTCCTACGGGGTCCCGCTGCCCCCTCCCTTATGTAAGCTTATCGATCGATCACTCATGTATACACCAGAAAGACTACTTTGAATACTGCCCTTTGCTTGCTTAACATGATTATCTTTTGTAAACTGAGTAACTGCAGTTTATAGCAGTGCACCGGTGACCGGAAAGTGTGAATAGAAAGTGCCGATGGACTGAAAGTAGACAAAAATGTCTTTGTAAACACCATGTGACACATGGAATACACTTCTAATTAGGATCCCGTTTATTTTGTTATTCGTTCTAATTTGTCACTCTTCACAACCTCAAACTGCTTACTTGTGGTTTGCTTAACCGACGATTTGCCGCATTTCGGAGTGAAGTAGATCAGTTGGCCCGTCACTTGTTTTGTTCAACATCCCATCTAGTCATTCAGAGATTTGCCTTTGTCAGTGCTGTGTCAACTGTTGTTGCTTATGCGTTGATTAACTGCATGACTTGAGTTGGACAGTAGGTAACATGCTTACCTCTGTGGACAGGTATGCGGATTCAGGCTCTCCTGTCATTCTCCTTATTGGAAACTGTTAACATGTCATGTTGGAGGCTCCAGCCTACTATAGGTTTTTCCTGGACAGTGAAGTGCGGCCCTCAATTCAAGGATTATCCTGACAAATTTGCTTGCAATAAAACCATCGCAGGAAATTGGACCGTATCGTACGTCAGCATACCTCAACGGCTTACGGAACTGTACAAATGGATGGTGGAGCAGCATCCAAAGAGCTTATCTTACCGTACTTTTCAATAGACATGGGTATTATAAACGCTATATCCCGGTCCTCCAAGTTGAGGGTGGAATAAGTTGCAACTTTTCCAATCGTAGTTGAACTAATCTGCTATTTTTCCAGCAGGATTTTCATTTAGGTGGCCACTTACCGAATTCAGGCAAGTAACTTATCATTGATTCTCACAGGTATATTTACCAACGTATGTCGCTCATCAGAAGATATCCTGGTGGGCTAATTACTTGGAGATTGTGAAACCTGTGAGTCCCGGGATATCACTTATCCGGATTCCACAGCGGATCATCTAATCATACGTTTTTACTGAGGCAAACAAAGTCGACCGCCCTGGTTGCCTAGTCGCTTGTGTCGTCTACCTGGTTGATAGTCGCGAGGATGATGAACCCTTCCTCGGTACTATCCGAAGTGGGTCATTCGCATGATCAGGTTGATCGTGACCAGTATTTCAGACCATCTGAGACCATCGGTGAATGGTGTTGAGCTAGCTTTGCTATAGCTTTTGGACTTCACCCTAGTGCCTTTACAAGTGTTGATTTGTCTTCGGATCCTTCGTCATGAATGCGGCATCAGTGTCATCGCTCGCCAAACGGCTACGGTAACCAAGCAGGTTGATTTAGGTTCAACTAGATGTTTAGAATATGCGCTTTCATTTCGTCACAGGCAGTGACCTCTCAATATCTAACCTCATAACGGGTGAAGGATAGAAATTCCTGTTTCATAAAAGTGGTCGAAGGGGTAGCATCATACGATTGACCATGGCAGCCAGGGTGCCAGATAAAGTAGGAACTGAAGTCTTGTTATGATGGACAAAACATTGGCCTAGGCAATGCTGTCGCTAAAATTTAGGAGGAACACAATTGGAGCGCTTGCTATGTTTGCCTCAAACACTTCTTAGTGCTGAACTGCCGGCTGTTGTTTATGGACTTATGATCTATCTTAGCAGTGCTGGTAATTTTGGGACAAGATTAGTTTGTGTGGTGTACCTTGACAGGTTAGTTGCCGTAGACCTCAAAACCAATATTCATCCTAAGGAACTCTTCCGCCCCGTCCATTATGCCCAATGTGTTCTTCCAGCTTTACTTTGGCCAAAAGCTCTCAATTCTTTGTTGCTAGCATAGCTGATGCTTTCTCCTCTTGATTGAGGCTGGAGTTGGGGTGATCTTATGGTTATTTGGTGGAATATGTTGCCTGATTGAGCACTCTTAATCTACTGGTTTAAAAAGCGATATCAGCTATTCTAAAAGGATGACCATTATCCAAATCGGGGAACGTATGAGTAGCCTCCAGCAATGATCGAGCGATCGCGTTATCGATTAATGGGTCGAAGAACGAAAACCTAACAGCTGAATCTATTATGGTATGCCGCTGTGTGGAAATGCAGACTTGCAGTCGTAGTCATGACAGTAGGCGAATGTTGATATGATCACATTGCAGTTACTCGGCCTAGAGTAGCAAAATGTCGGCAAGAAAGTGGGAATAAATAATCAATTTACCAGTTCTAAGTGGTCGTGGGATTTGTAGAGTTTAGGTTCACATCACTCCCGTTTGGACAGTCTTTGTCCTGTCCATGTGCATTTATTCTGGTGAGTCCATACCAGATAGGCGATATACTCGAGTTTCGCGCTCGCCAGAGCTCATCAGCAATGTATTTACTTAGCTGTGCCGGGATTCGTACTCCAGACCTACGAGGCGGCTGTGTCGCCACTAATCCACCAGCGCATGCTGGATGCACCGGGGTTATCAAGTCTGAACGGGCGTAAACAGATGTTCACGCTTGAGTGATGTGACTGGTTTGTCCGACGATTCGAACGTCACTCCAGCGTGAGCATGTCCGCCTGTTCATGCGTGATAATTTAGGTGAGTCCAGTATGCGCGGCTGGACTAATAATAACACGCCCCTCGCATGTCAAACGTTCGGAATCCAAATCTCGCCACGACTGAGAATATGTACTACCAATAAGCTTTAAGGAGCGCGAAATTCAAGTGTGTTGTTTGCCCAATTTGGTCTGGACTCACCAGAACAAGTACTCCAGGACAGAAGAAAGCTGTTCGAATGTTTATGTGAATTTTCGAGTTAACAAAACGTGAAAAGTACAGCAAATAATGGCATCAGGAATAACGGTTTCTACCATTGGATGTCTGAATAGAGAGGTAGGGTTTGAAGAGGTCAGTAGAAGGCTGATCGCGCGAACATTTCAATACCATCTGGCTTACCAGACAAACTGTTATAATGAACCAAACGTTAGATAATGTGTATGAGGTTTTACTAGTCTGAAATCATATTTTCCCATTGGTTACAATCAGAAGACCATGTGGTTGGACAAAAAAAATCAATCTAGACTAGCCCATCGGAACAGGATCTTCTGAATTTATTCCCCTTTTCACAAATGTCCACTTCCCTCAAGAAATGTCATTTTCTAGGTTTATCAGTGGAATTTTCGGGAAGACATGCTCCAAGTGTTACTATAATTAAGCGCTTGCGATTTCGAAAGCAGTTTGTTTTATGCAGAAATGTAGAGTTTGTTCGCTCGCAATTTTGGGAACTTGTTGGTGTTGCCTTTGAGGACTGGTTTCACTCGTCAGACCGAATTAAAAAGGAAAAAAAACTTACAGCACTCTTTAAACGGGCTTTGTCTATTTTAAGCGCAGGAATATAGAAACGCATTTTATTTCTCCTTATCACTTTGCGTGGCGAAAAATAAATTTGATACCCCTCGAAACGCGAGATAGCTCAATGGTTAAGGCGCCAAATTACTGTCCGGAAGGTTCGTGGTTCGAACCCAACCTCAGCGTCTCGACTGTTCCTATCTATTCTCGGGCAACCCGGTAGTATCTCAACCATCGAGCCTCCTTCAGCTTGTACGACAGCTAGGCCCCGAAATGTTGTTACAGCTGAACGGTTGTATATTTGTACAGGATACGACCAGTTTTATCCAATTTGCTGGGTTAGGTCTAATAGGCTGTTTTGCGCTTGAACTTGCCGCACTTGACGAACTAAAAAAACTTTTTCACAATGCTCTGACGGGAATCCGTCGGTAACTTAAAAAGGAATAAAATTTTAACCTCCATGTATCAATATATCTGAAGGTAGTTTTTTTGGTTTTCGCAGTCAACATACAGTTCATCGTCTTTTCAGTACGTTAGTGTATCCATTGTCTGAATATGTTATCTCTATAATGGAACCTGTGGTGTTTTGATTGGCTTGTGCCTAATCACGTATAAACTGGATTGGAAATCGATCTATGTTAGGAATGAGGGGGTTTGTCGATCAAGAGCAGCTTGGAAAATATTTCATCTGAGAGCAGACGCTGATTGGAACCAGTCTTTCCAGTATGCATACCAGTTACCATCTTATCCCTGACGGGGTGTAGGTGTGGATTTTCTAAACCGAACTACTGTAGTCCCTCCCTTGCGCATAGTTGCGTGTGTTTATCCGCCACTTGAATCAAGGAGTCGTTAATGTTTCACTGCCAACTTGATCATATTTATTATTGCCGCGGCTGTTCGGAAACAACAAAATCCAAACGGTTCAGACTTGTTAGTCCGTCATCTCCTTGACTGTAAAACGGTGTCCACAATAAAGAGGTGTTTCTTCTTACAGGTATAGTATGAATTCGTGTTCTACTATCAGCTTACTTCGTATGTTTCATCTCAACTACATGTGGCTTTGTAGCACTTCCCGTTCACCTGAAATCGGCGAATTGAGTTAGCTAAAGTGGATCTAATGGGAAAAGTGGGCTACTCATTTCTCGGTCATCAAAGTATGTTCAGAAAACAAGACGTCCGAAACGCTTTTCTGCACTTTGATTGGAGACTTCGAAAGGCTTAAATATGCACAGTTATTGTGAAAATCGAGGTTCCTTATGAGCGGTAGTTGTATTTTACGGTCGGAAAACGCGAACGATCTACGGTGCACAATCTGGCTCACAGCTGTGTGATCCCATCGCACTCCGTCCATACGAGTATACTGTTGAACTGTACTGTCCACTTGTGCAGCCAAAGATTCAACCTCTGGCCGCCCAACAGGCTCATCAAACCGTTGCGCAACGCAGCTTCTACAGGCTATTACCAGTTTCTCTGAGGTTACTATTTAGGGCGAGGCAGCTAGTCATCCGCCGTCAACTCATTCGTAGGTTCCGTCCACGGTGACACGTTTTTAGGTTGATTTCCGTGCTCCTGGGGAACCGGAAAATATTATTGTGCTTAGGCTACCCAAGTGCTCCGCAACTATGGCCACAGGGGGAACTATTTGATGCTGAGTTCGTCAGTAGCATCATGTTCCAACTGAACACTATGTTTATCTGGGTTGCGATACGTCCAGCTATGGTTCCCGCTTATGGGTCTCGAGCAACCGTAATCCGTGACGCTCATGGCGCAGGAAGCAGTCTCAATGAGAAGTAGCTGTGGTAGTTGATTGTCGCTTTCCCGTATGTACCATTGAACAGTTTGCTTTTTAACAAAGGGTCAAACTGTTGCTTTTGCTACTGGGGCACCGAAACTTTCCAGCTCAGTAATTAGTTCTTAACTTTTTTCGTTCTTTTGTGATCGGCATGTGTTTTTTAGCTCTCAATTTCTCCGTAATCCCCTGCCTTGGAAATTCGTCACGTCGTTAATTACTACTTTTTTCTCTTGGTAACCTTTCGCACTCTTCTATGGCGTCTCATGGCTAAGCACTTGTAACTGCTCTTGAATGACGACACAACTGATGCTTCCATTTATTTCATGCCTAACTACCACTAGAAGCGTATCACCTAATTTCGTTTCCTAGAGATCCAGTGAGTCGCTTTAGGGTACCCACGCTGTTCACATTATCACCTCGTCTACATCACCAGAAATTGAGTTAACCATCCTTTAATTTCCAGATACTATTTCCTACCCTCATCATCCCAGTATGAATGCCTCAAATTTATCTCGGAGTTTTCTGTTTTAAATTCATTTAAGTTATTTTGCGGAATGATTTATGTGTGAAATTCCGCCTTCATTTTGTAAAGTTGGCTTGAGTGTCCACTGAAAGGGTAACTTGGCTTTCATACAATGTCCTAAAAACACGCCAGGAGCGCATTATTCCGTTGGATTTTGACGTCACTATGTAATTCTTTGATAGTGTTCATACAGCTTCCGTTGGACCATTGTCTCAGCCACACGCAAAGTAGCACCGTACGAGTGGCTTGCTCAGCTGCGCTATCCTTGAAGTAAGCAAATAAATGGAAATCGAGCTATGCTTTACTTCGGAGTTTCGATGCTTGGCTCAACATAGATGAGCAAAAATATTCTGTCTGGTTCGAGATAAATGAAGATCTCCTTGAAAAACGTGAGCGATTGGATTTTTCCCAAACGGCTAATTTTCCAATTTGTTTTGTGTCTATCTGCCGACACAGTCTATTATTTTGGTTATTTTTCCGAAACACTGCGCCCATTAGTTGCAAACGAGCCAACCGAAACGAAGGTGCAGAGCTACCGAAAGGGCGGTTTTCAACGAACCAACGAAATTCAACTGAATAAACATAAACTCCAAGTGCAGTCCAAAGACAACCAATCATGTTAAACATGTTAAAGTATAAGTGGAGTCGGTGTGGCTGGTACCCAGCGCAACTGAGAGAAATGTCATAGATCTATCGGAGCCATAGAAGGCGCCTGTTTTTTGTCATCTCCTGACAGTTCTCCTCCATGCTGGGGTCTCGCTTTCCAGAGAGCCAGGAAGGGTAGAGACAAATATCAGTGAACGGTTCACTTCGCCCAATCTGAAATTGTGCTCCAAACTGTGTGCTACCGAATATTGCTCAACTGTGTCCTGGGCTTTGCAGCGGCTTACACACTTTCAAAGAAAACGTACCCAAATCTACCGATTGTTGCCAAACCATTCCGAAAAAAAACGTACCCAGTTCGTAACGTCAAAGTCAATGAATAATTGTTTATACCTTTGTCTTTCATGTGAAGTAGGCTTGAGGCAAACACATAGTACACATAAACAAACCAATTTAGAGGGAGCTAAAGTGGGAAAACCTAACAAAGAATACCTACGATAAACTTTATATCTAACGGTTTGGCAACTTGGCTCATGTGTTTTGCCTTTGATTCGTATGTAGCTAAAATTGAAACACTGCGTCCTCAAATTAGCTGACAAATTGAATGTGTGAGTAGGTTATGTAGGGATCATACTAACTGGCCTCGCTGCTGATTGTGATGGAATGACTTTGATAGTAGCCAGTTCACTGTCTTGTTTGAATATCCCCCGGTTAGATGCAGCCACCTACCAGCAAGACCTATCGTTTGGTTCTGAGCTGTATGGTACTGAAATTCCGGGACTTCCGTTTCAATTTACGAAGTTTTGTTTTTTATAATTTTCCGCTCCTTTGTGGCCCAAGGCAAACTGTTGATACTGTAGGCCCGTGTGCCTCAAGAGTGTAATACTTCAGGCTGTCCACGCAGACACAAATTGTTTTGAGACACCGCGTATTTTATGCCACATAAGGAAACGATGCGGTGCGGTCATTTTTATTGACTGTTTTCCAGTTTCCTGCCTGAACCTGAACACATCCCAGTGTTCTGTTATTCAGTACTCTCATCAATTGGTATCCGTGTTCATAGCCTGCGAACACAAGTGGTTAGTCGTACTGCCAACAGCACCAAGTCAAGAAAACTAGATTTGATCTATCCGCATAACACCGCTGCGCTAAACCTTGGAGGAGAATTTGGTGCCTTTTTTATTGTACACTAATCTGGGTTCAACTTTACCTGCACATATTTTCGAACAACATTTGAAATTAACGGGATATCGTTCAGTCTGTAGCAGACCATAAACAATCTAAACTGTCACACGCCCCTCAATCCGACCTCTGAGCGTCCCGCAGTATCTAACATAGACTGTAACCTTGCGAATACAGGTTAAACAAACAAATCAAAACTAGAATTGTCCTTCCTTGCGTAGAGTTGTTTTTCTTTGACAGGGCTCATGGCTCTGCGGGGCAGATCAACAAATATGATTGACTGATTTCGTGCCGTAAAAAGTAATCACATTGACTACAGGTTGTTATATGATACAGACTACTGGATGCGGAGTTCCAAGTCATTACGCCTCTTGGCTTCTCTGTGTGTCGTTGTTTTTCGCCACATGTCTTACACGCGTTGTATGCGTACCATTCTCCAATTGATTCGAATAAATTATTGTTTCCACTAGCACCGGATACCAATCTCATGGCCGAGTGGTGACCATAGTCAGCACCATGACCAATGACCATGCATCTAGTCGACTATACTGAACAGCATTGCTCTTGTCGAGGGTCATGGGTTAGTTGGCACCTTAAGTGGTTGACAAGACTTCAACATTTGAATATTCCAAATGGAAAGGAAGGAAGGCGTTGAAGGGAATCGAGTTGTTTTGATTATGATCCGCATCTTATAGTTGCAATATAATGGCACTTGGACCCGTTTATTAGTCGACATGGCCTTGTTTGCACTTCATCTACCAATTGTTTCGACTTTACTCACAGTCTTGTGTGAGCGATAATCATCCAGAATCGTGATCTTCAAATACTGCCGGCTTGTGTTAGTTGTGTTAATATCAGTGGAGAGAGAATCTTGGTTTTTAGGCCAACAGCATCGATAATTAAGGGGGGAAAGTAAGTCGGCCCCTCATGGTGTGCTCAAGAAATCTATATTTTTAGCTGTTAAGTACTACCTGTAAAACTAGATGTAACGGATATTTTCGTTCGGAAAGGGACCTCACAAACATGAGCTGCTGAATATCGGTTTTGAAGCTATACTGGCAGCATAGTGTCGTCCGCGTACTCTGCGCCGCTGAAATCCCCATCCTTATTTGGGCTCCATAGGTTGATTGATTGCTTCTCACTGGGTCATTTTGATTCCATGGTCCAAGTTAGAGTTTGGGAGACTGGAGCTCTGACGGTTACCTATTCCGGAGGGAACTGTGGAATGGACGCCCTATGGTGCGCGCCTTGTTTTCTCACGTAGTCAAAAATCCCCTTTTATGTGACTTGACTGTGAGTGCCTGCACAAGTAACTCAGATTGAAAGAGCAAAACAGTTACCCCTAAATGATTCGGATTGGACTCAGAGTGCTTGATGTCACACTAGCCCTCCGATCGGGTATCTAACATCCACCAAAATGTTCGTTTTCCACCTGGTTGTTGCCATTTGCCAACTTGCCTTAACCATTTCTCTTCTGGCCGACCATTTTCTATAACGACTGGAATATTTCGCTCAACAAATTATCGATTTTAAAGCCTCCAAACCTCAACTATAGCAATGACCTCGCTGTCAATTGCCAAAAAATTTAACGATGCCCTTGTTTGGCGAATTTGACGGACACTTGAGACCGAATCGACCAAAACTTGCTTCGTACCATTAACAGTAGTTTCGGCTACAATAACTCTTCAGTTTCGTTGTACTCCTTGTCTACAATGCACGCACCCAGCTATACGTACAGCCGCACGTGACCACGTCTGTTCCAAGTGCGCCAAGCTTGACACTGCATCCGGCGCAATCCCATGGCGGCCACCTTCCTCTTGCCAGACACGCAAAATCACGATTTGCCGGACAGTCAAGTTGACCGGTGTTGGTCATGTCTAGTTACTGTGGTTCAGCCAACTGATGGCTGGATGTCGTCGAGTTACACGTCCGTAAACACGCTGGACAGACGCGAACGCACACGCCGAATCACTTGCTTTTTGAAATCACTGATCTAGATTCTTCGTTAATATGTGCAGTGAATTTCCTTTGCTTTCATGCATTGAAATGTTACGTCTGTTTTAGAAATGGGAGGGTACGCAAATTGGCTGTGAATGACTCAAAGGGTGTGATCTCCATCCATGTGAAATCGAAAAATTATCTAGATACTACCCTCCTCACATATCCTTCCTTCATATGTGTGAATTTGTAACTTTATTCAACTTAATCGATTTCTGTCTGTATCTTTCACCGCACTGCACGTGTGAGAAAATGTCATCACATAGGTGTCGTTCGAAAGGATCCTTTTTTGACTTGTGTTTCGTGCCAACAAATCCCTTTTTCTTTATCTGTATGTGACCGGGAAAACACACCCGGTATGTGTGTACCATAGGATCGGTACTGTCTTACTCTTTTTCTGAGTAATTTGTTTTTGATACTAGGATTTATCGGTTATGTAGGCTTTTGTGAAAAAAAAACAGATTTGTGTAGTTTAGTCTGCACTGAATCTGACGTGGAATCGAACCGGGATGCGCTTCGTAGTGTCCACTCACCTCATTATGTGATTTTGGAGGCCCCGTTCCTGCCCGGTGAATATGTACACACGGTATGGGAACGTCTGTTTACGGAATCAAACATCAGATTTCCCTGTCATGAAGGAAACTACTCATGATTGCTAAAAACCCTTCAAAAGCCTTTCTTTGGACTCATCAGGCAGGCACAGTCCCCGGTTTTCCGTCAAAACTATATTCTGCTTGAATCCACATTGCACGAAATTCGACAAATGCGTACCAGTTTGGTTTTCACAGGAGACTCATCTTAATCTCAAGTGAAGCTTTCGTTTATGATATTCTTCAGCTGAATAGATTTTCTTAGATTTAATTTTCTCGTCCTTGTTTAATGCGTTTCTGTCTCTTTGTATGGCTATATCCAACTTCACATGGCCTTCATACGGTTATTTTGTCTATACTCCCTCAGGTTATAAATGCCACAGATCCAAGTAATCAGCTGATTAATGGTACCCAATCAGGTTTTAGTGATCTCAATGGGACGGAAGAGGAGGACGAAGATGAAGTAGCGGCCGCATATCCCGAAGCCATTCGGCTATCGCCGAAAACCCTAAACTACCGACGTCGGCTCACCAACTCGCCAGAATCCGCGACCCCTCCACGATCTTGCGCCTCTAACGGATTTGCTTACACTTCCGATTTGGACCAAGATTCAAATAGGTTACATGACATCTTTGTGCGACTGTCTGACTCTGAGTCCGACAACGAGTCTATCGCCGAGTCGATCTACCACCAACCTCCGAAAGCGGCGGATAGGGGAGCAGCGTCCCGGTTGGCGAAGCGCTTGTTTAATCTCGATGGTTTTCGTGTTACCGATGTGGCGAAGCACTTAGGGAAGCGGTATGTCATACTTTTATTCGACTCCGTACTGTCCATTTCGTTTTTGGTTGAACTGACATGTCTGCTAAGAGGCTCTTGTTCGCTGATTTCTTCCTCGCTTTAGCTTCACTGCTTAATGATCGACAGTCACCTTTCTATCTCCTGTATGTGTTGACCTCATGTGCCTTCCGGGTGAAGATGCAATTTCGGCCCGCAGAAGATTCATTGTGTTAAAAGGCTAGAAAAAAGAAATCTGAATTAAGGGGCACATGAGTTTGTGATATCAAGTGGAGCAACAAGAACTACCCCAAGTTCGATCCCGGGCCGTATGCGTTAAAGACTAGCCAGCCCCTTACCTCAAAGCCAGGAAGTCGAGTTGACCGAACCGAGGCCATGCTTGCTGTCATCTCAGTTTTGTTGGTCGATCCCCACTACGCTTCTTGTACTGCGGGCCTGACACTGTGAATGCTATCCCTTGGTTGTCGCCATTACACTCTTAGGACGTAACTTAACGGCCGCGACCGAATTTCCATTTTTCTCCTCTTCATTTAAGTTGCGAACCACAAATAGACCATCTTGCTTAATGGCACATTACCCACTCTTACCCTGAAAACCATCAAAATGTATTTCGCAGCTCTACCGACAGACACTCAGATGGAACCCATTCTAGAATCCTGACAGCTGACTGTGCGTCAGAATCCGATGAAACGGCAGGTAAAAATGTGTGACAATCCACCCAGCTTTTGTCACGCTCACCTCATCCCCTGGTGATTGTGAATTACTTTAAATAAACGGAACACTGTTGTACATGATAGAGCGATTATAACCTCACTAATTTTTCTTACAATAACGCAACTATTTTGCAGAAGCCAGAATCGAATGATGGTGTTTAGTGAAGTCATATCCAATGGTATTTGTTCTTGAACCATCCTAACCAAGTTCGTCCACGGGTTGATGTTTAGTTCGCATCGAGTTAAAAACCAGCAGCAGGCACATGAGTCCCCCCGAACAAAATGAGTACACTCAGTATGATTTAGACCATGTTGAATGATGGTTACTGTCTGACGAGGCGGAAGCTTCCGGTGAAACATTGCTTTGCTTAATTCGACATGATTGTAGATAATTGAAGGCAATGATGGGATGCGTAGACCGTCAGAATGCAATTTTATTCCATTTACTGCACAATAAACATGACCGCTATTAGGCGACAATGCCACTAACAAAACCTTGAGTTCCATCCGGCACAACTCACTCAGTTAGACCGTCATAAATAACTACTCAAAACTAGCCTCGTATTGTCATGCTGGTGGACAAGCAGCTTCAGCATTTTCGCAGGCCGCTTTATCCGAATCATTGGACAGCACAATTACGTGCTTTGAAGTCACTAAATACGTTATTCTAGGCAGCCTTACATTATGTCCTCCTAATTGGATATTGCATATGAGATTTTCTGAACCAAGCCATTGTCTAACTCGTTTTTGTGGGAGTTGTGGCATGTACTTTTATAATCTATTGACTTGCTCTCAAGAACACCGGTGATTTATTTGGCTGTCTACTTGCAGAGCGTTTACAACCCAAGCTCAGTCAAACGCTTGAGATTCGCTTTACGATTATTAGGAAATTATTCCCCTTTACGGGTACTTTCGATGGTGGTGTAAACCAGTTGCTCCATTTGTTTCTGATCACTTCTTTTCCGCCTACCCTCTCACTGAGTAACCACTACAATACCTCACCAAGGACCGATATGCTTACTCTTGTTTGATCCAACAGGGGGGCCCGCGTCGCCCGAAACACACTTTGCATGGGCCTCTTGGTTCAGCAGAATTATCCATTCGCTGAAGAACTCACAACATAGTGTTTCCCCTACGTGAGCTGCGAAAAACACCGCTTTCGAGAATGTGGTGTCGTTAAACCCGATTTACAGGGGACGAAATTAGAAATATTACGGTGGTGCACGTTTATATTCGTATCTATTCCTCTCGTAGTGATAATGGTTACCTAGCCTAGTAACTATGTCGACCTAGTAACTTACTCACTAACCTGATGAAGCTATTGTGCCAAAAACAATACGTTGCCAAGCGATAAATCCACCGATTGCTTACCAGCCTTTTTTTTCAATCGGTTGCTGAATTTTTCTGACTGACTGGTAATCTGTACAATTTGCCTGGACGAAAATCAATCACTTTGGCATAGGTTTTCCGACGGAAATGGTTCCGTGTTTTCGAAAGTGTTTGTGTTTCTTGTGTTCAAGCGGGTGACTGTATAACTATATTGTGTACGGTAATCTTATTCAGCATTTCGCAGAGCAAAATGAACTTGCTAAGTGGTCATAAAATCCGCAATAATATGTGCACTTCTATCGCCTTCACCCGGAGATTGAACGTTTTCTGTCTCTCAAAGCCTCTAAATGGGGTGACATTGTCTTGCTCGAGAACTCACTGTCCGCCCATTGCCAAATGCTTACGTGTGTCACTTTTCGCCGAACGTTATATTGTTCCATTAGCCATTTTTCTTTGTTTTTGGACGCTCCCATCTACAACCAGTCTCAGGTTTCTTTGTTCTTCTTTTTCCTTGATATGTTGTTTAACTGTGTTTGATTCTCCTAGTGGAAGAACCCTGTCCCTTATTTAACGCAAATTTTCACTGATTTCTTTTTTCCCCGTTGGAACTGTGGAATTCGGAAAGCGTTGCCGGGACGCCGTTGGTGTTTTGTTTCAGTAGCATGCGTGTTGTGATGTCTGGCGTCGTCTGAATATCTGTACCGGTCTTGTCACTGTTGGTCCAAGCATTCAGATGCCTGAAAGAAACTTCATCCAGACCGAGACAGTTATGTTTTCTAGTTACCTGACGTGGGTTAAACGACCATGTATTTCTCCCTAATGGACTCCAGTTTTGGCTGTGTGCCTGCGTTCGTTTTAGGTGCGTGTGGTAACGGCTATCAGTTTATTCGCCACGTACTCGGTGAGTCAGCTTTTCAACCACTGGGACGGAAATTAAACTTAACCGGGTGCTAATTGAGATAATTTTGTGGTTATCTGTTTTTCACCCCGTGATCCTTTTCCTTCTGGTTTAGACTGGGCCACAAAGTATTCGGCTGGTTTCACATACGACTCCGTTCAAACCACTGATGGAATCACCTCTTTTTCGCGGTAGGTGACAGCAGGCAAGCCTGAAAGCTGATTCCAGCCACCTGAGTTTATGTGCATCGGATATCAGGTGGGCCTGTTGGCTCACTGTATCTGGACTTCATCTGGTGCTCACAGCTTGTGACACCACTTAGCGCAACTGTTTTTTTTTATTTCCGACATCATTTCCTGCCGTCCGACTCATGGGCTCAGTTTGAGTCCACGACCTAGGAGCAGTCCGTCGTATATTGTCCCGGAAATGACATATCACTACGCCGTTCTTATTTGTTATCCCATTTATTGGTGGTAGATGGAAACTCTTAACACAAATTGTGTCTACTCTTGCTAGCAGTGTCACTTAGACTCGTATTCAAGCCTCATCCTGACAGTGTATCACTCCATTGTTCATTCTTGCCAGCCGATATGGTCGAATGCTCGCCGTTGCGTTGCTCTAAATGGATTCGCGGCTATCACTAAACACACTGATGAAGCGCGTTTATTAGTCCTTCTCTTCAGATTGTCTCGCATAACAACTTCCGAATTTCGTCAAAGTACGCATCACTAAAGCTGATTTTCGTAATCACTATTGACGGCCGATCACTGGGCTTTTGCACCTTCCTCACTTGCTGCAGCCACCGATTGGATGAAGCTTGTGATAAGGTTTCGACTTTTTGTTCACTTGCACATAACTGAAATAACATCGAATCGATTTTCACCCGTTACCTTTTGGGGAACGCCGCTACCAAGACACGAATGTGCGGTGGTTCTTTTCTAATCAGATCATCCATGATGTGAGGAAGCCTCCTTTCCCGATTTTTTGGCTTGAGATAGAAGCCTGTCAAAAAAGTGAATATCTCCAGAGCGAGTGCTACCAACCGATAGCATTCACATGGAACGATCAAGGTAGAAATATGCTGTTCAAACATTCTATGACATTCAGTAAGCAAGGCTTCCATTTGACTGGATTTCTGACTTAAGTCGTATTTTCCATCGTTGTGGAGCTTCAAACCACTAATCTGGTCAGGCAGTCGGTTTCTCCGGGGAGAGGGGGGAATCGTCATCATCGACAGCGTGACATCATTGTGCAACACCGATGCTTCGCTGCTGTACAACCATGATTTATTTGAAAACCTTATTGTGAAGAAAAGAATAGAGATGGACGGGAAAGGGACTTAGTGCTAGCTTACTACAATCATTCCGAGGTGTCCGCACACTTATTCAAGCAATCTGGATAGAAACTGAAGCCATGAACGCCACTGACATCGGTTGGCAGCCATATCTCGCAGCCTCTCCAACAAGGCGCAGTGAGGATCAAGCGGTCCCCGTCCTGGAAGGTGAGTAGCGCTGATAACACCCAAACTTTTTGTAATCTCCTTCACACTTGTGTGCCAGGTCAAGGATCGGCCACCTCTCTGCTTCCGCCACTCTGAATTGGACATGGAAAACATCACTGTCTTCGGCAAACGATGGTTAGGCATACGCAACACATGTCCCAACCAACGCAGCTTCTGGTACTGGACACATTCTTCAATGGAAGTACCCGTTGCACACCCCAAAACTCGCTTTCTAACTGCCTCGTTACGGATTCGCCGACACCAACCCACATGAGCTATGGTTCTGAGGCAATGACTGTCGAACACCTGAAGACGCCTCAGTTCCGCTGCTCGAACAGGCCAAGTCTCACAGCCATACAACAAAACAGCCCGCACTGTAGCTTGATACACGCGTCGCTTGAGATTCAGGTGTACATCACTTTGACGCCATAGGTGTCTCAAATTAGCAAACGCGACTCGAGCCTTGCAGGTTCGTGCATTGACCTCGTCTGTCACCTTACAATCAGAACTGCATTAGAATATACACCCTGATTCAATATTCCTATTCGCGAAGGTCAAAGGACGAGATGACTGTGGTCAGTTCATCCGAAAAACGCTTGTGCCTTCTCCTCTTCGAAGCTGAGAACGATGTCATCTGCATATTCAAGATCGACAAGCTTTTCATCACAGGCTATTCGAACACCGGGGTTTCGGAGACCTTCCAGGGTTCGTCTCATGATTTCATCTATCACGAAGTTAAATAGGAATGGAGAGAGTGGGCATCCCTGACAGACCCCACTTTGTGTATGGAAGCTTTTGGAGAGCTCTCTCACACGTCCTGAAGTCTGGGAATACAAATACTTCCGGACGTGTGTGAATTTAACGGACCATTTTTTATTTCCAGGCTGACGTTCTGTTAGGCACATTACACATATGCTAGATCTTTGGACTTATTCAGGGGCGCAGATTTGTTGTCGCCTCTACAATCAACCAGTTTTACAGCGTTTGATGCTGAACAGCTGCCGAAAGGAGGCACGACGGCTGGGATACTGCCAGGTTGCCCAAGCCTAAACATCATCAATCGAGATGCTGTTGTTGGTTTCGAACCACAGACCTTCCGTTCCGTAAGCTGGCGTCCTTACCACTGAGCTGAATAGCAGTATCGTATGAGAATGACTCCAGTTTCCATGACAGCTGTCGTTTGTTTGAAACATGAAAGGCAGATCACATAAGGACTTTTCGACAATTTGGCACCCCGAAAGCTTTGGAAGAAAAAAGCAAACGCGGATAATGTTTTGCGATTCATGAGATTAGCAAGACAGTTCTGTATCACGTACGAATTAGCGGAAATTGAAGCATAATGTTGTTTTTCTTCATTCCGTGTTTATCGACAGGTCCTTTTTTGCTCGCAAAAACTTTCAAGACTTGAAATACCAAGGACTGTGAATTTCTCACCTGTTGGCCTTCGCTCATGGATCCTTTTTTCGTGTGCCTTTATTTTTTTCCGAATTAGAACGGGGGTTCTTTATTTGTTCCCCTGTTTTTCAAACCGAGTGTCGTCGCCATTGTCGTGGCTTGATATTCGCGCTATACCGCTGGATACAAAACTTCAGGTTAGGCACGCGTCGTTCTCCTCACATGCTGCGCACCTCTGGATGGCAGTATTGCATCAATGTACTATTGATCTGTCTCGAGCTCCCATGAAGAGTTTGACAGAGTGTGCTCGTTACTCGCTTATCACGTATATCTATCGCGTTCCCTCCAGCAACGTGACGCATAATATCAGAACATGTTTTTTCCTGCTACAAATGCTTTTAGTTTTGATGGCACAGGTAGCTGTACCCAAAGCCAAGCTGACTAAATTTTGTGCATAATTTTCTGCCATTTCTCTGAGTAGCTGCCATGCAGCTAGAAAGAATCGCCAGGAATAACCACGTCGGGTGCTCGAGGTCTGCGCAGCAGCAGTCGAAAAGCCGGTGGGTGTGAGGCATGGATTTTTCGGTTTGAATTTCCACTCCTATCCCTCGAGTCATATCGAGCTTCTAGCTCAGCTTTTACGCTTCTTTGACACCCACAGGAAATCCGAGGTCTGAACTATTGTCGAGTCGCCGAGGCATAGTTAATAAGCATTCAAAAAGGAAGGGCAACTATGAATAACGCATCCAAGTTTGCCGCTACCCACTGTGCTCTCCAAACTACGTAGAGGTCCGATAGCACCTGAATCATCACGTCTGAACAGGCGAAGATGCTCACACTTGAGGGGTGTGACTGGTTTGCCTGACGACCCAGTAACTGCCCTGGTTTTGTCAATCGATTGAACTTACAGTCAGGTAGCTTCACAGATGCTTGGAACCTACTAGACAATTTTTTTTATTAGTTGTAGGTGGTTGCGAGATTTATAGAATTCATATCACTCTTGTTCGAACAGTCCTTCTCGGACCTTGTCACAATTAACCTGATGAGAGAAACTTGAGTTCAGTGCTTCTCCCTTTGATGTGAACTCTAAATCATCAGAATCGGTAGCGGGACGCAGTTTTTCCCTCCGTCTACTAAATTTCTATCCCAATCGATCAGTTCATCCAGATACTTCGGTGAAATATCATAAAATTCTTTGTTTCATCAAAGCCAACCTTGTTTCTGAGACAGATTTTGGACAGAATTCGCACTGGCAGCTGGCGCGAATTGCGGTATTTCTCCAGTAACCTTTTCTTATCTCGGGTAGATACGTGGTCAGCTGTTTGTCACAGCGCACTGCGTGTACTTTCTCCCAAATGGCATTGTGCCTGAGAGGCTGTGTGGTGAATTTAAAATGTACCAGCTCCAGATCAGTACACTTTGACAGAAAACTCGTGTTTCTGTCTTCTCTGTTTTCCATGCTGCCACTGAACTAGGGCACATTGGATGCCAAGGTTAGCATTTAAGGTTCCGCTCGTTTGGTTTCGAATTTTGTGAGGCACATCGCCAAGTTCGCACCAGGAATAGTACAAAACTTCACTTTTGCATTGTTGCTCAGGCCGGTCACTTTGTGTGGGAAATGCAATTTCGTGATACCTTACCGAGCAGCATCTGTTAGGTGATAGCACAGTGAGATAACTTCGCCACTACTAAACTCATGCATGAAGCTTACTAACAACCATTTGCTTATCCATCTGGGCTCTTCGGTTTCTTCTCTGTACCTGCACGATGTGGTCGCATTTCTTCATCACACCTGCTAATGACAAGTGCCATCTCCAAAGTATCCGTGGCTTCTTGTTTATAACACTATTCAACTAAATTCGTTGCAATTCCAATTTATTTATCATTAGTATTTATTACTTTATTATTTTTTATTATTATTTAAGAGCTCGAACCACTTTCCTTAACGCACCACTAAATAGTAGGTCACAGAATATGCTTCGATAGTCCGCTACAGCTTTCGTGCTCGGGACCTACCTGATGAGCCACAAGAAGTGCGAAGCCTGTAGTGGAGTATCGAGGGGCTTTCGGAGTAATTATAGGTGCTGTCGGATTCCTGGTTCTCTCACATAATTTATCGTTCAACCCACTTTACCACTCAGCTTTGGCGTTAGTGTTCCTATGGTGCTAGCTGACAATCTCATCCTCAGAAACACTTACTTTTCCGTCCAATTCATCCCCGTTTATTCATCTCATAAACGGCAAATATGTACTGTTTAGAATACCTATGGTTCGTTGGTTTCTGTTGGGGTTTTGCCAGACCCTGAAGTCACTCAATGGTCCCGGTTAAATTGATATGAAAGAAGAGAGGAAATCTATTCTCATTCAGTCGCTCAACCGTTTCCATGTATGGTGAATATATTAATATCTTCTCGAATTAATCACAAAACAAAATACAATTTTTTTGCATTCGCTTCAACTACAGACTTTCCTTATCCATGTGAACTCCAGTTAATCAGCTGTAAATCAATTATCAAGAGTATATTGGTTTGAACCAAAAAATCGGAGGTCGCGGAAGGTACTCTCCAGCATGGGAAGCGATGACTCAATCAGTTAATTGAATCATTCTAGTTGCCTGATGTGGTTGAATAATCGGGCAGCTACTTACCAAAGCTGGTGTCGTTGGTTCAGCAGCGCCACTGACTGCTTGACACAGTCTTGTCTATCAATATTGTTAACTATGGATGAGACGAGTCGTAGGGCTCCTGGGAGGTAGCATTTGTCAACCCGACCCAGTTTGCTGGTTAGTGCTTTCTTACTTCATTGTCAGCTCATAGCCTATCCATTTCTTGGTCGTTTTCACTCAGCACAAGGGGTGGAGGCAGAAGGGGCTGTGCGAAGTGGGCGGTCGTATGACATGGGAATTTTATGCTGTGGTCGGCGTAACTTATGAAACATGACTAGCACCTCCATTGCTGCTGGATTCGCTCCCAAAGCTGTCTGGTGTGCCTCAGCTTTACTTTTGAATGTTTCCACTAGACTCCGTCACTTCCTCAGTTACACCGATGGTCAAACACCGAGAGTTTTTGTGCACCCTCTCCTTTCAGATGTCGCGTTTCTGGTCCGTACAGTAGTAAAATTCACCGTCGCAGCATGTACTCCGCTCTTGACAGACGGATTAATTTCACCCCCAGCGCCGTAGGTATCGGAGTTTGGTAAAAGCTGCCCTGGCCTTACAGATCCTTGAAATAATCTCGCTTTCAAGCAGTCGGCCGGAACTTACGCAATTGCCTAGGTATATACGTTTTGTCCACCGCGTCGATTGAGTGGTCCGAAAGCATGAGGCTTGAATTTGATACTGCCCACACTTGTAGCAGCATTTTGCACTTTCAGAGTTTGAAGCGCATGCTAGGCTGTGTGGCAGACACATACACTCTTATTTTTGAGCTGCAGAAATCCGCTGGAGTTGCTGAAGTAAATGACGGTTCGTCGGCCTGCCTAACCCTTATGAGCCACACAATGACTTGACGCGGATCAAGTTGCGTGCACCAGATTGAACGGTGTTCCTTAATGGAGACTTCATCCGTAACTAGTCTCCACATGATCCGCTTAAGTTCATGATAAGTTTGTGTTTGAGGGCCTCCAAGTACAGGTGTGAGCGAATATACTGTACGTGCGTACTAGCTTGACAGGCGAATATACTGTACGTGCGTACTAGCTTGGAACAGACGTTATTCAGCGCACATCTAAAGGAGTCGATCCCCATTAATCCATATGGTGAGCTTCGACTGTGCTACCCAACTGTGCCTCTTCAGGGCTTAGTTGTCTCGGGATGGTGATTTATGTCCTGTTCTGACTGAAACAGTCGTTGGAGATCTCGTGACACATATTTTTTTAGGTTTGGAACTGCAGCTCGTTGGAGCGTAGGTTGACACCGTTCATCCCATCCAGTTGTACTGATGAAATAAGGCGCTTCCGGTCCTAGGACCGAGCGCAACTCCCACCCATTAGGTACCATGAACCGTTGCCTCAAGGTCACCAGGGGGTGTGGAAGAAGAGAAAGTGGGCATTATCTGAGTTCTCCCAAACGGTTTAATGTGCGCGATCGAGGTTTCGGAGGCACGTAATGCATCGACAAAAGTGAAAAAATGTTTCAGCAAACGGAGCGTGGCGGAGTTTGAGGGCGCTAATTGATTGTTTTTTTGCAGAACGGTAGTTTAGAAACGCAACAATATTTATGCGATCAACTGCGGGAAGGTCCGCCGATTTTATAGCTGGCTTTCCGTAACCCATCGTTTTTCGTGGAGAACAACATTGCTGCTTCCCTAAGTACAAACATGCTGGAGGGAGAACCCTACTGATGTGACACCGCTATCACCCAAGACTTTACGCCAAAACTGTCTTCTCTTACGACTACGCGTAGTATGGAAGGTTGACGCTCTTTGGTCGTTTTGGCATGATGGTGACCTTGTTTAACGAAGTCCCGGCCAACATAACCATCGGGATCATTTCAGTACTCAACCCTGGCCATCACATCAAGGTAGTAGTTTTGCTCGGTTATTTGTATGGACCAGATGCTGTTGAGATGCTGCAGTGAATCATCTTTAGTTTTGTCCTAAAAGTTCGTAATAAAGTAATGTCCTGCATATACAAGTTGTACGTTACTTCATCTATTTACATTTTCTTATGTGCCTGAAACCGGTAATCTCTTATGTGTTGGTCTTTCACTGGGAGGGCATGAGAACACTTGAAAGCATGCTTGGTGAGGCGTAACTTTTCTCATGGCGGAGGACGCAAATAAGCCAGGGGAGGTTGAGCAGTGACTCGGCTGCGCTGGTCGTTGTCTTCTCCTTGGATGGGGACCCCGAGACGGGACATACCAGTGGTTGAAAATATTGGCGGACATTGCCCAGTCCGCTCTCAATGGCGCGCTTGCATGACACCGTTGCTTCTCTCGACCTCCCTAATCAAAACTTTGCTATTATTCCTGATTTCACATGTCAACTACTGCCTTTAATGCTTAGCTGTCCACCCCTATCTTTACAGATCATAGGCGAACGAAACTGTGGCAGTTGTAACCGCAGTGTAACATTCAATTGGCTTACAGCTGAAGATGACGCCGATGACCGTTTGGGCAAAAACTTTGCTAGAGGCTCTAATAATCCCGCTCCGTCGGTATTACAGACCATGGAGAACCACCAGGCACAAAACCAACCGGCTGGAAGACAGTGAAACTGTAGTATTTAGGACGGATGTTGTCACCAATTCGGATAGAGCGTAGAAAGATACTTTATTGCTTGACAGAACGCTACTCATAAGTTTGCTGAGAACTCCTCGCTGAGCAGCGTTTCGCTTCTGACACAAAAGCTTCGTCAGACCAAGTGCGTAAGTTACCAGGTTGATCGGGTTTATAGGTAATCAGGGAGCCAATCTGTGAGATTCCTTATGACTAGCCGACTTGATCAGTGCTGGGTGTCCGTCTGAAGTACGATAGACTGGTTAAGGGGGAGGATTGTCTTCATGTTGAATCCGGATTTCGCAGCCTTCCTTTTCCGGTCTAGGACATCCTAATGGAATATTCTTCTTAGGGGTCGTTCACAGATTTTTTTCATCTGTGTGCATCGAGGGGTGCCAGAACAATTGGATTGGGTTTAGAGGGTTGTTAAGTGGATCTTACTCCGCTTGGATTTTGTACTTTTAGACCCAGACTTTATTACTGATGATTACACGATGCCTAGGGTCATTTCAGCGGATATAAAACCGCTCTCCACACACCAGTTCTACGCCCTCTATTGTATTCACGCTGAGATGCTTGGCGATTTCCACCGCCTCGGCCACCAGTCGCTGTGGTGTGAATCTTATTTCCCTTCTCAAAATGCCCACATTTTCCAGATCTATTCTGTGCCCCGTGTGCAGTGCGTGTTCTGCCGTGGTCGAGTCTTTGACTATCGCCTGATATTCATCTATGTTTCTTGGTGGTCTGCTGATGCATCACTTATGCTCACCGATTCTGGTGCGATGGCTCGATTGGGGTGATATAGCTCAGTGGTTAGGGCGCGAGTTTACTGCCCGGATGGCCCGTGGTTCGAACCCGACCTCTACATCTCGACTTCTCATATCTAGACTCGGACGAACCGGCAGTATCCTAACATCTCTTGTTTCCTTCGGGTGACATGGCAGCTAGGCACCAAAAAGGCCGTTATAGCTGAACGATTATGATCATATTATTATTACAGATTCGGGTGTGCAATTTTCCTGGCTGCCTGACCTATATAAACCTTCGTATAGTCATTGCGTTTCATTCTATGTACACAGTCCCTAGTCCTATCAGCTGGAAGGCGATCCTTCAACTTCACCAATACCGAGCGTAAAGTCTTTCCATTTTGAAATGCCACTCTAATGTTCGTTGTATTGAATACTTTTCTAATATCTTCGGATGTCCCTGTTTTGTGTGGAATGACTACTGTTCCGACCAACTCCTTGTTGGGTCAAAAGCGAAACGTTACCCAGCAATAAATCCACCTATTGTTTACCAAACTCCTCTGAAACGATATGTAGATTGTTTCTTTTAATAGTGTGTTCACGTGCAACGAGCGTCAGGGTATAACATACTCTACAAAGTCCGCTCCTCTAGTGCGACTTTTTCTCAGGGTTCTGCCAGCGGTCGTTGTAAAAGGATATTTATTGCCATGTGTTTGTAGATTTTACTGCTGCCTAGTTGTTTGGATTGCATGTACAGTTCAAACTTTCACTGGTCGTCTGAGTTGACGTCGAATAAGTGATGCCTTACAGGAAATTGTATCGGATTCTACCACTTGATCTTTAATCGGTGGACAGTTTATGCTGGTACAGTTAACTTCCGTAATTTCGTCCTTTTATTCAGCGTTTGTGTATATTCCTTTTCCCAATAGTAACGACTTCAGTCAACTCGTCGGTGAAGAGTTTGCGAGCTTTTTCGATTTTGCAAACCAACGTCTGGACGCAGCTCTTCGATCGTTCCTAAACACATTCTCTTTGACCGGTGAAACTCAAGAGCGTGAACGTATACTTTTTCACTTCTCTCGGCGCTATCTTGCATGCAATCCGGAGGCGTATCAATCCGAAGGTGAGTCCCGGTTTCCGTCGGCGAGCTTTGGTTTGTAAATTGCTTACTGAAACTTATTCGTCCGTATTTTTGGTTTCCGAAACATTCGCTTGTGTACTTAGAGAGAAAACTGTTAGAGGCACATGTCCTTTAGTCGGTGGTTCTCTGTTGCAAACGTCTCCTTGTCAGTCGTTATCTGGAACTAGTGCTGATTGGTTTGTCTCTGTTACCATTGTCGTAAAGGATATTCACATGTGAAGTGAGTGAAGCCATATTTTTTTTCTTTTTTCCTCATTTCACATGCTCTCAGCTATTGAATTACGTGTGAGACGTAGTAAAAGATATGGAAACAACACCGTAGTTACTGAAGCACATCTGACTAGCGTATGGTCAGCTCGTTTTCAATCAATAAACTGCCTGTACGGTATTCCTGCAACTCAGGAAAGGCTAGTTGTAGTTCGTTTATCTAAACATATTCCGGTGATAATATTACTCCCAGAAGAAGACCACTTTCGTTCGATTGTTTGAGGTTGCCTCTCCAAAGGGGGACAACTTTGATTTCGAGGCCGAACATGTCTATCTGGGGCATAACGCTGGTCTGGCTTTGAGAAACGCTCTATCGTATCCCCGGACCACCCAGAACGATGAAACAAGTTTAACCGAGCATCCACTCAGATGTCACATGATCAATGTTTAAACCCTTGACTGCTTCCTATAGAAGCAATATTGATGGTAGAGCACATCGTTTTTCACTCAACTCATATGCCTTCTGGCAGTTCTACCGATGTAAGAGTAACAGCAACTGAAAATAGTTTAGTGGGCGCGATGACTTGTCGATAAAATGGTTGTATTTTTTCTGGGGTGGGGGATCACTGTAAGATCCATGTATTGACCTCCTGTGTGATACAATTCCTAATTGGGATCAGCATCCTGCTCTGCATTGTTCCAAGTTTGTGAGACATGAAGAGTGACTGTTTTTCTGCTCACTGTGACTTGCTTTTCATGCTGGCGTGTTTCGGTAAAACCCTCTGCCAACTGGCTAGACTATAGTTCGTTGAGTTGGCGAATGTCCTATACTTATGCTGTGTATCAAGGTGTGGATGAGAAACCGTTTGTTCCGGCCGAGTAAAACCTCGAAATTCAAGTGGACCTACCAGCGTTTCATCGTCAGCTGTAAGAAACCGTGTACTTGTCGTACAGTGGTTGTAGCTGCCACAGTTTCGTTCGCCGATGATTTGGGGAGGTGAGGTAGGTAGCTGCGCATTGGAGGTGCGAGCTGCGTAAATACACCACTGTCAATGTGCTGTTAAGTGGGGGAATTGGGAAGGGAGCTATGCATTGAAGGCAATAGCTTGGATGCACGAGCGCGATTGGGCCATGTCTGACAATGTCTGTAACCTACCAGCGTTTCGCATATTCGGAAAGTTTAAAAGCAGCAACTGGTTTTTCTGCTCTCAATCGCAAGTAAAATCATCGTTTGGCGCATGTGGTAGAAAAGATTTTGTCAACCTCGGACTATGGTGACTGGTCCGAGCAGCATTTCTCTCTTCCTAATATACCCTTACAAAATGACTTTGTTTTGAAGAATTGGCCTAATTAGCCTATACACCTATCTGGCTACCTCCGTGGAATTTTTCAGGTCAAATATTCTGATGCCACATGTACCTCTGTGGAAACGGGCTTTAGTGACATTCGCCGGTGACTTGTTTAAAAAAGAAAACCATAGTTATCCCAAATCAACTGAGTTGCATCTGTTTCTTGAATCATTGGGTTCATGATTGGCTATTTCTGTGTGTTATTTTTGTCAACCTAACCAGCTGAGTTCCCCAGATTACCATACGGGTTTCCAGAATCCACCTCTCATATGGTTCACACTTTACATTTGGCTTCTTCATAGTGTCTTCCACTGTACGTTTTCCTTTTCGTTTTCAGATGTTTGTCATACTTTGGTTTGTGCACTAATGCTATTGAACACCGATTTGCACAATCCGGTAAGTGCTCCATCACCTGTCCTACGCAACTACACTTATCAATAGTTTCTTTTCCATTATGAATCAGTAGTTATAGTTTTCTGTCGGACTTTGATTAGTTACTTCGAGCCAGTATCTAACATAGTCTGTCTGTTCACGCGACTCACCGACTTCCAGACTGCCTTCTAAACGCAGCGCCACTCTTATGCGCACACTCACACAATCCTACCGGATTACTCATGCTCGATACGGTTGAGTCATTTGCCCTACGCTACGAGAGGAAGTCGAACGGTCTGCTGTCGGTTTGGCGCAGAAGCCTAAACCCTTCAAATAAGTTGACGGTGGTTTCACACTCAGTTTGATTGTGGGAGAGTAGCAGCCAGTGTCCTATACCAACATTATGTACCCGTGTCCGCTGAGTCACGATTATGTGCCGCCTCGTGCTTTGGGACACCAGTCGATTTTGGCATGCCCTGGTTCTGTCATCCAGACTTTCATGCGAATGATGACCTGACAGACTAACAGTCTGGCTTGGTGACTACGAGAACAAAAGATTGCTAAGTGGATTCGGTTAATGTTCATCTCAGTGCAGTGCATCGATCCATCTTTCCCGATTTCCATTCGATTTACTCATCAAGTTTATCCGAGCTGTCAACAACACTAGTTTCGGTAAGCAATCCGGTGACGAGTTTTGCACACCCGAAAAACCACGGGGTCGT
Source organism: Clonorchis sinensis (assembly GCA_003604175.2). NCBI lineage: Eukaryota > Metazoa > Platyhelminthes > Trematoda > Opisthorchiida > Opisthorchiidae > Clonorchis > Clonorchis sinensis. The sequence continues at coordinate 96,978,454 of CM030369.1, forward strand.
TTCCATAAGGCTAATTACACAACCCAGCAATGCATCCGACCCTTTCTCATTGGTCAGAATCGTAGCCACTGTGAGCACAAGATAAGCGATGACAATGCATGCGAATTATTGCGTTAGCCCGATGGACACTCGTAATCAGTAGTGGTGGATTTTTGGAGAAGCAGTTTACTCACCACTGGTCAGATCTCATTGGTTACGGTGGTGAAATCATACAATTATGTTCTGCAGAGGTGAAGCAGCTGAAACGGGCAGTGGCAATTATCCAAAGCCGACCCATGTGAGGATTTGCTAACAAGGTGCGGAGTCCATGACCAGCAACTTTCGTCGCGTTTTTATTGACATCACCCTTAAGGGGTTCTTGGCACTTAGGGATCTTGACAATCATAATCCTTGTGTACCTTTCTGTACCAAATTTTCCTCTTTCAATACATAGCAGTTTATTATTCCCATTCAATAAGAGTAAGATCTTAGAATTTCAAACCGACGGTTTATGAATAGCACTGACCTGGTGCAACCTGTCTACTTCAGTGTCTGGCCCTCCCCACTCAGCTTCCCTTAATTCCGGTAAACAAAATTTTGTCGGTTGGAACCGGTGCACTTTGATTCATGGTACTTAGTTGTTTGTTCGCCATGTGCCAATCCAATTCAACTAACCCTCCCTCAAAATATTTCAAAATTCATCCCAATTTTAGAAAATCTATTGTTTAAGTTATTTGTTTTGAGCGACAATCGCAAGTTTTCTTTCGGTTTACCCAGACTGTGCGGAGTTTATAGAGACAATAGCGTTAGTTTTAGTAATCGATTGAAAGACGTTTAGGTGTCGCTTGGGTTTCGAGGTGGCTCAACGGTTAGAGCACGAGTTTACTGACCGGAACGTGCATGGTTCGAACCCGACCTCTGCCTCTCGACTTCCCCTGTCTAGGCTTGGGCAACGTGGCAGTATCCCAGTCCTCATGCTTCCTTCGGGGAGCATGGCAGCTAGGCACCGTAAGGGTGTTACAGCTAAACGATTTGGCTTTCGACCAAGTCTCAATGTAGGCGCGGCTTCTGTCGGAATCCCCTAGATCACCTTTTTAACGGATTTGCAATTTAACTGGTAGACTGTTACGCGTAGTTGATACGGTCCTTAACGTCTTAAATGTACTGGTCGCAGTTTACCTCTGACACCCGTGCAATAATTAACGCGGATTCACTCAGTTGGCCAATAGTATGTACATTCGTCCTCGCCCACCAATTCGTTGCAGTCTGCTAGCTAGTCTGAATTCAGAGACACAGCAGTCATGGTTGAGGACTCATCAAAAAAATACCAGCGAACTGTGTCATCTGGGAGCGAGTCTAACGTGTACTTTTTTTCCAGGCCTGCTATTTTCTCCAGCATTGAAACATCCAAGTTTACCTAACGTTCCGGAAGTCTTCCATATTTCCGTTTATTCATCTCCCCGCGATCGTTAAGTGTCTGAAGACGGGGATCTTATCGGAGTGTGCAGTCCAACGCACCGTCCTACTTCGGTAAACTAAATGAAACTATAATCCCAACCATCATCGTACCCAATTTGTTCAAAGAACCTCAGCTCATTCGATGGTGCACAGTGGATGAACCAAACTCCCTTGATTTGACTTCATCAGCGCTGCAGAACTATTATTAATGCACTACTGATACGGCCACTGAAATGCAGTTGACTGTTAATATCCGGTGTAGTTAACTTTTCAACTTTCAAGAACTACTTCCATTCGTACAAGCTCGTTTCTCTGCCTTGGCTCTGAGCCACTTGTTCACTATGCATGCAAAGTGAAAATTCCAGGTCATCCTGCTCTTACCATATTTCTTCCTCTACCAGGCAATTACACGAAAAATGTCTTGCCAAGATTTCATCAACAACCTGGCCCAAGTGCATTGTGGGGACTGTTTCTCTCGAGAAGATTTGAAAACACTGTATAATTCGATCAAGCAGGACCCTATTCGGTGGCCTCAGTAAGTTAGTCAGGTTAATCACTGAAAATGTTTGCTCCTTATTTTACTGTGTGCCGGACGCCTCTTTGGGTTTTTCTCCAGACGATGTAATTGCTCCAGGTCACCTGTTCTCGAGCGGGCCGGGGATTTCGTTTTGACAATGGAAACTCCATATTGGCAGACGTCACCAGCAGAGAAAATTATTGCTCGCCCAGTTTGCCTAACGTTTGGAGCATTTAACTCTTACTCATGTCCTCTAGCCACTTAGTGTTTTCTGTTATTGGTTGCGGATATGTACTCACAACTCCTCTACTGGTACTACGAGCTCATCATTTAAGCACAACACAGGTCAAGTGGTAAAATCTGAAAACGCCCGGTTGTACTCGGTATATTTTATGTTTCTGCTGCACTCGACTCAAAGTAATATGTTACAATATATGAGGCCCAAACACGTTTTCAGGCCTAATCACTCACACAGGCCACAGACGTCCACAGGCCGAAAAACTTAAGAACGTCACACTGCTCTTCGGAGAATACGTCCACCGATGCCACCATTAAGAGAGAAACGATAAGATGATAAGAGCTGATTGAAGTGCATCTGACCGGTTTAAAAGCTTCAACGGCCTTCCATATTCGGACCCATTTTGAAGTAAACTGGTGGTTCATTGCCCGATGGATTGCTTATTTGCCTTGTCGCTTTACACAATCTGCTATCACCACACCATGCCAATCTACATCGGCTCTCCGTAACTCAACGTTGGTTGTGCTGTTCGACTGACCAGGCTCGCCGTGACAAGGCCCTGTTTAAATATGCTCATCCTGTTGCGTCATGCAACAACAGTACTACTCTAATGTGCATTTTTAAAAGCATGATTGTTGTGATTATCATACATTCCCGTCTATCCTCATCAAATACGAGAAAGCCGCAGCACATGGACAGAAAAACTTTCAGGTCCCGCGCGGAAATAAAGTGTTTTATGTGTTTTCCATTAGCCAACATCTCCAGAGTGAGTAAACTTATCATATTTCTAGTAAAACTGCTTTTCTTTCTGGATTACTAACAGAGTTCTAATAAAGTAATAATTGTGTTTCACACTACTCCCCAATCATTACTCATTAGCTCTGATGCCAACATGATGGGTGGTTATTTGAATATATACTACCCCGGTCCTCCAAGTGCCTATGCTCCCGGTACCCCAATACCCGCTAGTCTGGTGACCCCACAAGGCTATTTCCCAAATCCAAACCAAGCTCAAGTCATGTTCAGTCCGGCGGGTTTCAACCCAGCTCCTTACGGACCATATTCGATGGTCCCTTACCCATATTCTCCAGGCCCGTCTCCGCAACAACCTCATCCAATGCAACCTTTGTTCCCCGGTGCGCAAGTTCCCGCATCAGTCCCCGCATTTTATTGGAATAATCCGATCCCCTCTTCGCCAGCTCCGTTCGCTCCTCCGACCGCAGCTGGATTACCTGGATCTAACCAGCTTGCAACCATGTACACCGCACAAACTCCTCAACTCCGCCCACGCAAACTCACTGGGCTATCAGGTAGTAGCCCATTCTTTGATGTAAGTGACTGTACGTTGATTTGACACCATTATATTTTCCACTCACATTTTCACCGCCTGCGGTGAAGAAAGGATTGTGTTCCTTTGTATCCGTCAACGCTGTTGTTGGTTCCACTCAGTAGTGTGCATCTTAACTGTGGCAACTGAGTGTCTAAAACGATTTCTTTGTGTTTTCCGTGGATTTACTCAACCACTTGTTTGCAAGATTCGGTGGTATTTATTGGTGTATTTTTCAACTGGTGTATTTTCAACTATCAGAATGTCACTAATTGGGTGAATGATCGCATAAATTTAAATTGGTCAACTGTAAGTAGTATGATAGGATTACCCACAATTCACTGACATCCGACTACCGATGTTGTCCCGTCTGGGGCTTGTCAGGCAGGCACAGACCTTGGATTTCGACCAGTCTTTCACTTCACACGGGAGGTCTCTTCGAAGCTCGTTTGGATCTCCTGTTCACGCTGGTGTGATATGCAACTGATTTATAGGTTGTAAATGGTAAACTGCATGCTTACTTGACGACCTTCCACAAGAGCAGTTAGTGTACCAATGAGTACAAGCCATATGTTGGAAACCAGTCACAATGGAAGTGATGACTGCTCTGAACATTTCCGCTGCGTTACCTTGACACTTCATGTCTGATTACTGTTGGAAGGTCACAAGCCAAATCCCTCCATTAAGTCTTACAGAAGCTTCCGTGGCCGATTAGTTATCCTGAAGTACAGGCCTGATTATTGACGAGGTGCTCTGAAGGGAACAACGGACGAGGTCGTTTAACCCACTAGACACTCTATGGAGACGGTCAGACGATCTGCTCAATGGTCGTCGGTCTACTTCAGCAAAAGTTGTTTCAGAAGAACATTTTCCTGAAGTATTGTGGCTGATTTTAAGCTTTGAGAGCCGAGATGGCATATCTCTCGTGTTATCGCTAGAATGTCTTCCTCGTCGATCGTATGGTTTTTTCTTACGTACGACTTTCATGCTTGCACACGTTTTTCCTGGTCGAACGTCCACTGATTCCGTTGTTTTCTCAACATTTACCGAAATTCTATTTATACTGGCCGTCATTTTTTTCTGCGCGAACCCACTCAAGCAATCGATAGGCTAGAAATGAACTTGCTTACTTGTGAAATATGAGCGTGGATTTTCAATTCAGCGATTGTGTGTTAAGTGTCAGTCTATGACGGAGTGTCCCTTACTCGAGTAAGCTCGAGCTGCACCACCGGTTTACCATTAGGCTGTTCAAACTAGATTATCTGTGTCGCGTTCTTCTGAATTGTTCCGTAGCTCTTTCTTGGTACACGTCTACATGCACGCGTATAAACTGAACTCAAAATAGTTCCGGGCAGAGTATAGTATAGTGTAGAAGTAGCTTTTCCATCTTCGGTATCCTTCTGTGACGCCCTGTGCCATAGGCGTATTCATCGTCTAAGGAACTGAACTGCTTGTTTGTTCGATAGCTATCAGTCTACTCGTTTGAACCGTGCTTTGTCGATTTTAGTTGGACCAAATTATCAATCGAAGTGGCACTCCTTAACGGAACACTGATTAAGGAATAGCCGGAGGATTACAGTGCCTTTCGCTCTACACCATTGACCCTGATTATCTAACAGCCTCGCAGGATAATTTTTTTCAGAAAGTAGGCACGTGCTTCCTAAATAACTCCTGTTCGACTACTCAACTTGCCGCTTCGTAATTACCAGATTTTTCCACAAGTCGTTATGTGGTTAGGATAGATAACTTGAACAGTTGCTGTTTAGACTATTGATCAGAGCAAGTCACACCTTTGAGTACTCATATCCCAAGAATTCATCCCTAATACTTTCGGTTTCTGTTTATCGTATATTATTCAAGTATCTTAAAGTTTGTTTGTCTATCTCTTCAGAAGCTGCTGAGGATAGCCCTTTATTCAGAAGAAATCACTTGCGGTTCCCCCTAAAGCTTTTTCAGCGGTTGTTTCCTCCCCAAAAAATGCCCTTTTTCGATCAATTCAGTTTGTCTGTCCAGAATACTTCTACTTTAGTTCCCCTTGTTTTTCGCCTATCGCCGCGATAGTACTGAACAACTGCGATTTAGAAACCTAACACTTCTGACACACACTTCTCACTTTAGCTGGCTGCGGAAACAAATGCTCGAGAATATATGAGAGGATTCCTCGTTCGTAAATGGGTGATGGAGTCTCATGGAAAGAAAAGTAAGCGTTTTCCACAGACCCCTCTTTGTTCGTCACACTCTAACACTCTACATCCATAATTAATCCAGTCCATATCTTTTGGTTCGGCTTCATTCAAACACAAATTGGTGGAGGGGAAGTTTGAAATTGGATGTATAAACTCGTAACTAAAACTAATTTACAAGATGGGCTTATTTATGGTAAACGACAAATCGACTACCTCTTGACATCAACTGTCCCGTTGCCAACTGTTAGCTTTCACTTTCTCCCTGCAACACCAAAGTACCAATTTCGTGCACTGGATTTTCGCTAGTTTACTTATTCAAATGTAGTAATTGCTCATGATAACGACCTCCAGTAAGTGAGCACATTTGGTCGCGCTGTAGATTTGGTCGTCATATGAGGATGCGAGTTTTTTAGCGTAGATCACCTCTAATGACTACCATAAACTGCATTTGAACAGCTACGCGTACAATCTTGTGCCGTATGTGATGAACCGTTTTGGTCCTCACAACCCTCTCCCCTGTTTTGTGGCCACCATGGATGTGACCGATGAAGGGCTAACTTACCATTCAAGTAAATGAATTGAAACACAAACCCATCAAACATCCATCCTGAAAAATGCTGTGCGTACAAACGTGGGTGAATATCTGGGGTACCGACCCAGTTAGGTCGCCTGAAAAACAACACACTCTTTCTTTGTGACTGCAATGCATGTTACGACCCAACTTCAACTACAATTGTACAGGAATAAATGAACTAAAACTTACTTCCTCTAAATTTTCACCATATCTGTGCTGCAGCCGTGTTCTATTATACGTTCAAAGTGTCAACCTACAAGAGGGATATTTTAGTCAACGTTCGTGTTACTGACCTATTCCTTGTATGTCTATTTGACCCTTCGTCTGTACATACAGGTTTGGTGTTTTCTCTGTCGTATGTTGAGAAACAACAAAAGTCAGCCGCAGTTCGAATTTGAGACGGATTGCAAAGCATGTCAAAGTAATTGACAGAAAAAAGCACTGGTCGTTTTACCATGGAAGTTGTCTCATGAAAGATCCTTAGATAGGCGTAGTAGGTACCACGAACTAACTTCCATCAAACGAAACAAAATGAGGACGTACTTGCTGCGAATGGGATAATGAAGTCCATCAATGGGCTCAAACGACGCAAACAGTTCTACATTACATTTTCTGAATAATGGTTATTTCGCTCACGGGATTTAGTTTGTGATGTGGCACATGTGTGCTGCTCCGTCGACGCTTACAAACCGAATTGGGCGTATGTCACCCAGGCTAAATCAGTATAGATATCGGAAACCATCACAAACGATCTCTTGTTTTTTTTTTCAAAATTAGGTTTACATGACCTTAGTTCATTCCACATGCTGTTCATTTATTTTTACCGTTACTTTCACCTCTGTCTCCTCACACCTTAGCCTCGATTGGCCGTCGCGGTTGGAAGGTATACTATGCTCGACTACGAGATTTGGTTTTGTATTTGTACAAAAATGCTATTGTTGCAAACGCTGCGGCCAGAGCTGAGGAGATGCATCAATTACATCAGCAACAGCAGGCTCGTTTCAACCAGTGGACGGCATATCAAGCGCAGCAACAACAACTCATGCTCCAACAGAAACCGATCGAACCACCAGATGAAACGACAAATGATCAGGAACTACCAGACGGGTCGCAAGAACACGTAGAACAAGTTTCCCAGCAGTGTTCTCCGCACGATTCTTCGGGGGGAAATGGACAGCTTACTGCGAAGACGTAAGTATACGTCTGCCTAATTGCAAAGTGTTTGCACGATTACTTTAGACCTTTCAAGCTTTTCTAATGTTTCGTGTATTCTTTGTCTTCACTTGTGTACTTCACCAGAAGCATACGTACCCACAGTTGACTTGTGAAATTTCGTGCTTCATAGTCGATGAAACTCCTTTAATAGAAAGTAAAGACGTCCAGCTTTTTCTGGATTGTGACGTATCCCTGGGGGCTATTGATGGCCGAGTGTTACATGCAAAATGTAGGGGATTTAGGACTCATTCTCTGCTTCCAGTGGTCTTGTCACTTATTTACAGGACTTCGGTGTCACTCCCTTATCTCCTCTGAATGCTGGGCCGTCATTCCAAGGCAAACTATTTCGCATACAGTAGTGTCATTTGTGTTTCCTTTTTAGGTTCACCTTACTATGAAAGGTGCCTTATCTTAGTCTACATTCACCCTCAATTTCGGGTTGGTATACTCGGTGGTGTCAGATAAAATGTGTATCGACCAGCGATAGAAATCTCCAAATCTTGCATACTTATCCTGTGACTGAATAAAATTATAGGAAATCGCCAATCCACCCATTATGCATCTGGGTAGGCTCAAGGTCACATCTCTAATGCCTTACACAGTGAAAAGTTTTATGACTTCTTGTGAGATGGCATTTCAAGAATTTTCCGCCAGTACAAAGGGCAAAAGCGGTGCGCCAAGGATATATCTTACACTGAGGTTCTCCTTAATGACTCGACTAGCATAGCATTTTAGACATCGTTTATGGGACCCATCAGGTAGAGTGCGAGTATTCTGCGACAGGCAACTTTCATACGATGATTGACGCTTTACACGAGCAACCTCTCGTTGCTTTGTGGATCTGTCTCTATATCTCCCTGAGCATGTACATTTGTTTTCCAATCGGTCCAATATTTCGTACACCTCCGCGACCAACCGTTCTATCGATAAACAGTTTTGCTATACACTAACTCATCCTCCCAGGTTTCGGTATTGCCTGCCCGTTTAGTTAGTGATCGTCTTAGTTTGCTGTGTTTATCTTATTTCGGTTTCCCTTCGCTTGGTACACTATACCAGGGTTTACAGTTCGAGACCGTTTTTCGAGTGTGACTTGAATCCTTTGTTCGTCGTTCCATTCTTCCATCCAACAATCTATGAATTGTACTGTCTCTCTCTCTGCTTAGTATTTACTGTCCAGATTCTACCCCGGTACATCCTTTCATTGTGTACGTGTGTAAACTGTTATTCGAGTAAGGATAAAAGTACCCGAATCCCGTTTCTTTTTGTTCGCGCACACCTTTATGTGCAGTTGCGCGAGACAAACGTACAATGCCGAGGCGTTTGGAGCGGCTAATTCTAAATTCTGTTTCCAAAAGTAGCGAATTGCGGTGCACGAACGTTTTAATGTCATCGTTGTCGTCACCGCCAACCGGTTCGGCATCGTCACTTTTTTGGAGATCATCAAGTCCCTAATCCCTAATTGATCTTCCCATGTACTGTAAAGCAATCGAGCACACAAGTAATCGGACATGGAGTGATAGATAGATCAATGGAATTAATGGATCTACGTTGATCACTTTTCGAGTTGCCTTGGGCATCGGTTTGGTTCAGTCTACTCATTTCCCTTGTGTGTCCCGAATCTGAGCCTTACGTGCCATTGAATTTCTACTCAGTGCGATACACTCACGGTTGGTAGCCTTTGATACTTGATTAAGAAACCGATCTTGAATGTCACGTTTAGCGTAGCTTGGCAAGTTAATTTAGGTTTATCCACCCCTTCTCATATTTACTGTTTTACCACACCCATCGGCCAGGTTACTTGGGACTCTTCTCCAGAATAATATTCTTTATATCTGGGGGACCTTTCAACCAATCACACATCGTATCTGCATACCGAAAACCCAGAATAGTCATCCTTTTTAGCATCTGTCCTCACCATAATTTGAAATCCATCTGAAACAGTGTATGGTCAGATGATTCGTCCTAGCAGTATGCCCCGACGAATTAGTAATTTCCTCCAGCTCCTTGAGTGCATTGCTCAGTACTTCTAGGTATACACGTAACGATTGCTTGAACGGCCTGTCGGAAATGGTTTTGTCAAACGCGGGCGATTCTGTAAGCAGTGTTTTTCTCACCTGTTGTTGGAGTATCTACTATTTTGCTGCAAGACTGATGTCTGCTTTTAGCGATGTCGCATTCTGGATGATGACCTGAGTACCGGTTCATATAAACTGTTGCTATCACAAAGATGGGAATTCATTCCATAAGGGTCATTATTGGAGCTTGACGGAACCGACCAAGAACGATTGTCATATAAGGTTGGTCGCTGTTGAGGGACCATACTGTAATTGAGTAAGGCTTTTCTTCATTTTCCTATGCTTGCCAAAATTAGATCATTTTGGTTGGTATTGGTAAATACCCTGGTTGTCCCGATTACCTATCGCTTGTTTCATTGTCTTCACCTTCTAGAAGTGATCAGCCTTCCGATACGGACGCTCCACAAGAGAGTTTACCGTCGGCCAGTTGTCCTCCTGCTACTCTAGATCATTCTTCGAGTTCTGCTGTTCGCACAACCCGGTCGAATGACCCTAATGGAGTTCCCACCGTCACTACCACCAGTAGCGCTGCCGCGCCAATGCAGCCTCCTCCGCCTCCAACTTATATGGGGCCCGTGGGTAGCATCTTTCCTTCACCCTTAACTATGCAACCTCCACTCACTTTTCCGCCTCCGCCCACACCGAACACCGTACCCCCTAACATCCCGGCACCAGAAACAATAGTACGGATTGTGCATGCGATTGCCTCACGAGCCACGGACTATGTGAAAAAGCCTAATGTATTTCGCCTGAAAACAAGAGAGGGCGCAGAATATTTGTTTGAAGTTGCGTAAGTTCTTTTTGCCCGAGCGATGGAATTTTCCATGTCTTTATTCATATTTTGTTTTCTATCTTAGTGAGAAAACACGCATAAATGTGCATTTTCTGTTCCTTATTCTTTTGCCGTGTGGAGTAACAGTTGAGATGTTCGTTCTATTTTTGGAGGCGAATGGCCTATACATTAAGCTTTTCCAATTCGTATGGTAAGCTATTTATGACACGTGTCCTGATTCAGAAAACGTTTTTTCTTAAAAGAACTGCGTTGGACTTCGTTAATCGATCTCATTCTACGGATTTTTGCTCTAAAAAATAACATTGTCACAGGGCCAAAATTCGGAGCCCAGACTGACTTAATGGGCGTTCCAATCCGAGTGCAGTATTCGAAATTAGGGTCCTGTTTGCATGCTATACTCTCCTGGATCGCGTTAATCGGGATGGCCAGAAATTTTGTGCGCATGCCCAACGAGCTGAAGAAGTTTCCACACACTCCAAGCACCTGACTTTAGGCTCGTAACAGAGATTTTTCGGGATTTCATGCTGTATCGGCTATGCTGTTTAATGTACAATTCCTGCATGGGTTTGTGCATTTGTTTATTCATTAAATATTCGACACAAACTCAAGCTGCAAAGTTTTCGATATGTTTCCATCCCGCACGGGCTGCTCTCCAAATTTTCGCTGTACCTACATTCATCACTTTCATTTTTGAAAGGCAGGTCATGTTTACTGTTAACGCTCCCAACTTTGTACCGGTATACAGTGTTCCCATTATTTCTCTTCTTACCGATACCTCCCATCCGGATTTCCGTTTGACCGTTTCACCACCATCTGCATTTTCATACGTCCGGCAACAAATTCGTAGGACCGGACCGATTCTTTGTGATAGCCCCCATGTTTTAGCTGTCTGCACTTCCAAATTGAAGACAGTCTAAAATTCGAGCAACCTGGCAACTTACGGTTTGACGAAACTCTCCCATCAAATGTGGAACGCTTCCAACCGTTTGCTTGCTAGGCTCTTCTGAAGTCTCCTCGCCTGAACGTACTTTCTACTGAACACATGTTTGCCATTCAATCAACTACGAGGAGAGATAGCGGGGTACATGTGGTTGGTCCGTTTTTTTTTGCACAAAACCATCGAAATTAGCAATGCCTACTCTTATCGGAGCTTGATGGCAGGAAACCGGAAATGATAAGACAGCCTAAATGATCGAAGCTGAAACGAATATGTTTCTCTCATCGGCGCATCAACACCTACCGTCAGAAAAGTCGTTCAGCTGTAGTACCCTTTCGGTGCCTAGCTGCCATGCTGCCCGAAGGAAGCACGAGGGCCAGGATACTACCAGGTTGCCCAAGCCTAGACAGGGGAAGTCGAGAGGCAGAGGCAGGGTTCGAACCACGGACCTTCCGGTCAGTAGATTCGCGCTCTAACCACTTGAGCCATCTCGCCCCCGGCAGAAACCACTGGGTCAAATGCTCATAGTCTAATAACATACGTTGAGGACCGGGCACACGACTGAATTCTCTCTTTTGAAAATTTATCATACGTATCATATCATGCATCATAGGGGCGGCATATTTACGTGGATCAGTCTTGGGAAATTGAGGTTTATGCATTGTTCCGCGACGCTTGTCGCTTGGTGTTCAAATCGGTGGTTCACAACATTGAAAACGCCAGCAGCTTTTCATTTATTGGAAGCCTTAATGAGTAAGTCGTTGAGAGAATGGCACGACTGACAAAGGCAGCCACCACACAAAGGACGAGCGTTGTAAAGCGGAGCGCGTTAGGTGGGTTCTCATATAGAATTGTATCGGAGCTTGGCAACGGCCTTTCTTTTCCAGAGGGATTTTTGGTACACTCTCGAAAGGATCACTGTACTCGGCACCGATTTCTCTCACTTCTCCTTAATTGGCTCTGCAATACCGGCCAGCAGTTGTTAAATCATAGATTATCCCCCTCAGGATTGAATTAAATACTTAATTCCATCTGTCCTATTGTTGTCTATGTGATAGCAGGTATGCAATATTTAAAGGCAGTGGGCGAAAACCAACCTTGAAACGCTCACGCGGAAGATTCGATCCTTAGTCTTCATGGTGCAAGTTCCACAACAGGGAAACCGTGGTTTGTATGGGAGTAAATGGATTTACCGTATCCCGATGGTGTTCGCAATTTGGAGAGGCATTTTGAAGCTATGGAATGCATGTTATGCGTGATATCATCTCTACACATTGCTTCACAGTTCAAGGTAGACTGTGGGGTCAGTCGTACCTTTTTTAACCTAACATCGTTTGTTGGGTTTTAGGGTGGGAAATCTGGTTGTTTTTGTTTTCGTGATGGTCGTCCTTTGTCAGCGGGTGGTCCACTCCTTGTGTGTTCCGTAGTTTTATGTAACGGGAGAAACCCTGGAACAACCAAGGAATTACTTTTGTCATTCAGCATTTACGAGTAAACTTAATCATGACCGAGGTAAGAAAATTACATTACCTGCCAGAAGGTTGACCAATGGTATCTACTAGGCCAGCAAAACAGTACGGCACATGGGAAATAGTGTTGCCAACCCTCTGACCTTATGTCATTCTCTTGTATGACAAAATGAACTTAGTCTCATCCGGATAGCAGTATAATAGAATGGCAGCCACAATAGCGCTGAATAGCGCCACTTGAAAACCGTTGAAATAACACCGTGACGCCCAACGGGCGGAAGTAGCCATGGAATTTCTTCCCATCTAAATATAACACCAGGTTTTTTTAGACAGAATAAATGCTCTAAGTACTTTGCAGTGTACACCAATCAAGACAAAGTCCGCTTACCACAAGAAGTCCCCATGGAGATGGAGACCACAAAATCTCTTGGCTTCTTCCACGTGGCTGGCTTGACTTTGCAGCACTTTCTAAACGCCTCAATTCACGGCTTTTATAACGGTGGTGACTGAAAGCAGGCTATCTCGGTAGAATCTCGTTATACAAAAGAGTGATGTAAAGTCAGATAGCTAGAAACACTGCTTCCCGTGTGTTTCATTGCATCGATGGTCTGTGTAAGTCAGAGTTCTGGCTGGTGGTGTACATAGATCACGGAGGAATTTCCGGTCTGTTGATCATGAAGGAATTTGCTCGTAAATGCGGAATGACAAAAGTGTTACTTCGTTTACCCTAGGGTTTCGCCCATGAGGTTGCTCTTCATTTTCATCCCTACTCATGGATCGTTTTAAATAGTCTTATTTTCGATAATACCTTCACTTTTATAAACGCAAGTAGGTACTAGGTAAGCTTGTTTCACTGCCCTATGATGCATGTCATAGGAGAGGATTTTTCTTGTGTTCTTCTGGCTTGCCTCCCTCATGTCCCGAGAAAATTACTCTTGTTTCTCCAAGAACCGGACTCGGGTTTCGTTCTTATCAGGGCCTGTAAGTGAGGCACTTCCTCGACCGATAAGCTATACAATGCAGACCTGTTAATCTGTCAGTACATTTTGATCACATCTGAAGCAATGTACATGTTTGCACCTACGTGACAGTGTCGGTTATTTCGGTGAGTAGCATATCCGTTCTGGCCTCCTGGTATGGTAGAACTACAGACAGTTGTGATCACTCATGAGTGTTGGCAACACTTTTTTAATCCTCTTGTGCCCCGCTCTCGCACGATCTATTGTTCTCCTGTTTTAAAACTTTATTCGAATGGAGTTATTATTAGGATTAATCAATATTTCGTAATGTTCTTTCCTCTGTGTTGGTTCTATCTAAGAAACTTGGCAATATTTGTAAGGCGGCGGTGCGCTAATCTATAAGACTACTGCCGCTATCGATATTTTCGCTAAAACTTAATCCTGGTTCCTGGAACGATTTTCGTGTTGGTTCCAGGTTGCCTAAAATGTCAGTTTCATAGCGCTATATGTCTTTTTCACTGACGGTCACTCCCGGATAAGACTTCCAACTTTACGGCGAAAAGCCGTGTTGTTTTCCGTTTTTCTCATTTGTTTCAAATGAGTTCATTATCATCATGGCCTTTTCAAATTGGGACGTTTTTTTGACGTTGGAGTTTACTTACTTTCGTTCGATGGTTAATTCACCCCACCAATATCCGTCATCAGCAAACGAGCCCACATTGAATTTGCCACACAACCCAGTCACCATCGTTTCAACTGCGTTTTACTGGACTCTTCTTAGTCTTGAGAATTCCGAGCTATGACTGTACCCGTTTTTTATGACGCACTGTTAATGACGCATATATTCTAGTAAACCTACCATACATTACGATATTTTCTATCAGCTGATTGCACTCCCATTCTCCTAGCGACTACTTTATTGCTGTTCTATTATGTGACCCGGTTTAGTCGCTCTACCTATGTAGCTCTTTCCTGCACACACGGACCGTCTGTTCCAGAAACGAGATTGTTTATCTTCAATTGACGTCTGTCATTGTTGATTCATCAACCCACTGGTTAACCAGTCATCTATATCCTCATATCCGTCTTTGGTCTGCCTGACCAGGACAGGTGGTATGAAACCAGTTATTGATTGACGAAATCCATCTTTGGCCTATATTATAGGTTCACCATTAATGCATGCCTATGACGGTGTTTTTGCATTGGCACATCGCTTGGATAAATAGTGTTGGATTTTTCATCCTCTGAAATTTTTATTACCAAGTTGCTGTTCGTTTGGAGATGAGGGGGTCTGTAAATAATGCTTTTGATGTTTTTGGATTGTATTATCATCGCGTTTTGTTCAGAGTTTTTCACATCCATTTTCTGCATTTCTAGAGATGCTAAGGAGTTGGATATGTGGGTAGACCGCATCAATTTTGTTGCCGCCCTGCTCTCTGCTCCTGCAATGCCTGGTCCCATCGGTTCAGAACGAGGGTTTTACCGACCACATCTGCCTTCCACATGCACCAAGCTCAATATTGTAAGTTGTGCTCCCCGTTTTTGTTAGTTTCGCCGAAATACCGCCTCTGTCTTCTATCTTGTATGTGACCTTGGTATCATGGATTTTAGGCTCACTCTTATGGTTTCATTTCACGTTTTCCTCGGCTTTCTTTGGTCTCCTGTACACTTTCACAGATATTTAAACCTTTGTGCACTTTTCAATTTACTCGCCTGTTTTAGCGCGAACAACTGGAGGAACACCAACGCCGTCTTATCGAACTTGGTCGTGAGCTTGATGACCTACGCAAACGTGTTGGAACTAGTGTGCCTCACTCACTGAAATCTCGTTCTCTATCAGCCGTCGAGTGCGAAGACCTATCCCCAACAGTGGCAACCGAGACGGCATCTGCGTTATCTGCCCCTATCGAACCCACAGACGAAGCTGGTGACCATGCAATCACCCCAGTGGTTGTACCCACTACTCCGGGCACCTCACTTACTTCCACTTCAGTTGCTACCACTAACGTTACCACTGCTGTTCCTGCAACGGCAGCATCATCCACTGCTTCTTCGTCTACGTCCTCTTCAATCATATCCGTTTTCTCCTCAGCTAGTCTAGGCCGACGTCGTAAAGCAAGTTCGGGATCGATTCCTGGTCTGGAGTTGACGGCTTCCCCGACCATGACAGCAAGGCAGCGTGCTGAGCATGAAGAACGGATACAGTTTGCTGAATCTGAAGTGCGTTTCTTTGCTGTAACCTTCATCGTTTCAAGAACTTCCTTGAAAATTAAGCTTTTTTCAGGTGGTTAAAATTACAAAAGTAACCAATCCATAATAAACGGATACTGGACTCCATGAAAGCCCTTCGGGTGGTCATCATATTTACTTAAATCAGAGGTGTAAAAGCTCATCCCACTATTTCCGTTTGATGGGTCGAAACAAGGTTGAATACAATCGTGAAATTTGCTTAGACATCTAAGTAACGTATTCCATCAACAAGGACCATAAATGATGAGCGCGCCACAGGGTCATAGTTGGGTGTACTTTATCATGAGGAGAGCCAATTTGAGCAGCCTTATTGTAAACTACCAATCTTCGTATCCTAGCACCGGTTAAACACGCAAGTAAACCGTCAACCCGATGGTATGGTAATAATCGCCGTTCATAGGCCAACTTCATGCCATCCCACCACCATAAATGAAAACCGCAGTGGCTAGTCGTGTTCTCTCAACCTGAGTTACTGTACTCTTCCTGGATATACTAAGTGACTAGTTTTTTTTATCATATAAGACCAGACAGTTTGAAGCAAAATGTAGGTACCCGCATTGTTTGGCTTCAAAGCTTTATTCTCTGATTATTCGTGCAAACTGGCGTTTGATCTTCTATATAACAGCTAAACTAAACCAATAATTCCTGTGCGCCTCATTTAAATGTCTCTTATCTCGAAACTTGCATTTTTTAAGGGATTTTTCTGAAAATTCGTTCATCTAGCACTTAAAGGATGGGGAAACTTCCATTGCACATTTCCAATGCTATCTATCATATTGGGACGAGACGAAGGGTCATAAAATGGCTTCTGTGTCAAATTACCGTTTTTGGATGTGTTTTACTGACGGAGAAAAATGAGAATCGAACTTGGACATCGTGAACTAAAATTGGCATTTCTCCTCGAAGTGGGATTTTCACATAGCTGAGGAGTCCCCAGTTCGATGGGAGACCCTGTCGTTCTCTTGAATTATGCTTGAAACCCTATGGGACATATTGTACAGCAAGTGAATACATAGTCAGCACCTGTCAGGGATCGGGTTCTGAATTTAATAGAGATAGAGATGGAGTTCATATCTTCCGTACTTTTCCTCACACACAAGTTTTTGACCTAGGAACCCTTTGCAAGTAATCAGTGGTGTTTTTCAAATACCAGAGGCAACCATGGCCTGGCTGTTTGCATGAACCTCTGAGTTGTGAACTTTGATTAGGTGTGTATGTGTAATATATAGTTCTGTATTTCGCCTTGTCCTGCTTTCTCGACCTTGTTGCCAAACATCCCTCCTGTGTGCAAACAAGTCGGCACTCCTTTGTAAAAGCCTGCTAAGTCTATCATCAAATCAATAACGGTTACGTTTTTAACACCAATTATCGCAGTTTGAATAGGATCAACACCAACACGGTTGCATTCAAAATCCATTAGATGCCTCTTCTGAAGAATTTTTTGCACACACCCCATACTAATTGCCTTCATTTATTTTTGTCCAAAACTGTTTTCCTCGAGACACTTGAGATGCTGTGACGTTCCGTCATCCCCATTTGAACATTATCAGTACCAGTCCTGCTACTACTCGCGAAGTTTGCGCATCCGTAATCTTTCTTCTCCCCGAAGTTTCAGTAATTTCATACACGGACAGGTTCGTTTTAAGTAATCGTCAGTCTATCTACTGTATGCACTGTCACAGAATCCACGTTACGTAGTCACATATGCTGACTTGTTCTTCTCGCTGGATGGGCAGCGCTATATCCTGTCTTAGTGCGAGTTAATCACACTGCTGTTCCCTCGTGGTTGAACAGTTAACTGTTCACACTATACCCGAGAAGTCCTGGCCTCGAAGCTGTGAAGTTTCGTGAGGTGCGCACTGCTAATTAGTAGTTGTGAAAAGCTTTGCATTGCCTGTGGGATTTTCAGCGATATTCGACCTATCGCAGTATACTTTCATAAGGGAACCTACTCATAAGGTTGCTAGAACTCTTCTGCAGTAGCTCACGACCGGCTTCGCCGTTCTTGGGGTTCATCTGGTAGGTGCAGTGCCCGAGTTTCCGTCCTCCTTATGTTCTACTTTGACCCAAATTAGACAGATTTCGACTAGCACTGTGAATCTCGCATATGGTACTAACTGACCTAAGAGGCGTCCTGTGTGCAGCACATTCAGTTAAGGAATACCATGAACGAGGGATTCAGTTGAGTCCCTCATGAAACCCAAACTGATATGCAAGTGTCGAAATCCGTCCAATCTGGGTTCTAGCAGAATATAAGATTGACGGAAACTGCGCCTATCTGATGAACTCCAAGAGCGGCGAAACTGGTCGTGAGTTGCTGTTGAGGAGTTTTCTGCAACCTTGTGATTAGTTCCCTCTATTAAGAGGGATATATTGTTCTGTTTTATTCGGCACAGTCACCGTGGCTGCGTTTGAGGGCTTTCCTCACATACGAGAACCTGTTCTCCGGAATTTGAAGGTTTTTCATATTGCGCAATGTAATTTTCAGACAGGCGTTCGTGGAGTTTTCACCCACTAGCTTCTTTCACCTTTTTCCCTAAAAAGATGCCTTTTTGTCTCCAGTGGTTGGTTGGCCAACTGGTAGGTTGGTTTAATGTACACATTTGTCCAAAACTTATCATTTACGCCAATCCCTTTTAAAGGCGAATCGTGATAGGTAAAATTATGGTAGAAGACTCCACTTTAGTCTTTCGTTTGAGACTTTTGCTTCGTTGGATTGTGCCTCTCTGTATCTCCCCTGCTTGTCCCAGGCACGCATTACTACTCGATAACTTCCGTTTTCTTATTCTAGATCCATCGTTATAAGACATATGCCCGTCTTCTGGAATCCGAACTATTCCATATGCAACAATCCTCCGCTGCTGCCGCCGCTGCTGCTCTCGCTGCTGCGAATAACACATTTTCACCCTACATAAATCCTTACTTGCCAGCCGGCTCTGTACCTTCACTTCAACATTACGGACCGCTCGGACTTAATCCTGCCTATCCAGCTTTTCCAACCCCACGTCCTCCGCGCTATTTTCTCCCACGTGACCAGACAAGTGCATATGGCTCACCTGGTGCTGTTTCCATGTCTGTAGTGGGTCAACAAGAGAACTTGAATGAGGATCTCGTCAAAACGGTGTCGACCGACGAACCGCTTGCTGATTCAGCGGACGCACCTTCAGACGCAGTACACGATGGATTGTCTATGGCTACGTCTTCCGCGCCCTCACAAACATCAGTCACCAGCCGTCCTTCTGGGATGGTGATCCAGTATGGTGGTTCACAACTTTCGTCTGTCACTCCTTACTCCCCCTCAGTCTCAACTCGCTTCTATTCTCACCCGCGGCAATGGCGAAATCAACATTACTCGTTGCACTATCGGCAGCATTCGGCATTTGGTTCCATAGGTCGGCCCAATGGTGTGTTGCTCAATGGGCATCGTTTGACCGAAGAAGATGTATCAAACGCAGACGCATCTGTCGAGCCATCTAATTCCGATGGGATCACAGAGACAACGGCTAGTCGCAGTCTCACGACTTCACAAACGACCGACAAATTTAAAACCTCTCAGCCTGTGCAATCAGTTTGCGCCTCCGATGGTGTGTTCTACGAAATTGTCTAGCCCCCACCTGAAACGCTTTTTTCTTTCGCACTTTCTTCGTCAATAAATGGGGTTTCTCTCGATACATCCTTTATTTCAAAACCACATTCACGCATGCTGTTGGGTGTCTCTCCCGCTGTACATGAATTATTTTCCTATTTCCGCAACCTGGTCATCGTAAGGACTTTTACGCGTGTAGTTTATTGAATGAAATCTAACCTCCACTTTTGAGTTGCCTACTAGGCTTCGTTTGGTTACGTTGCTCATCACCTTTTGATACGATGCTTCTGAGTGTGTGCGTTATTCGCATGTAAAACGCGCGATTTGTACATCCTCTCTCGCCCCACGAGGAATTCCATTCTACGAAGCCTTTCGTAAACGTTTTCGATTTGCTTGGGAAAGAATCATAACCCACTCTAGTACTGTTTCACATCTCGCTGGAGTTTTATCCACCGTTGCCCGTCTAGTCCTATGGTGTGTATGCTTGTTTGCTCTTTCTAGGCCACAATGTCGTCAAACAACTAGGGCTTATAAATTTTTTATTTTCTTTTTTGACTTTAGTGTTTCTGCCGTGTGTACCTACGACTCTTGTTTAATCGATCTTTTCAGTTTTGTTATGTGTTATCTTACAAACTGTGTGGAGCGGTTGTCTGCGTCCATCGTTTTTTTTCTCATTCATTCTGTTTAATCCTTTACACATTAGTTCCCGATGTTTTCTTACTCATCTGTACAGTAACTTTCTAGTTCACCTAAAGCTTTGCTTCCATTGGTTTCGATGCTGTTTCTCCCTTTTATCCTTTTAACGAAAAGCCGTCCCTTTTCCCCCAATCGTATGTTTTGGCCACACGAAAAGTGTGCGCACAGTCAGTCTTTCCTATCCTTTGACGATCGTCGTACAGCTGCTCGTATCTCACCGTTGCTTTGAGGGTTCGCTCCTGCTCCTCTTACAACTCCATCTCCCGAAGATGCAACTCACCCTTGTGTGTCGTTTCATGACTTGTGTGCAGGGCCGTCAGTATGTCTTGTTCATTTTCCTATTTCTGTATGACCATCAACGTGGTTCACTGCAAATTTAACACATCTGCAGGGTTATGATTATTCGCTGATCTATCATCAGTACATATTTCTGCCATGCGTTCTTCTGAATTTCGATAATTTGGTACATTGGTACTCACCGCTGACCACCCTGTCATTCCGTTTTACCGCGGTTCCTACTCTGATGGTTATCGCTAGACCGCGAAGTGTTCAGTATGCAGGATGAATGTTAAGTCAAATCGTGTTTTAAAGCTGTTGTGGATTCTCGTTAGATCTAACTTGTTTGTGAATTCTTGAGCGCAAATCGTTCAGTTAATCTGTCGTTGGACAGTTTCAGAATTCCCATTTCAGTGACCTTAACCGATAGAATACTGTAGGTGAGTAACACTGGTTTATTTCTCCTCGGTTTTGACAGGAGTGCAAGCTCGTGCAATTCACTTACACCTAGTTTCTTACAGTCCAAGCACCGATGGAGGTTACCGTATTTCAAGTTTCAGTGGCCCTCCATGCTCCTCTGGTCCTGAGAACTTTGCCCCGAAACTATGTGCAAAACACCAAACCTCTAAAATGGGGTCGGAAATGATTGTATTCATCTCAACAGGAACCATTTCCTTTTTTTAAAGAATCCGGGGAAACGTCTAACGACAAAGGGTTCGGATACTTGATTCGGCCTTATTGTTTACCTCCAGCCTACTCTACCTAAACTGTTTGAGTAGCTTGTTAGCGAGTGTGCAAACAACAGGTGGGACCGAGCTATAATGCTTACCGGTAGGTTGAGCTCGCCAGTACTCAGTTTGGCTGGTCTAATCAGGGGAAAATATTATAACATATATTTATCAGGCCGCCTGTTTTTCACGTAAATCTGCGACCATTTAGCGGTATGTTGGAGAATCATGGGTTGCCGTTTTGTAATAGATGAGCACTAATCCTTTAGATACACATCATTCAACTAAGTAATAAACGAGGCTTCATGAATGGCTTGCCGAATCGGATTGCCTGCTAGTAGCGGCCAGGGCACATGCAGAGGCTTGTTGCCAACCATTAGTCGGCCTAACTGTGAACAATGACATCATTTGCTTGTCTGTCGTCGATGCAACGGCTTCATCCGCCCTTTACGAGATTACCCAACTAGTGAGAATCAACTAAACATCGTTTAAAAGTAGTCCGGCTTAATTAGAATGGTCATGCAAATCGCTCGGGCTTCAGACAATGAACTACTGTTCAAATTTGGCAGCCAGCTAAAATAGATCTATTCTAGTGTTGACTAAGTGAAGTTGTGATCAGTGAGGAGAGCGCGGTCTATGAAAGGTATGTTCCGCAAAGTGACCAAACAGGCTTACTAGGTACCCATTCGTCGCTTTGTTGGAGCGACATTGCTGGAGCGTTTTTTTCTATTCAGCTCTGGTTTAGGACGGGTGATCATTCTGACCTTTCCTGACTCCCACTGCCCATCGAATGATCCTATAACTAATAACCCCGGTACTAAAATCGTATTACGTCATAGGATACAATTTATGAATACGCGGTCAAAAATTCTTCAGGTCATTCCTGTGGGCTGCTAGCAACTAAATGGCTGGTAACCTCAGTTTAGTGGCGTCATACTGATACCGGTCTTGAACAAAAGTGTCGATAAAGAATGGTGCTCGTAACGGACTTTGCGTAGTAACTAGCTTCCAAAGCTGTTCGTGTCCAAGAAACTAGTCCGAGAGAGACTGAGACCTCACTTTGGTGGGGACCTTTCGTAGTCCACAAACAGTGGTAGTGAATTTTCATTTGCAGGTGGATGTTTTAAGCAGTGCATAACTGAATGTCTCACCGGACGTCCAACCTGTTGGCATTCCCTGGGCGGAAACAACGGCGCGATTTGAACCTTCAGTTATTTTCATCTTGATCGTAACAAACTAGCAATTATTGTGCTACCCAACCTTACTCGAATGAAGAGCACGAAACAAAATATTCATCGTGGATCAATATCGAGACCAATGTCAAGCTGTCATACTGTGTTCACGCTGTTTTCGGGTTTTTTCATAACTATCAATGCAACTCTGATTTCCCACGAAGAGTTGTACTGTCGTCTTTCATCTGACTAGCTTTTCGGCCAAACCGATTTCACTGAAGACGAACACGGTGTTGCGGTATTGTGAACTGGCAAAGCTAATGACATCCATTCGTTGCACCGGTCCATTAATAAGTAATTCTCAGTGATATATGGCGTTTCGCTCGCATTGACTCCTCCGGTGGAGCAAATCATCCATATGGGAAAGCGGAAAGTGTGTCCACTTCGTTTCCGTGCGTGTTTCGAGGTGGACTGAACTATAGATATTACCTACATGGTTGGATTGTAATCCATCAGAAAGTTTCCCCGTGAGTTGCTGCGACAAACACTTCAACCGGAACAATATATGTCTCCCTATGATAAGAATGAAACCAACTAAGAGTATCCAACGGACCTGTTTTTTTTGTTGAACTCGTTTGAAAGAAGTTGCCTCAGCCTGATAGGGAAAAACCTACATCTGTGAGGTGCACAGAGCTGATGATTCCTAACAAGTATAAAACACGTGCACTGTTGCTTGGCGTCTTGGCACACGTTGACTTCGTTTGCAGAGCGGAATCTCAACCGAATAGTCCGGCCTGGATTCTTGGCAACAACATGGGCATATACTTTGTGTTCAGCTACTTTCAAGGTTTTACGTTCATTTAGACTGCGGAATCCTCATCACGTATGTCGGTGGCGATGTCGCGTCCCACCATGTTCGTTAGTCCGATGACAGCGAATTACCAGTGTCACTGGATCAGAACTCTGGCTTCTGATCATGTTAAAGTAAGGGAGCAAGATTTGACGTACTTTGCAATGCTCAGAGTCAGTGTCTTAGTTTTGCGCTGCGCAATTCCTGCACTCAGCTGGATTCTTGGAAATGAATTTTGGTACGTTTTGTACGTTGAGAAGGGTTGTCCAAATTCGGTGATCTAATGAAGAAAGAAATCAAATATACCGTGGTCAACTGGTTGAAGGGCCATGTTCAAGGGTCGGTACTTGGTACTAGTGCCAGGAAAGGGAACGGGTACCGAACACCCTGTTTTCTGTTGTCACGCCGTGCCTACACATTCACTACTGTGGTCGCTGCCTGTAGTCATGAGCAAATACCCCTGCGGCATCAATACTATCTTTGATGCTAACTTTGCTACATCGGTCCATCTTAAGCCAAAGAACTTATGCGTGCGATGTATGAATCCTTCGTGGGTGGTGGTCTAGGCCTCCTGAATTTCGGAATACGGTACTGTATTGCAAGCTTATTTCGCGGTAAGCGCCAGATTTGTGCTACGAGCCGTGCCAGTATCACAACAGTATATTGCTATCTCGTTATTCGCTTTTTGATTCAGCCCGTTGTATGTGAAATAAAATAAAGCTTCCGTTCCCAATGGCTGTACGCGTTCATGAAGGGATACACGCTTTAGAATGTGGCACATGAATATCCCAGTCAGCGGTAGCGTTCATTTTCCTTTCAGTGGGTTATGGCTCCACCAGCATTTGTTTGCAACAAGGTTCTGAATGCTAAGTGCAAGTAGACCCCTGTTTTTTCCTATTCGTTGACTCCTGCTTGTGCTAGGTACTAAGAAGCCTAACGTCAGTTATTGAACGTGCTTTTGAGATACTTTTTGTTCTACGAAGCGGATGTTTATCAAGCATAGCAACACCGCAGTTAGTACTTAATTGCTAGGTAAATTAACTCGTGTACCTTATTTCAGGGCGCAGATGCGCACTGGTCTTGGTGGCGTTTGGAGAGTTCTGAAGACGTTTCACTCTATTTTTGGAGAGTAATTGTTTTTGTTTGGAGCGACTACTCTTCCATGTATTTGTTTATCCTGTTTTATCCTAATTATGTTTTCCAGACTGGATTGGCGCAATACTATTCACAGCAGAAACGTGATTATTTCCACCTGCCGTACTTTTATTTTATACCACCCTACTATTTGTCGCGGATAAAAAAGTCTGTCCAGGCTATGCATTCTCTTTGGCCCAGCTTTTTCATCGTATTCAGTACACTATGAGGACACTTCGATATTTGAAACAGAATGAACAAAATATCACCACCAAGACGATTAGAAGGTCATAACGTTTTCTTCAAATGGTGGTTGTTAGGGGTGTACAACTTGTCATACCGAACTGCAGAAGATCGTATGACGAAATCACTCTAATATGAGCCGATCGAGACTGCAGAAGGTTTGGACAAAGTTCACACGTCACTTCTACAATAAGTAGCACCAAAGGTTCTCTTACGGACCGCAACCGGACTGGTCTGTAACGGATTTTCAAAGTTTTGTTCAAATTAGCTCTTAAATTACGGAATAACCGTAGATCCAGTTCGAATAATGATTTTGAATCGATAATAATGATAATGAATCGTTACCTCTACTAAAGAGCATCCTAGAAATATCGAATGATATGACCGAAGATGCTTCGTATGGGAATGATATAACTACTACCCGATTTCACCGGTTTTCTTGTCATGTTTCACCGAGGTATTCTGAACCTGCTTGTGGGCGGAGGTAATCCTGATTGTATGTGGCAGGTTAGCACTGGGTTGCTCTCCTCATTCGTCCTATTTTTTACGATCAGTTTCCGTTGAATTACTGTTGGTGGGGCTGAAACATGTGTGCTGAGCAGTGGTGGCGCCCCATCGATGATGATAATACAAATAAGAGTTATTTGGAATTCGATAATTATTGAGTTACTGCGCAGTGGTTTTCATGTTTGACTGCTACCGCCTTCCTTCCTTATTGAAACAGTGTTACATGTCACAGGAAGTGATCAAGGTTTCGCCGGGAACTGTTTTACGAGGATGTAGTTCACGAAGCACTAGGAGTTACATGCGAAATTTTCCGGCATTTTCTACTTGTTCCCTTCATTCGAATTCATGAACCAACCAGGGTTATCAGTATGTTTGTGCCTGGAATTTGGTCATGCGCCGAACTAGACTGTGCTTGTGAACGAAAGAAGTCCACGTTCTGGCTTCTACGGAAGTCTTACTAGATAGGGACCACGGACGCAAGTTCGGATGCTGCGTACGGCCCTTTAGTATGACCGTAATGGGAGCTACCATCCCAAAACCAGCCAGCTAGAAGGTATTTTAAAGGGTTACCCTGATGCGTTCGTTTACTTGTGAGGCAGACGAATCTTCTAATGGTAAAGTGAGTTGTACCAGTCATGCCTAGAATGGAAAAGCATAAAACGTAACAGTAGGCCATGGTATGTTCGGAGTCTGCACTGGAAACAATGACTAGCAGTGATCGACAATGGATGAGGGTTTGATCCGGAGTTCTATTGTTCTTAAGCCAAAAGTCCTCTACTCTTCCGAATTCGGTACCGAAAATAGAGTTTTTGTTCACCACACATCTTTCCTGTTCTTGTACCGAAGCCAAATTGCTTACTAAATGAATCACAGCTTGTGCGTTTGTGTCATCAGCGATCACAATGATATCCGCACCTTCGGCCCACTGAAAACATTTCTTCTTCGTAAACTAGCTTGATGCATTGTACACTTCTCGTACTTATGTCATGAAGTGTACCAACCTGTTATCTGACGATAGAATCCGTTATATCCTGCGGTTTCTGAAACCGAACAGCTCACTTTGGCACGTATGATTCTTCACCACTTCATTTCGCTGGTTGATAGAACCCTGGGTGATCCTTTCAGAACAGCTTGATCAACAGATTTGAACTTGCGTCTTGGAATCACGTTTTTCCAGATCTCCAAATAAGAAGAGCTTTCAAGCCTAGTCAATTACAAACGTGTGGTTTCAGTTCTGCCGAAATTTGTTGCTGTTTGCGGCTGATATCATATTCCGTTACCTCCGGGATGAGCGTTGTTCTCCGTGTCTAATTCCTAGTAGCTCATGACTAGAGGCGGAAAGAATGCGACATGACAGAAGAGTATAATGAATGTTAAGGAAAGTTGGATGCTGTTGGCATGTTTGCCTTCCAGGATGGGGTTCGCGTTATCTTATCTGTACTTTGTTGGCAAAGCTGAGTGATATGGCAGCTAACCAACATCAGTGGTGTTGATGGTGACAGCTCCTATTTAGATTGTTCGACTGAGTGTTTTAGGTGTAGGCGCCTCGGGTGTTTGTGGTGGCCTGACTTCAGGTCCCTTTCCCTGTCTCATCTTTCTTCTTTCCGTTATAATGCTTTGCTCGCACAATTTGACGTGACTGTACAGCAGTGAAGCACCAGTTTTCTCATCTGGCGTTGTAGTCGGGGATCATGATGATTATCCTGATACTGGTCAAGTGATTGTATTCAAGGCAAGTGCGATTCCTCCGTGGCTTCACTTCGATTTTATTATTTCAGTGGTCTGTTGAGAGGGCTAACTTATGTCCATTCCTCTTATGTACAGCAATGAGTTTTGGTAAAAGATGCTCGTTGTCGGTGAATATGATACCTACCCAAATGTTGCCTGCTGTTGTTCCAACCGATAGCTTCTGTTTTTATCACCCCGTCGTAAGCGTTTATCTTTTCTACATTTGGTCGAACGTAGAAGCAAAAGATGAGTTGTCAAATAACAAGGACCACAAGTGAGCTTCTTAGTGTGGCTAGACATTTTGATCTTGCGATTTGCACTTAAATTTCAGGTACACCCGAGGTTAGTCCGTTTATGGCAGACAGCGCTTCAGTAATTATATTGTGCTACGGTAGGATAAAGAATTCCTAAATCTCCCACACCTCTACAGTCTGTATGTCTCAGATTCCATTCCACATGGTATCGACCTATTTCAGGAGACCCGAGCTCGATTTCCTTGATCTTGTGTGGTGAGGGACATTGCTTCGATTGACTCATACCTTTTTGTGCGTACCCCATAAATCAGATTACTTATCCAAACGTTTATCTCAACCGCCTTCAACTTTAGATTATTAGCACTCAGTACTGGACTCGGCAGCACTCCACATTACTCCCGAGGATCCTGTCTGCGGAATTTATAGGAGACTGACTTTCGCTCTATAACAGTGTCCATTGTTTTTTCGCAGGTTTCCTTGTTTTTTTCCGTTTCACTAGTCTCTATGAAGAATTTCGCTAGCTCTGTACCAGACAAATCAAATGAAAATTCGATCAAATCACAGACACAACCCGCCACAGGTTATTTGTTTTGTTTCCCACGATCCAACCCGCAACATTGTTCAGTGAGAGTATGTGCCTTCGTTTTGAATCCACGAAGTTCGGAATAGAGGGTCCGAAATCATGGCTGTATGGCTGCAGAGCATCAGTGTTGAACACTGATGTCATGCTGTCGATGATGACAGGGGATCAGAATAGGTATTTTTCTTTGAAATGTTTGGTCTTTAGAACTGAATTCTTAATAAACGCTGGCCACCTGGGCACAACGCATGGTTCGGCACTCATCAATAAGCTGAACTTTTTAGCGGCTATATTACGCTCCTTTGTATTTACAATGACTTTGTCCACACTAGTTTTCAACATACACTCCAACTGCGCACTTAACGTCTGTGAAATTTCGGTTGTCAATTTATTGCCGGACATTTTACACACTGGATAAGGTTTTACTTGATGTCCACGTGTTAACATTTGTGCATTTCCCGGTCCAAGTGTAGATAATAGATTGCTCTTACTCTTTCTGGCGCTTACTGCGAACCACAGAGCATCACAGGTCCATGCTAGCCCTCACAGTGTTGAAACCCACGCAAGAACTAACTTCAGCATGGGAAATTAATGCCGTATTAACACAAATCACATCCGAAAACTCACATGTTTTTTCTTCCCCAGGATATCCATGTTTTTCTAACGTTACGTTTACGCGTTTAATTGTGGTTGTTCTACATAATTAGGGATCACACAGGAAACTCCCAAGTATCGTTCTTGGATGCTGTAGGTGCTGATCATACCACTCAAATCAGGCTGGGTTTGTTTAACTGTTGCGAAAGCCTTCGTCGAACGGATTAGTTCTGGTTAAAAATTATACTGCTTTAGGACCTTAACAGCACGATCCTAGTGCATTTTCATTAGAAGCGTATGGAGTGAAGTCAGCCATCTTGTCGATCTGTACACATCACTGTGGATGTTAGCAGTCCTAAATCACAGCACGAGAATTTATTGGGACATAGTAACATCTGTACTCCCATTCTTCTCCCCACAGCAGGCAAATGCTCTGGTCGAAAGTTAATTGGTTAGTCGTCAATCTATATTCAGGTGTGCAGAAACACCGTTGATTAATGACAATCTATTTCATCCGTGGTTCTATTTGTATCCAAGAAACAAACTTATGTTCCAGTCTTATTGTCTTTGATAGATATGGGTGAATGGAATCTGCTTTGTCTTTTGCGCAGGAAGTTGTGCTAATTCTTTTGGTTACTGAAATCATAAGAATGGTTTGCCTCATAATTCGAAGCCCTAAGATACGCCTAACCAAAAGCGGTTTCTGCTATGCAACATACTGCATTAGAAGGCGAGCCCGTATCCACCTGTACCGAAGGAGTATACTTGTTCAGTGATGTCTAATGAAGACCAGAAGCGCACCACATGATAGCCAACGTTACTAACAAATTATCAGCTATTCACATAACGTGTACGAAATTCGGGTTTTGAGCACTCTGGCTAGCAAACAATCCAGTCATTTAAGTTGGTCATTATGCCTAAACGTTGCACTTCTACTCTTTCAAATAGCTGGATATCTGCTTTTTTCGGTGATACATAGAAACATTCAACAAAGATTACCTTATCCGAATTTGTCGCCTGTCAGCTATGTAACATTTTTTCCAGTTATTACGGTGGAACATTCGAGTATATTCGTGACCGGTTTTGTCTATCTGGTGACCACCACATATGTGAACCATAGACTTCACGAGAGATAGAGCTATCTTTAAACTGCGAAATACGGAAACAATCATGCCCCTCTATATAGCCCCTTTTATTTAGGATTTTGTCATTTGTAGTCAGTGTGAGTTAAATATACACATCTTACGTGCACTTTGTACGTTTACATTCTATACGCTCGTACACTCACTGCACTGTTTTCCCTACTTCGACTGTTTCGAATAGAACTATAGCTCCATCTTCCGGTCCTGATAAATAATCATATGTGCTCTATTCCTGCCTTTGAGCCCTGCCCCTTGAGACTAACGACTAATAACTAGGTCGAGCCATTGTATAGTGGATAAATTATACTGTACGTGCGCTAATAGGTAGGCTCGTTGAAAAAACAATCCACCAGTTTTAGGCGAGTTCCGTTCTATTTTTCTGCCTTCCTCAGACTGCTCTGAGTTTCGTTTCGGAATGTCTGGTTCTCCGAATTATTTGTACACTCAGCATTATTTTGGTTTTGGCACCGCATCTTCAAGGCACGCGCGACTTGCTGGAATTTGGTAGCTCAGTCGTCAGACTATCCTGCGTTTCGTACAACGTGTGCAGGATATAGGGGCTCACAGGAGATGTTACGTGGTTGTTTCCAAAGGCATTCAGAAATCGTCTGTTTTCTTAGTGGTGTGCACGACTGTTCACTCTGTGTCTTTCTGATTTACCGTTAAAATTTATGTGCAGTCCCTTCCTCTCAACACAAGGCGAGTTGTACTTTGCTCACGTTCGTTCGTTCCGTACCACTGAGTAGTGTTGTTGCCCTGATTTCCCAAGCTTGGGCATCGCGATTTACCACCGGATTGCATTTTCAGGTGCTTCAGAATTTTTTTGGAGAAATTCCCGAATTCGGGTTAACCCTTAAGAGAACTTCAAGACTTATAGCTCCAGGTTCCCCACCTTCTCCCCCAAGTTAATGTGTCATTCTAAAAATGGTTTATTCTCGTTACTCAATCATATATTTACTGGCGAACACACTATAAAGCACTACCGAAATACTGATTACTATCGCCAGTGTAGAAGCAAGAATCAACAGATTTAAGACACAGCCTCCGATGTTTATCTTCATTTACGCTCCCGGAGATCCTTGTTTTTTTACTGAATCAACCGGAACAAACTCAGCCGTTTGTTCCACAATATTAGTCCTGACACCTTGTCGGCGCCCGCGGAAACTAGTGCAAGTTTTCAATTCCCGCGGAGGACGTCGTAACTGGCCTCATATTCCAGCTCGCTGCATTGGACCGCGAAAATGTGCCAACAATTCTTCTGCTGGAAAGCTTATTGATCACCACCAGTGCTGAAAGTGCGACGCCGTGTCTCTGACGGAACTGGACTGACAGAACAAGGACAACACTTGGCCAACTGTCAAGTCAATTCACCACATTAGGCTGCGCTTCCTTCTAGGTTTATAGAACTTTCACGGTTTTCACTGGTTCTTTCGTCCTGTAAGTGAAATCAGTCCATACTGAAAAGCCTAGAAACACTGTACAGCTGTTTCATCCTTATTGAAAATCATCAAGGTGCACATCTCACAAGACTTCAGCGAGTTAGAAAATACTTTCACTTTGAGCACGAGTGGTGGTTAAACAGTGTGGGTATCTCACATTTAGACTGGGTACAGTACTTTGATCACACCGCTTGACAGTCGAGGTAGACGTTCTACCATGCGCTTGAAATTCTTGGAGCGATTCAAGTCTGCAGTGTACTGCATCTGTTTAAGTGCCAGGTCAGAGTTAACTATCTCGCTGATCAGTATTGGTAAGATATCAACGAATCATGGGGCAGTGGACCTACCAAACAGTAGTCTGTTCATGAACGATTGTGCTGTGTTGTGTAGACTGCCGAACTGCGTCTTGAGGATAGCCATGACCCTTTGCTAGCCTGTTTTATCAGGAGGGAACACGCAGTGCTCGACGGCCAATTTCGCTTCCTCACGGCTATAATGGAGAAGATAAATGAGCTCGTTATTATCGCCAGAGAGTCAACCGGCTATAGTCAGTTGAAAGACTTTCCTAAACTTCCAATATTCCGCCAAACTGGTCTATCTCTAATTTTGGCAGATTGATACCAAGAGAAGTGGTGCAATGGTCGGTTGCGGGTCATCTATTTCGTGCGCCGCGGTTTTAATGCCGGCGGCTTCATCGTTCCTGCGTAGATTCGTAGACGGTCTTGTGCATTTTGCCTCCCCTGGGTGGATTTTGGCAGTAAATTTCTTCACATTCTTTTGATTGCATGAAAATCCGCGTTCACAGTCGCCTGCTAGAGACATTCCGACGCCAGAGGACACACAACCCAAAGGCATCTGCTTTCAGGACGCTAACCTCCGCTTTTTCGTCTCTTACTCATTCATTTATATCATAATTTCTTCCTCCATTCACTACTTTTTACAGAATCTCTACATGCATCCCTGCTAGGACTAACACCACCAACCATGCCAATTCTAGTAGAAGAGTGTCTACGTAATACAGAAAGCTGAAGGACGGGTGCGTTACAATCTACGACGATATCAGAAGTATTGTTCACTAGGTCAGCGAGTTCAGAGTTCGGCAAACTATCGGAGAACTTGATGCTTCCTCTGGTCACGTGACTTTCAAGAGTCCCAAAATCCCAGTTCATGTAAACGTCCAGAATCTACTGGATACGTGAGATTTGAGTACTACTGATGGTTTTCAGTATTCATCTAGGTCAGGGTTAGTTACGCGATGGGTAGTCGATGATCCAGCATCCACGCTTTAGGACGTTCAAAGTTTTCATGGGCTTCAATCATCCACTCGGAATTCCGATTTTGACGCACCAAACCGTACAGTGAAGCAGCAACCGCGACAGACTGGCCGTAATGCATGTCTAGGAGAATGCAGTTGGGACCGATTTCAATTTTCCACTGCACGGACCTGAATCTTTGCCAGCTTTACTGGTGGTGGACCCACCTCTCCATGATCCACTTTATGTCCGAGCAGTGTCACCAACTCCAAGTAAGGTGTGTCTTGACGTCATTCATCCGCAGACTAGCCCTCAAACACGATACGGTCTTTAAGTGAACTGCATGCTCTTGTTTCGAGTTGCCACGTACGACAATATCGTCCCCGTAACTTGTTAAACGAAGCATCAAGCGCTGGAAAGTGAATGATGCCTCTGAGAACCTAAACGGCAGCTGTCTAAGCTGATAGTGAGTGTCCCCAACCGTGAACGTCGTTTTCTTTAGATCCTTTGACTTTATCGCTAGTTGCCAGTATCCGGAGCGCAGGTCGAACACCGTAAAGTATCTGGATTGCTGAGCCGCGCCTTGGATGTACAATGCATTTTTCTGCAAAACCGTTGCCAGCGAGCTAAAACTTTCTACGTCAAATTCTTGCATTTCTTTGCATATGTGCTCAGACCAAAAATCAACCTCATCTGCGGTCATTTTTGGCGATTTGTTTTAATTAATCTCCTTTCGAACTTTTTGGCGCACATTCGAATTCGAACTTGTTGTACAATGGTTTTGGAAGTGGCTGCACGGGCGTTTGCTGAGAAATTTGGGGCTGTATCTTTATCAGCCTTCACGGAATTTTGGAATGCTATAAAGCAGCACATGAAGGAAAACTATGTGTTCATCCAGTAATCGAAGCACCAACGCGGTTTTGCGTTACGACTGGGTCTACTACAAATGTGTCAGTCGTGTGCGTCAGCTAGGTTCGTTCAGCTGTCCGCTATGATCGACGTAGGTCTATGTGGCTAGTTGATTAGGCACCATAGACCACTAGCCGCACGTTAGTTTCATCTAGCTTATTGATCAACGTCATGGTCTTCCCAGCGTAATTCGCAGGCTAGAACGGAAGACATAGGTGAGTTGTTTAAGTAAGCTAATCTTCAAGGCCAGTAAACACCACTGACTCTGAATATGCGGCCTAATGTAATAAGAAATCGCGAAGCGTACAAAAAAGTGACCCACTTACAATGCATGGAGCTTTCAGTTAGTTTTGTAAATCTGCATGGGCCATGCACATTCTAGAATGTGCAGAGAATTATTTCAGCTACAAAACTAACTGAAAGCTCCATGCATTGTAAGTGGGTCACTTTTTTGTACGCTTCGCGATTTCTTATTACATTAGGCCGCATATTCAGAGTCAGTGGTGTTTACTGGCCTTGAAGATTAGCTTACTTAAACAACTCACCTATGTAGAGAATTTGCAATAATAAATGGACATATACGTTATACACAGAGAGTCTACACTATGAAGTGGCAACCCTGAAAATTTCGCAGCTTTCGAGAAATCAATTCCATTGTGCAAATACTGAGATGCATTGCTGGAGCGATTCGAAATTCTCTGCAGCAGAAGGGGTAGCTGGAATTGCTTCACGGTCAGTTCATGCAAACACCGGAACTCCACAAAAATTCGGTATTTCCCGTACGCCTTCTTCACAGGCACTCTCTCGCAATCCATGTGCTTTGGAGACCGCCAACCCTGGGGGGACAAATCTGAACTTCCATTAGAATACACAGGAACAGGGAAAGTTACCTTGAGGGCAGAAGCCAGGCTCCCCAAAGCGTGTATGTGCGTGTATGTGAACCCCGTTTTAACTAAAACCATGTGGGTTCTGGGACTCTGTAGCCCCGGGTATCACAGATTCACCGTATGATACAAGGATCGAGGCTTTTGCCCAAGTTTCCCCGGTCGTTTTTGTTCTTGTCGTTTAGCGGCTGTCGTTCACCAGAAAGGCACAAGTGGAAAAAGGGTGTAGCACTGCTTTTTAAGTTCTCGATGTGGGACAGTATGGTTGTCGGCGCGTGGACTCGCATAAATGTGTCTAATAGTGCTTTGGACTGGGCTCTAGAATGAGCATTGACAACCGTCGAAGGAAGGTTACTCCATGCAGCTATTACGCGAATTGGGAAAAACTGCTGCCTAATGTAAGTATGCGCGCTGAGCTTGAAAATCTTCTTACCATGTCCCCACAGTGTGCTTGCTGGATCAACGGTTAAAAATCTGTTGGACGAATTTTGTTCAAACAGGGCATAAGTAAGAAGTAGGTCTCCTCGGAGCCAACGATACTCCAGGGTAAAGAGGTCAAGCGCCGCAAGGGGCGTTTCGCAATCCACGGATTTAAGGCCGACAACATTTTCGTGGCAGCTCACTGAACACGCTCAGTCAAGTTTACGTCTTTCGTGCGTCCTGAGTAGACAGCTTGGTTGACATATTCAAGCAGCGGTTAACGTAGGCCCCATAGAGCAGTTGGAAGTCCATGCGAGTAATGGGGGAGAAGGTGCGCCGAATGATCCATAAGATGGCGAATGCCTTTTGGGCCGATTTACCATGTTGAAGTGAAAAGGACAGGTTTGAAGAGAGCCAGATAATAATAATGTTTAGTTCCGACTGGTGGGTGGCATACCTTCAGGCTTGATCATAATGTTACAGTTAGGATAAGAGATGCCCGGTTGGGTTTGTGGGTACAGGGAATTTTGTGGAAAAGGGAAGGTGACGTAAACAGTGGGCATTATCCGTAGTAGACTTGGTCTTGTCTGAGGAGGCATGGGCAGGGAACCAAAATCACAAGGGCTCTTCCCTTCTTATGAAGAACATATCAGGCGAAACAAGATACGATCGTCAATATTTGAGAGTGGCGAGCAAAAACAATACGAGAGTGGGCACAGCAAGAGGCTTCCTGTTTGGTACGCGAAAAAAATTCAAACTGCAGAAAATGTGGGACCAGAATAACGGATCTGGAGAAGCAGCAGAACTGCCACGATCTGACCGGCCAATTTGAACTAAAGCCTAAAACCGTCACGCTCCATGCATTGTAAGTGGGTCACTTTTTTGTACGCTTCGCGATTTCTTATTACATTAGGCCGCATATTCAGAGTCAGTGGTGTTTACTGGCCTTGAAGATTAGCTTACTTAAACAACTCACCTATGTAGAGAATTTGCAATAATAAATGGACATATACGTTATACACAGAGAGTCTACACTATGAAGTGGCAACCCTGAAAATTTCGCAGCTTTCGAGAAATCAATTCCATTGTGCAAATACTGAGATGCATTGCTGGAGCGATTCGAAATTCTCTGCAGCAGAAGGGGTAGCTGGAATTGCTTCACGGTCAGTTCATGCAAACACCGGAACTCCACAAAAATTCGGTATTTCCCGTACGCCTTCTTCACAGGCACTCTCTCGCAATCCATGTGCTTTGGAGACCGCCAACCCTGGGGGGACAAATCTGAACTTCCATTAGAATACACAGGAACAGGGAAAGTTACCTTGAGGGCAGAAGCCAGGCTCCCCAAAGCGTGTATGTGCGTGTATGTGAACCCCGTTTTAACTAAAACCATGTGGGTTCTGGGACTCTGTAGCCCCGGGTATCACAGATTCACCGTATGATACAAGGATCGAGGCTTTTGCCCAAGTTTCCCCGGTCGTTTTTGTTCTTGTCGTTTAGCGGCTGTCGTTCACCAGAAAGGCACAAGTGGAAAAAGGGTGTAGCACTGCTTTTTAAGTTCTCGATGTGGGACAGTATGGTTGTCGGCGCGTGGACTCGCATAAATGTGTCTAATAGTGCTTTGGACTGGGCTCTAGAATGAGCGTTGACAACCGTCGAAGGAAGGTTACTCCATGCAGCTATTACGCGAATTGGGAAAAACTGCTGCCTAATGTAAGTATGCGCGCTGAGCTTGAAAATCTTCTTACCATGTCCCCACAGTGTGCTTGCTGGATCAACGGTTAAAAATCTGTTGGACGAATTTTGTTCAAACAGGGCATAAGTAAGAAGTAGGTCTCCTCGGAGCCAACGATACTCCAGGGTAAAGAGGTCAAGCGCCGCAAGGGGCGTTTCGCAATCCACGGATTTAAGGCCGACAACATTTTCGTGGCAGCTCACTGAACACGCTCAGTCAAGTTTACGTCTTTCGTGCGTCCTGAGTAGACAGCTTGGTTGACATATTCAAGCAGCGGTTAACGTAGGCCCCATAGAGCAGTTGGAAGTCCATGCGAGTAATGGGGGAGAAGGTGCGCCGAATGATCCATAAGATGGCGAATGCCTTTTGGGCCGATTTACCATGTTGAAGTGAAAAGGACAGGTTTGAAGAGAGCCAGATAATAATAATGTTTAGTTCCGACTGGTGGGTGGCATACCTTCAGGCTTGATCATAATGTTACAGTTAGGATAAGAGATGCCCGGTTGGGTTTGTGGGTACAGGGAATTTTGTGGAAAAGGGAAGGTGACGTAAACAGTGGGCATTATCCGTAGTAGACTTGGTCTTGTCTGAGGAGGCATGGGCAGGGAACCAAAATCACAAGGGCTCTTCCCTTCTTATGAAGAACATATCAGGCGAAACAAGATACGATCGTCAATATTTGAGAGTGGCGAGCAAAAACAATACGAGAGTGGGCACAGCAAGAGGCTTCCTGTTTGGTACGCGAAAAAAATTCAAACTGCAGAAAATGTGGGACCAGAATAACGGATCTGGAGAAGCAGCAGAACTGCCACGATCTGACCGGCCAATTTGAACTAAAGCCTAAAACCGTCACTGACGCTTTGTGGCCTTTTACCGTTGAGCGTGTGGCCGGGGTCACGAAAAAGCTGAAGATGAGATGGTGAAGTGGGGAATATGTGTTACGGATAAATGGTAGTAGGAAACTCGTAATCACAGTGTGCAGTGAAATTGGAAAGACTCGCTGGTGTTGCTGTTGGAGCGAGGTCGAGTGTTAAAGTTCCTTCGGAAAAGGAGTTCACGCAAACGCACAAAAAGGAACGCGAACTGCACGGAAAACGACTGACTTGGTGAGAGTACAAATTAAGACACCGAGATTTTTAGATCCACTTAAAGGTTCAACGAATTGGAACGAACGCCTCCCGGAGACCATGGGTGCCAGATGAGGACTTTTATTGTGGCTGCAGGTAAGGGAACGAGGGCGTGCAGTCAATGTGGGAAGTGAACGGTTGCGGGTATGCTGTCAAAACTGGTATGGCAGTGCCGTACCGTCACTGCGCTAAAATATTTCAGTTTCAGGACAGACACGTGACGGACGTCGTGAGTGAGGTAGTTAGGCTGGTATGTGCAGTTTTGTAAGCAGCGGATTGTTTTGGGTTTGACAAAGGATTCCGCGGGGAGAGCAAAACCAATCTAATATCGCAGGTAGTATTTGTTTTTATCTTGTCGGGGATTCCTTCAGTTGTAGTGCACAGATTGGGTGGAGTAGATACCGGCCAAACAGGATGTCCATAGCACGTATTACCGCAGGTCTAAGCTTGGGAAGAAGATGTACTGGGATGAGATCAATAAGGCCTAGAGAGTTATAGGAGTCATCAGACAGGACACAATCCTTCAACAGGGAAAAACTAGACATTTGCCACAGTTAGGGTGGTGACAACAAGTGTTTAAACAAGACGGGATGGGGATGGATCTGTACTCAGTAGTCTAGTAATCAACATACATTTTGGCATCTATCCGCATGATGTTTTGTGGTCTCTCTCACCATACATGATAGAGGCATTCGCTGAGCCCTCTCCAAATGATATACGGACGCACTTTTCGTCATTCAGAGGAAGGTGCCAGTCCAACGACCACTGCTTTGCAGCGTCTTCATCCATTTGGAGAGCATCGGTATTGGAACTTCAGGATTTATAGTCGTCCGCAAAAAGTAGACATGGACATGCAAGAACATCTGGAAGGTCGTTGATGTATATCAGTAACAGCGGTGGTCCCTAAAAGGAGCCCTAAGGAACTCCAGTGAAGACCAGCGCTGGAGAAGTGTAGGTCGAGCCTAGTTTCACTTGAAATGATCTGTCCACGTTAATCCAGTATAGAATTTTTCCTTGAATCCCGTAACATTGGAGCTTGTGGAGCAGCGGAACGTGTGGGACTCTATGGAATGCCTTTGAGAAGTCGTAAAATATGGCATCTGATGTGAGTCCCTCGTACTTGGCTTGGGTTAAGCTGTCCATAAATATGAGCATGTTTGTCACGCAAGAACTGTCTGGAAGAAATCCGTGTTGAACTAGAAATATCAAGTTGTTGGAAGTGAGGTGATCTAGAATGGCTCGCTTCAGAATGCGTTCCATCACCTTGCACGGCACGCTAGTGAGGCATGTGGGCCTGTAGCTGCCAGGTGATAGTCGGTCACCAGCTTAGTAGGTTGGCGTGACAATCGCTTCCTTCCAAACAGAGGAAAGATGGCCTTCGTCAATCGACCGACCAAACACCAACAGAAATGATTTGCCAGTGTAACCGACGTTTCCTTCAGGATCCTTAGAGGGACCTCGTCGGGCCCGAATGCGCAGAGTGGGTTGATCTTGTGCAACCGCTGATGAATGTCCTCCACCGTAAAGTCCAAGTCAATTAAAGGCCAGTCCTACTCACGCCTTGACAAGATTGGAGGTGACGAGGACGCTGGGGCTGAATATAGACTTGCATAGAGTTCTCCGTGGACCTCAGATACAGCTATTGGGTCACTCGTGGCCGAGCCTTAGATGCACACCCAAAATTTCTCCAAAACCATAGTTCGGAGGAAAAAATTTAGCATGTAGTTTCAGCAGTTGATGGTATTTATTTGGCCCCTAAGATCTCCCCACGCGGCCACAGTTTTGTTAAAAGTTGGTAAAACGTACTCGAGGTCCACTATGGGCGCGGAATTCGTATTTTATTGGCTGCCAATTGCGTCTCCTGATGCCTCCCTGATGGCGATGGGAAAGTTCTGATTTCTTCACGGATCTTTTTTGTACTGCATTTGGAAATAATCTCGAAACGACAAGAACAATAATTGCGCCCTATATGTTGCCGCAAACTCAAAATCGAGCAGCCTTTCACGACGCCTATATAAAAAACTCTCCTATCGTTGTAGCAGGTGTCCTGATAAACCAAGCCAAGGAATTCGTCACAGCCAGTAAGTTTTTTATGGTGGTCAGTACACGCTATATCGGGCGCAAAGCTATGCCGAACCATTAACAACGATATTGGGAAAATTAGTGTGTTTATGGTCAGACCAAGCAGACAGCACAATGAAATGGCCAGTGCTTTAAAGTCCTGGCACAAATTTGACGGATTGAGTCGGTCTTTTGGGTGCACGTAACACACTCATCCGCCAAATACTATGGACATCAGGAACTACGGGCAAGTAATCAGACTGTGTATGGTAGTCGCGGTACCGTCATCGCGACGCCGTACTTGGGTCCATGAACAGCCCCGTACATGGACACCTTGGGTGAGTCGTTTAGGATTGTCATTGTAGTTAGGATTCGCCAAGAAATCGTCACAAATTAAGACCAGCATAAATGAAGGATATTCTTGGGTCCATTGATGGCGCACGGTTGTTCATTTCTGTCATTCAGTCGAAGCAATAAAACAGCCGTGTTTACATCGCGGACTTAATATGGCAAGAGTCTCAGAACGTCCACTAGAAAGCACTATGAGGTGAGTTAGACTTTGGCCCGAAATAACAGCCAAAAGCCGTCAAAATTCCTAACTAATGTCTTCTGGACCCCGGTTTTCAAAAATCTGACGAAAACCTTGTCGACATGGAGTATGCAGACATTGTTCTCATCTTCAAAGAGAAGGAGAAGGCGCAGTTGTTTTTGAATGAACTGACCAAAGTCCTTTGGTATGCATCCTGCACTCACAAACTGTAAGGTAATAACGTTTAATCACAGCTGGTTGGTAGCATGATCGGACGGGCACGGTCATAGGATTACATTCAGAATTAAGCATGAGTTTGTTCGTAATTGCAGATAATGGACCGAGTGGGCGAAAGGGTTCAGTCAAGAATAGGAAGGGAGTAGTTGCGGGTATGCTATCAAACTGGGTATGGTAGTGCGGTGCCATCATTGCACTGACGTGCTTCGGTTTCTGGTGCTTGGGCTGGGACTTGCAATGCTGCGAGAAGCGGGTTTTTTTTGAGTTAGCCATGGGAATTCGCAGAGGTAGGACGAAGCCAACGTAAGGTGGGAAGCATTTTTCTGGTCCGTTTGGGGATCTCTGTGGATGTAAACCACTGACCAGGTGGAATGGATAACAGAAAACAGGGCGTCCAAGCCGGGTATTGCCGAATTTCGAAGCTTGGTACTACG
The DNA here is from genome assembly GCA_003604175.2 of Clonorchis sinensis. Classification (NCBI taxonomy): domain Eukaryota; kingdom Metazoa; phylum Platyhelminthes; class Trematoda; order Opisthorchiida; family Opisthorchiidae; genus Clonorchis; species Clonorchis sinensis. The sequence continues at coordinate 97,018,949 of CM030369.1, forward strand.
AGGGAATGGGATGAGTTCAGTAAAGCTCGGTGAGTTTAAGGAGATATCTGATGGGACAAAGTGCGTTAATACATAGAAAAAACTTAACGTTTACCTCAATCAGGGTGGTGATAACAAGTGACTAAATGGGACAGGATAGGAGTAGATTTGTACTTATTAGACTAGCGATCAAGCACGGATTGCGTCTGCTAACAAATGCTATTATAGTGCTAGAGATCTAGAGTCAACCGGTGTAAGCACACAGAGGTGGTGTGGTTAGGGAAATCAAACATATAATTATTGACGGGAGTAGCACAGTAAGCATTACAATACAATAGGCATTAGTTACAATAAGCATTCGAGATTATTGAAAACGCGCACAGGTATGAGTATGAAAGGCCGCCAATGGCCACTGAACTAGTTTGCCGTGTATAGATGAGGCCTCATAATCTAAGTCACACATAGACACGGGCCTAGCAGTTACGATAAGTAGTCGAGGTGAGTAACAACGGCTGCTGTTATCATTATGACCGCTTTATGATGTATTCTACCTATGGAGAGTCATATTCCTAATAAAAATGATACAATTATTTCGGTAATTTACCTAAAGTCCTCCTAACGCTGCGTTGCCCACAGATTAGTTATGCATAGCTGGGAAGGCGATCATCCACAGAGGTGTCAATCACATCTCCACTGCAAAATTCATGCTGTGTTTGAAAATGTTGTACCTACTGGAAGCTGAGCTCCATAAGAAAAGTTGTTGTAACGAAGTTCGCTCAACAAAATTACCTCGCTTGTTAAATCTGGGGAGTATAAAGCAAACAAACGTCAATGACCGATTTTCCTAGTTGGAATTTGTATTGGATATCCTGTAGATGTTACTTTCATTCTTAAACTATGGTAACGTGCGACTTCGTGATTTATTGACTTCATGTTTTATCTGTCGTAAACCGATAACAAAGTTCGAATCGGCGGTTGTCCGTGGCCTTGAAATTTTGCTCACTTAAAAAAAATGCCTTGAGCAACATATCATCGAGAAGTGCAAATGGATTAGGCTAACTACCCGTAAAAGTCAAACCTCGAAAACCCTATAGTTTCGTCGAAAATAATTTGAGTGTGCTTCTAGTGAGCGGCTCACACGTGAGTTTCCTGTTCCTGCTCCTCAAGAAGAGTGCGGTTGGCTTGTCTCTGCGGCGATGCCAGATGTACTTAAGCAACAAGTTTGTTTTTCGGGCGAGGCCTAGAATGATGACCTGTTTTTATGTGTTCCCTTGAGAGATTTCTGCTTTAGAGCGGTTCCGCATTTTACGGAATGCCAGGTCATTTTCTGTGTCTACGGTAGTCAGCTTCTTGAAGAATAATTGAGATTTCTTTTCCAGAAGACGCCGAATCCTTTTAGGTAGCCTGCGGCTCATCCGACTGCGTGCTGGTTTTCTGGGGCGAACATCGCGTCAGCCTCGTAAACTTTCTGGACAATGGTCCTATACACGTCCTCCACTGAAGCTCGTCCCAGTCTAACTTGCTCAAGAACAACGCGCATTCCTGATAAGTCTGTATGGCAGAAGTTTTGAATCCATGTTTGGGGTTCGGGAGTTCCGGCCCAATAGCAGATAAAATACAAGGTCAGCACGCAGTGATCACTATGTCCTAGTGGAGCGTTAATTATCACCTGATCAACGAAATGTTTTTTGTTTGTGTTGACCAAATCCAGGGGTGGTGATGGTTGGCCCGCGCGGTATCTGGTGCGTGCAGTGGCATGTTGAGTTGAACGACTTCGGTAAGCGCCGCTGCAAAATTCCACTTAAGCCGACGCGATGGAACCCCCCTTCCTGGAGGCCTTTGGAGCGTCAGTTAGCGACCAGAAGGAGCTGAGTGAAGTGGTAGCTAAACGAGAGTTTTCCAAGGGTTCGTATGAGGAATTGGTCATCTTCAGCAGAAACCAAAGGGTAACGGTAAACCACTCAGACAAGTGAATCGATCGGGCGCAACGGGATTTGGATCCACAGTGCATCGCAAAAAGTGCAGGAGTGGTATCGGAGAGGATAATCGGGATGGGTATGGCCACATGTAAATAGTGAGCAACCGCTCCAACCCTCCTGCGTTTTGAGTCAGTTTGGAAAATAGAGTAGCCCTCCATCGATATCTCTATGTCGGAGACACCTGGTGTGTGCCAAGTTGCTGTAAGTGCGACTATACACGGCTTTACGACGCCAGCTGACTGCTTAATATCGCGAAGTTTGTTGGAAAGACTGAGGCAGTTTGTGGACAAACATTTCAACACTGCCTCTAGCAGGTTTTATAACTGTCCGTCGTGTTTGAATCCAAGGCTCTGAACGGGCCTCTGCGGCATACTTGTCTGCTTCCTGTCTTGGTGGTTCTGAGAGCTGCTTTTTTATATGCAAGGTTTTTTCGCCCCGTAGGAGCCCGGATTGCGCAGGTCTTTTATCTTTGGAGGACGACGTTTTTTCAGCGTGGCAGAAAATTTCCACCACTTCTACTTGTAGCGCTTTCAAAACCGTCTTTTTAGAAGACCAGATTTGCTGTTGTTCAAGGATTGGGGTAAACTTGCGTCTGCATGGTTTCTTGGGCATTTTGGTGCGGTTTGATCAGAAAGGTGTCTCTGTGAGGCCCTGAGCGCTGGATGGCAGCACCGAGAAGTGGTTGTTTGGTGGCGCTCCAATGATGCTCGTTTTCACAGAGGACTGCACCTTGAAGCCAGCCAGCAGTTTTCTGATTTGATGAATCATATGTTTGTTTGGCTGCCGTCGCCTTTGTTTCGTGCATGTGTGGACACCCAAGTCGCCCACGGTCAGCGTGTGCAACTGGGTTTGTGGCAGATTTTCCGGTTCGCTGTGGTCGGGTTCGAGATTTTGGCTGTCAGGGTCCTGGGCGACGACTGTGTTCACAATTAAAGAGGCCACTTTTGACGAAGTGGAGCTGGAGACTGGCGGTTTCGCATTCTCAGTGGTTGTGGGGTTCTCGCAGCATTGTCCGATGTCGAGGTCAACGCATGTGGTTGATTTGTCGGTAGGCTTCGCCGCTTGTCTCCTTACGTTTGACGAGCTCAGAAGTTGTGTCTCGGGTGCGGAGTTCATTGCTGAACCTTTGTCGTTTTTTGTGGAAAGAAGCGCTGCTAGCTCTGCGTACATTGGGAGCTGCGTCCACGCGAAGCTTGCCTCCTCCCGAGCATCACAGCCTTTGGCAGTCGAGGGGTATGCGGTGGTTGAGTAAAAGCTGCAATTTGGAGTCGCGGCCGGTTGCTTCGGTGTGCTTTCAGGAGCTCAAGGGGCCATAAGTTTCGGGTCGTGTGAACTGGCGCCAAGCGGAAGCCTGTTTTGCACCTTTCCCCTAGAAGTATGGCCCAGCTTTCGCGCCTCTTGAGGGCGGTATTCAGATAGACGCCTGATCGTTGAGTAGGCCTCCTGTATGCTGACGGCCCGCCCCAAGATCTTCTATACGGCTGGTGGGGAGGAAAGGGTGACCCAAATCCCAGATGTTTGTTTGCTTCCTTTCTGGCGTAACCAATCTGCGTGAAGCGATTAGTAGTCAGGCTTCGTGAGGACACTACCAAGGAGCGACTGTGCCTGCTTCGCTGATATGATTTTTCTGGAGAATTACCCCCAGGTGATCAGCCTGCTTCCCCTTACGCCCCTGTCCACCAGAGACACCGTGGCGGTCTTCATTGCCGCATCAGAGAGCTGACCAGGGTTGGATATTGCTAGGTACTTGTTCAGCGAAGAAAGTTCTTTATCAAATTTCGTCCAGGTCGCTGCGTTCTTTGTGTTGGCGTCCGTCAGAGCTTTAGAGAGAAGCTCCAGCTTCGCCGCGAGTACACCGATTAAGGAGGAGCACTTACTCTGGACTGTCTGATTCGGTAGTGGGGAGTTGGTTTTGCTTTTGGTGGCTTTTTTCTTAGTTTGGGAATGCATTGCACCCTTGATGTAGAGGCAACTGGCGCATACAAACGGGTCAGGAGAGTTAGCCAGTTGGCTTACCTGGTCGTCCTGTAAACCCGTGCATTTAAAGTGCCGCCCGGCCTTGCAGGTGTGGCATTGCATACCACGTCTCACGTTCGACGAACAGCCATTTCGCCCACATCTGTTGTGGTCCACTGATGGCTACAGAGATCAGCCTGTACTAAGTTGGGTCATAAGTGAAACTGGGTGCGAAATAGGAACTGAGTGCAAAATAACAGAGGTGATCACGTAAACGTTATGTTAGAGTGAGAAAATTCAAAAAATGACACGTGTGAACTCTGTAAATATATTGAACAGTAAATTTAAAATGGGGGGAGGCAAAGGTGGGCCATAGCCGCCACGCTCCCTAATGTTCGTAACACGTACTGTGATGGAAGAGCGAAGCATCTTCCGCTGGTGGTGGCGCCACAGTCTTTGAAAGAACATGAGCCAACGCTCCTAGTGTTTTCCTCGGGTACTCTGATGGCATACAAATGTGGAGAGGGAAAAAGCAAAAGATAAAAGATAAAAGAGAGAGAAAACGAGAGAAGCCTGACAATTTTTGGAAAAGAGAAAGTGAATGTCAAACTAGGACCAATGAGAGAGTGATGAAAATTATTTCACTGCAATGGTCATTGGATATCAAGCTTCAGCAGTCTGTTGGTACAGCTGCATCTAGAGCATGAACGCTGGAAGCTAACCGAGAGTAATCTCCGAACGTAATCCCTCCTTCGAATTTTCGAATTATAGAGGGGTTAGTTTGCCTGAGCTGCACGTTCCACTGTTATGTTGCTTATAAGCTTTGCTTTAAGTGAGTGAATCTTCAAGGTCATCGACGATCACCGATTCTCATGTGGGAACCAGTTTACGAGATAAACCATGAATGTAGTATACGGTGTCTGCCATTTTGATTGATTTATGTGTAAGTATTGGTTATGTACAACCTTGCTTACTGGGCTTCGGCTCATGAGCTTTCTTTCTGTTTTCCATCCACAGAACTTGTCGTGCACACCTGCCTCCGGAGAATCACTGTCCCCTGGTGCTTCCATAGCGTGCATACTACAAGAAATAGAGTGGTAGCATATTTGAATGTTCCTCGACGTCCCTAAAATAGGTAACATTTGACTGAACGTCAATCATCTATTTCTGCGGGCGTAGTATGTGCCTGTTCCCCGCCAGAGTTCTTGCACTTTAAAATCTACTTCCACGAAGGAACGCAGCACTCACCACCAGGGAAGTACTCTAGTACCTGTTTAATTTTGTTCGTTCCCCGATACGCTCTGTGGATCTAAAAAATATTACATAGCGATAAAACTTAATTGGTATTATTCTCAAGTGCAAAGTTTCGCCTGCTGTATAACATGCGTCAGAAATACCGTGTTTGTAGTGGTCACCAGAAAGAAACGTGGTAACCCACCTTACGAATCAGCAGATATGCTCAATAACAAGTTGCAAAGGTCCAAAGCGCACGGGGAAGAGGAAATATTGAATTACTGGATTTTCTCATATGCTTACCTAGGATCCCGACATGGCCTTAAAATCAAATTAGTCCGGTTTAGACCGCAAGTAAAAAACTCTTGCTCGAGATTCATACATCAGCCTGAATTCTTGTCACTAAGATACTTCCAAGACAGAAAGCGCACGCTTAAGTCGAGTTTACCTACAAAACAAGTCAAGAGCCACCTGGGCGTACGTTACGAACAAAATAAAAAACGCGGATAGTTAAAACATTCGGAAAGATCACTTGTTAAATTTTGAGGCCATACTCCAGGAAAGCCCAAGGTGACTCGAGTGAGGTGTATGCAGTTTAGCGACTTGTACGTTTATGAAGTGTCATAGTTGATTTTACCTTGGGAAACATGGCCACGTAGCCTAAAATTCTCATCACCGGTCTCTCCCGTTCACTCAGCTTTCTTAATGGGGTCCTCCACTTTATGTCTTTGATCGAAGGAAAGCAGAACATTGAAAAGTTTGGCTTCAAACCTCCAGAAGTAAAAGTAGCCGCGTATACAAGAACGTTTTAGCCAATCAACCTGATTAAATATCACAGCTTTTAATTACTTTTATCTTAAATAATCACGGTTTTTTATGTAAGTGACAGTTAACAAACTTGCCTCAGAAATCATGTTACTTCTGGTGCCATTTGTGGTGACAACCGTATTTTATGTTCTTATCCCCAAGAGTCAAGAAAAAACGGGGCTTACACTTACCAGCCATACGCTGAAGGGAGAAAGTGGGAACAAGGACGATCGAGCTACACGGGCTCGAGCCGCGACCGGCGCACATGGCCGTCGAAGGCCATAGGACCTACACACCAACAAAGCACGGGAAGTTGTTGGCAAATACTTCGGTTAGGCTTGTGACATTCTTGCACTTGAGGTGCCGGCGGTCACGTGATTCCGTTGTCTTTTCGCAAACGCCTAACTGGTTGATCGTTTGTTGAGTGTTACATCAAACTGAGGTTCACTATACCAGGCCATCCTTACGAGGTGTGTTATGGGTAAGGAAGTCGGAGCGAAGTACAGCTAGACAGCATAAACCGTTGTAGTTGATTATGTGTGACTAAAAAGGTGTCGAAAACCTGTAAATAGGAGAAGTGCATGTAGAACCAGTGTTTACATGTGGCAATGGTGGGCCAGAATGAATGCTTTTATGAAGTGGCATTTATTTGATCACCTGAAGTGGATGCTATCTTTCCAATAGACACAGATATTTTGTGGACTTAAGCCACCACACAGTAGATCGTGGATATTGCAGAGTGCTCCGCAACAGAGCGCACTGAGACTAAGAGTATTAGAAAATAACACAGATGCACGAGCAGTTCGCCTATCACTAGGAGCTAACGCGAAATATTTTCTCCGAAAGTGTTGCGTTCTCAATATGGAGAGTTCTACATATTAGATGTAGTCCAAATGCGCATTGCAGTGGCTTTTTGTTGACAGCGGCCTGCTTAAGTTCTCATATAGTAAAACCTTTTGTTACCGCTGGGTTTAACTTTTTTTAACATTTATGAACCACAGAGTAGTGAAATACAGTTGTCTCATGGTGAAAAGGAATCATTACGAGTTGTTGATTATCGACTCTGAGCTAAAATTTTCAAATGCTTGAGTTTGTATGAAAACGTTGTATAGGGCTTATAGTCAGTCGTTTGTGCGAACTGAAAACATGCTAGAACCATTTGATGTCGTAAAAGAATTTCTTTGTGCTGAATTTTACACATAGCCATGCATATATGCTTTGGTCATACTGACCATGGTTTATAAGACGGCAATGCTTTGCCAAGTGTATACTCGCTAACATGGGTAGGATGGACGGCAGTGATGTGTGCCGAGTTGTTTCTTGGCAGGTAGTTGTCATGAAAATGTATATTTATGTAAGGGGATTTTTGCCAGAATTTTGTTTCTCTGCGAACGATGGTTATTGTTAGCCAAACTGGGTAAACCAATGGCTTAAATTTCACTTTGACATGAGCGTCCAGCTGCAGGGATGGAATTTTTCGGGAGACAAAATCCTCTTTTATTTGGCTGTTACGCCTGGTTCACAGGAACTTTGCGGCCTCTTTGAAAGCCCTCTAGCAGACTAAGTTTCCTTAGGTGGGTCTGGTGCCATCTGAATCGGTAGTAACTGAATGACTACCAGTCACTCGACGCGACCACCTACCTGACTAGTTTACCTTAGTCCATTCTTTCAAAAGGCCAAATGAGAAGTCAGATCGTGTGGCAGCCATGTTTAGTAGCAGTCTCCTGGTCAATTTCATAAATTCACTGTGATTACGGAGGAACGCACTTGCTGTTTTGCGCTACTAAACTGCGACAAAGCATCTAATCACCTATGGCATACACTCTTCAACTCACCCAGAGAAAAGACAGGCTCACGGTTTTAAAGCAGCCCTTGAGTAAAACGAACTCTTGGTTATCGTGCATGTAAAACTCAGCGACCCCACATACGACGACACCGTGATGAATCATGATCTCCATGCACAAGAACGCCAATAAGAAATATTTGGGTATTCTTCTGATGCTCTGTAAAGGCATGGACGAAAAGCAGCTTTGCGTCTTATATAATCAACCATGACACCGGGAAAACTACCTCGCTACAAAACACCGGTGTCGATCTGAAAACGTGAAAAAAACCAGAGTAACCGAAATCACGTCCAACCGCCGGCATTCAGATTCACTTACTCGTTTAGGTACTGAAATAGCATAAGTAGCTTGATTCATTCGATGTTGATGGAAGTCTTCGAAATCATGCTGCAAAACGCTGAGAACTCTCGTTTTCACAGCAGCTTTCTACATGGTTTGGACACGTTCCACATAGCCTTTGAGAAAATAATGATTTCTGGACCACTGCAAGTTAATATTTTGATGTATGGCTAACCACAGTAATTGAGCCAGCCGGGGGATATAACTGTTTGCAGTTCCAGACCAAGTGAAACACTGCCGAAAAACATCAATTTAACTTCTAAGGTGCTCATTACTTTCACAAAACAATAAACTCAAGATTATTGCGGAAGAAACAAAAAAATTCCAGTGATATTATAAACATTGAGTATTTTCCGGGAAAATCTGTCGGCTCATTGCAAAAATGACAAAAGTCTGCAAACTGAAAACCACCAGGGAACCTAGAGGCCTGCTGAGAGGCAGCCACGGGTAACCATAATGAAATCCGAAAGGCGCGCTAAAAGGACTAGTTTTTAAAAGCACCCAGGATGACGACAGTCTAAGACAATCTTTGAGTCTTTGATATATCAAGAAATACTACATTTTTATTTTTATTTAAAGGTTTTTCTTTCTGAGTCTCCATAATTTTTGAAAAATCTTCAGTCTACATCTAGTGATCAGCATCAGCTCTTCTCGCAGAGGTTCCCCTTTAAACTAGGTGCCTATCAGTGGATCCAATTGAAGAGATATTTTTGTCACTTGGAATGATGGCCGTGGTACATGTCTTATTAAGCTATTCCACGAAAAGTTACACACCTCTTTGGGTCTCAGCCTAGTTGACCATTGTTCTAAAGGGATAACTGGGTTTCCGAGCATGGCTAATGGCTTCGCCGTCCAATTGCTTTCAATGTATCACAAAAAAGGTGTCCTCAGTACTATTTTCGCATTACTTCCTAAGCAGAACCGGGAATTCGTCCGGAATGAACATGTACCAGGCCCCCGGGCTGAGACACCAAAGCATGTTTATCACTAAGGACCCTGGGATTTGTAACAAATGTGAACTATGGGATAGGATATTTTGAATGCCTAATACTAAAATTATTAACGGGTCTATACACACGTATAATCAACTAATTTTACATGACTACCTATTAGATATACAGGGAAGCCAATGGCCATCTATTCTAACCCAGAGGTAGTGGAAAGCTTAGCCAGCAATATATTAAACTTAAGCATTGGAAAAAAACAGCAGTTAAGCAAAGAGGATTTGAGATACGTAGCTGCATAGCCCAACTCCGAGATATCTGAAAAAGTGTGGAATGAGATCTGTCTGGTTTAGGCCCAGAAAAGGGAAACCTCCAAATGTGATGCTGAGCGTTCTTCACACAGTCCGTCCTCCCAGACGGTTTTGTCCACATCTTCAATTTTTCTGCTCATCCCCGGGGTTTTGCAACAAAGTTTCTGTAGTGGGCTTTTTGAAGGAAAAGAAGTGGGACAGAAAACCAGGAGAATCGCGTACTGATCAATGGACTTCAAATGTTTACTGGACATTTCAGAATAGCCTCACATCTCCCTAAAATAACCCGCATCTCCATTCAAGATCTCTGGATCTTATTGTTTTATTAGTGTTCATAGTAAGGCCATAATGTTATCCAAGTTTGACGCTCAGGTTGTCCGGTAAAAGCCTAAAACCCAAAATAACTATAACATCTTTTACTACAAGCTTTCATGACTGTCAGTGACAAAAACCACCGCCAGTGGCAGCCGCTGCTGCTTTCAAGGATCCATCTTCATTGTTTATGGTCTTACACAGGATAGTTTGTATATTCCAGCAAACGGATGAAGACTGATGCGGAATATACCGGATGGATCTGCCAGTTTACCAGATTTCACCACACGAAGCATAAAGTTTGCGCACCTTACTCTGGATCACGACTCCGATAGAAATTCTTCCGAATGATCACCACGGAATACTGCGGCGCAGCTGACAGCATTTTCTAATGGCCCGGGCTGACTCAGACCTGGAACGGAATAACTTGGACGGAAAATTGAAGCCGACTTTTTGGTTATCTCACATTACCATATGCGCAATCCACCATCCTTTTAAATATCTCGTTTGGGAGTCCAAAAGTTTTGCACAGCAACCATTCGGTTTCCTGAGTACAAAACCATGTGGCAGTTTCAATTACACAATCGATCATTTTTTTTGGTTGGCTCGGAAAAAAGATATTAAAGGACTTCTTAAAACCCGATTCCCATAAATCCCTAATTGGCATTTTGGTCAAACCACTTGGTTGTCATTGCGCGAAAAAACCGGAAAGATGTTCCACAACATATTAATTACTTAAAAAAACTGATCCTGAAAAAAACAGAAAATTTGTGCGAGATCTACTCTCCCGTTGGTTGGATACATGACACATCGGATAATTTCTTGAAACCATGAAAACTCGGTTAGATAGGGAGGAATCACTCACTTAGCCGCACACCTATGAATTCTCACTGATTGGTATCGAAAATTTCGCAAGCTCATCGTGAATCTTGGCAAACAGATGGGTAGCTACCCCATTAGCGGCCAGGTTTTCCAGTAAGACAGCTGAACTGAGCACCAGTACGTGGACTTGAGCTATCTGGTTTAATTATAATCTGCTCCACACGAGACTTCAAGCCTTAAGGTTTATACTAACGGCCCAGTCTTCAAATGACGACCTTATTAGCCCCAGAGACTTTGCAGCAGATGTGTGAGTTTACGAGTTTATGGAAAAAGGCTACTACCTCGAGGTTCATAAGATGTTGCAAGTATGAAATATTCCAAGAATATGGTGTAGAGACAGTAGTGACCAGCGCTGATTTCGTAGCATAAGCTTTAACAACCGGGAACAATCTGCCAGAAATGAAGGATACCTTGAAGAAATTACTGCATTAACTTCTCTAAATGGAAATGTTCACAATAATTTCTACGTCGACTTCCTGAGTGTCTGTAATTGCGCCTAAGTAGAACCTCTTATGAAAGTGACATCGATGGGAACGCGTGTTTTCAGGGCGTCCTAAAAGTCCCTTACTAGTATAGAGGGAATCCAAGTGTAACTTAATCGTCCGAATAGCACTTGTGCCACCCAATTTACGCTCATGAGTATTCACGTTATGACGAGGAGACCCGTAAGTTCATTCATAACGACTGGACGACTAATCCTTTACCAGTTCAGAATGAGAACACTTGATTCCACGAAACTTCAAAAACGATTTCTCCAGAATTAAACGCACTAAGAACCCATTAGTGTTTTCGTTTACTTCGATCCTGGATGAGGTCTTGGAATATGTAAAAGACCGTTTGACCCACAGGTAAAAGTGGAGCGGGCTTCAGGGAAAAAGTCTGTTGAGAGTTGAAACTATGCAGCTATTCCTATGCTTAATTAAGCCCAACAGACAGTGCACAAAATGTTAGTCAATCAACCTTTTTCGGGACCTCTAGAACACCGTAAAAAAGTGTATGCTGACACATATCATCAGTGTACTGGGTGTTTTTCTTAGTATTTGACTCGAAATCAAACAAACCGAGTTGACAGAGAGATTGTACTCAATGAGTTTGATAAAGTTAGACACCCCCTTACAACGGGGATAAAACCAGGAGCATAATCGAAGGATATACGAACCTTACAAAGACTGAACTGATATGAGTTCGATATCGATTTTCTGGCATCCGTGAGGGACTATAGATCCAATGAAAGATAAGCCTGTCACATCGTTAACCCTTAGTAACTTTGATCAGGTTTAAAGCTTTTGTTCTCCACGTTCTCGTACGATAACAAAAAACCGATGAGGTGGACTCTTAAGAGGTTAAGAAACCAAATCGGTCCCCTGGGATTTCAGAACCAAAGAACCTACTGAAGCACCTGTCGCATGAGTAGACCGTCCACAATTCTCCTATTATGTTTTCCTGTGTACAAACCATGTACCATTATACAGCTATCACCAGAATCTAGACGGTTTAATTTATTTATTATTTATCTGAGTCAGGCCAGTCAGCCAAAGACACTCTAGTTACATCATTCCATCCAGTTCCAAGTGAGGTGATTTGTGATTAAGTTCGCCCTCATTAGTTGTGATCGTTATTTATCGAAAGAACTTGCCCTATCCAGATGACTGATAATAACTAATTACTACGCAGCGATATTCAGTGATATTTGGCCTTGATGCGCTAATCCGCAAACTAAAGTCAGCAAACAAAAATTCTCCTGTGCCAGTACACAAAACTCTCTCTCAGATGTTGGTAATGATTGACCGAAGCGCTACGAATAACTATCTTTGGTATGCGTACTTTTTCAGCCACCTCGTGAGTGTTTATTCCCAAGTTTTGCAAGCCAGCATTTGTTCTTGTTCAAGTTCATACAGCGCTATGCAACAGTGTTATGCGTTAGTTTTGCCTGTCGACTGGCGGACAGCCTTGTTTTCACGTCTCTGACTGACTGGACATAGAATCATGGTATGACGAACTCGAAAAAGAACAGAAAGTGCGCATCTACCGTTCCTTTACTTTGAACAACATGATTAGTAGATGCACTATAGTTGTGAATAAGATGGAAGGTGAAATTTGTTTACCAGACCACAGTTTTTGAGAAACGGATGTGCATTAAATGTACCGTTCAAACTTCTGTACTCACTCCAAGTATGCTCAGCTGATACAGCTCATAAGCAAGTTACATGCTCTGGAATGATTACTATGAGGATGGCCTGGGACTGTGATATTCAGAATAGGTAAGCGATGTCCGGGAAAACAAATGATGTGATACGAGGATCTACAAGCTTACCCTAAGCAAGTGGGTGATGCATAGTCAAGTGGACACGGATGCGCTCCTGAACGTTAGGTAAAAGATACTCTATCGGTAGCATTGGCTGTCTGATGTCTCTGTTATTAGTTTACCTGAATCAGCTGGGCCTGAAAACTTGCGGTAAACACGAGCGCCAACTTAATCAGTGTGAAGTCGAAAACAACTTCAGAATCCAATATCGTTCTGGCTACCTCAAGAGAACCAGCTAATCTGCAATGACCACGCGAAGCTCAGGGATTTCGGTCGTCCATAAATAGTGAATGCTCGCCAGACGTAACATACCATAGTAGCATGATTTACAATAATCCAAAATATGTGCAATCCGAGTACAGGGGCCCTCGGGTTAAACTAGACTTATCAAAATTTCGTCACCGGACACTTGCCTTGACAGAAGCCACTTGCCCAATACCGAACGTCTACAACTGGTAAGTACGTGCTTTGCCATGCCAACCCAACCATAGATTAGCATTTGACGACTTTCGGTGACTTAGGTGAACCACACTGCTAAATTTTATTGTGGTTCAGACAACAATACCCGAGGTGCAATGGTGTGAACTGATTTGAGCAAAGGATAACTTGGCAATACCCTAAAATTCGAAGTTCAGCTAGGTGTGGTGTGAACGAAGAGACATGCCAATTGACTTGTTTGAATTAACGACCTCCAACAAAAGTGTCAATCATGATAAGACAAGCTTTAAATGGTTCAACTTTTAGACCTATGAAAAACGAGAATATTTCATTGTGGGCGATTTTACGGGATAAATGCTATGGTGATTGCTATGGAGGCAGGAGTTTCATCGATTTGTCAAGTTGCTGAACAGTGTTCTCCCACTAAGAACTGATACATCCATTTAAAAGAAAAACACGGGATTCCGCCTCTTTGTAACTTCCCCCTGAGGAAAAACACTCAGAATATACCGACCCCAAACATTCCCAAATTGTGTAGTTTCACTCTCCCAAGGGGATAGCCGGAGCTGAATTACAGTGTCGCGTATTGACAAACTACCCGTTTTTGTTCGATTGGTTAGGTATTCAGACGGGGTGTGGATTTCTTACTGAGTTTCGTTGCTTAGCGTAAGCGAAGATTGAAAGAGCTGAGGATGGTGGCTACTCCTCCTACCAATAAGTTCTTTGGGTCCTTCAGCTGGCTCCATGTTACTGAGGGCACACTAGTAAGGAACTTTTCGGAACTCAGGAGGACAGTGTTCAGTTTAGGCCTCGAATATTGAACAGGCGTCACAACTAAAAACGCCAGAGACAATACCTCATACATCAGTTTGCTTAACACAACACAGTTTCCTAGAGAAAAACAGTTTGGCTTATTGAGACCTTGTTCAGTGTCGTTCGTCTAGTTCACCGTAATACTATCTTCTCATGAGAATTTTAATGATAAGTTTGTGAACTTCAGGAAGGTCCTCAAATACGCAGTGCCCCTATTTGGGCGGCCCCTTGGTTAGGAGCACTGTAGTACAGTTTTCACCAAAAGAGACTGCTTATTTAGCGTAAAATCCTCTGCGCATCGAATTTCACAAACATGAAAGATGCGGAAATCGATGGAAGGTAAAAATAAACATGTAAATGTGGCACTCGATGGGAGATTTCTTCGAGCGCGAACCAGAATACTCCGCTGTGTAAAATTTTCCCACCGGCAATTAGGAAAAACACCGTCTGATCTAAGGTAGACTTTTCGATATTAATTTGTGAACTCCAAACCTGCATATAGAACGAGCAAGATCGATAAAAAACAGGGAGTGAAAGCTGAACTGGTTAAGGGCAGTAATCCATACTGAAAGCACTCCGACAGTCCATTACGGGTTACACTCTTCTTGGGAACCAAGTAGACACAGTCCCCGAGTATGCGTCAGCAGTATGTTCTACTTAGACTCAGATTGTTTGAGATTCACGAAGCACACATAGATGCATACTAACTGGACGTTGACAGGATACTCAGTTGAATTTCTTGTTTGAGACATTTTTCATCGATACAAGGCCGCTTCCTATTTCATTTGATGCGACATTCGAGATAGCATAGTGTAATGTCCTGACGGAAAATTACTCCAGAGCTCACGACCGGCTCCGTTCTTCTTGGGACGAAATCTTACTGACAGTATAAACCAAATAAGCCTGGAGAATGCGACACTTGATAAAGTTACAGCATATTCGCGCAAGGTGGACTCCTATAGCTGCTCAAACGCAGAGTATTGGCCAATTTGACAAATGTCAAACCGCACACTTTAGCTGAATCCACAAACCTCGAAAGTCGGACCCACTCGTTTAACTTTGAACAGTTTCAATCACTGTTTGCTCTCTTAAAAATACTTTTCAACTTTCCCTCACGCCATGCGCTCGCTGTGCGGCTAGTGCAAGATGGAGTTTGGCACCCTCGCTGGCGAGAAGTTACAAACAATCGGACTCTAAGGTCCATCCAGCAGGATACCGTCATCTTTACCTCTCCACCCCAACGAGCCTTCCATCCCCTTTGGTCCAGGTCAGTATTAACGTACTAATTGCTGGACTTGTAATGGGGAGAAACTCCGCGTTACAACCTAAGCGTCACATTGCCAAGTGAACAAATGGCCACAGGCTTGGGGCTGCGGATTTTCTGCCTGTCCATTCGATGTCACTGAGTGAATCAGCTGTTGGTCCTCCGTTTAGTAATATGTTTAAGTTCAGTGGGTAATCACGTCTGATCCGTGGTCAGGTCATCGAACGCACTGTCTCAACCAAAGACAAAGGAATAACAAAGGATCGCGCATATTTACAATAATAAATGAGCCATGACTTCACCACCACCCCCTCACCTAGGCAGTCACTCCAGGCATAACCGCTGCTGGCACCGTGGATCCTGCTGTGGATCCGATACCCCACACAAATACGCGGGGAAATCATGTCAGCTGGCAGGACCTAAGTCACAACTTTTCGGGTAACCCTCAGGTAGATCTTGTCGCAAACAAACCCATGGCTGTCTCATGAATCCAGGATGTCGATGTATGCAATATGCAGTTTACGAAATACACTCATTTACATACCAATTTAGTTTTCACAGAGGACCCAACTGAATCTCTAATTTATAATGTTCTTCTTCGACTGAATATGCTGCACCGGGTCGCCTTATTTTTCAGTTGGTACGGTGGGCCAATATCGCAACATATTTCATAGACGTAACACACTACTGGTGAGGTTGTTGTTGAAGAGTTTTCAGTAACCTTATCAGTAGCGTGCTACGTCTATAGTACAGTTTGCATTAACTCAGTTAACTGAGATCTTTATCGACACATGATCCGAGTAATCCACCGCTCAGCATTGTACTCAGTTTGACCAGCTAGTAACCCAGGTGCCCGAGGCTTTATCAGTTGTACTTCGGATAGCGTAGTGTCGATTCATGCAGTTCACTGTAAGACATCAAGTACATATAGGGACAGCGAGACAAGCTACCCAGGCCAGTCTGAAACGCTTCAGCGGTGTAAAACGGTATAAAAGCAACGACATTAAAGCGCTAGGTGAGCCGTGACGGCACACAGATGCCCACAAATTAGGCCTAGAACTGCCCACGCTGACGGCAAATCGCGTCAATTACAATGTGGACTGGAATGGACCATAGTAAGTTAGCGAACTGAGAGCATCAGACGGGAAAGCACCCTGCCAAAATGCATCTGTACATATGCACACATATTGGGTACATGATCCAGTTACAACTAGGAAGTGATGCAGTCTGAGGTGCCCTACCACAGACAGACAACGCTTAATTATGCGTGCAAAACAGCGCAGAACCAGAGACGATCTGTCTTAGGCAGACATTGCTGTTAGATACTCTACTCGGCTTTTCAGCGTAAACTAGTCACACTTACAGGGCCGAATCTTCCTATCTGAGAAGTCGTTACTTCAGGAACCAGTCAACACGTGATGGGGATTCTATGATTGAAGGATGTGTGGCGTTAGTTCCTGTTTATCGTTAACCAGGGTTAATCAAATTATCGCTCAGCTGTTCTTGGCCAAAGGGTTTAGTCTTCAACTACTCACTGGGAGGTGATGGGTTCGAAACCGTTTGGAGTTTCGCGAGATGCGCTGTGTTGATGATTCCCAATAAGGACGAAACAGCTGTAAATCACTTCTCGGCTTTTCATTATGGCCGGCTTCACTTAGAGGACAAAATCCTTATTGAATTTTATTCATTGTTTTGGCGAACTTTGTTCTTTCTTCAGGTACCTTGGTATCGAGCGTGGCATTTTGCAATTATTTAAATACTCTGAAATTAGACTGGGTTTTGATCACCAAAGAACGTGACTAGATCAAATTAAGTATGCACTCAGCTACTGCTCCGGTACTCCAAGGTACATCTGGGCTTCAAAAAATCAAACTTCAGAACTGGACATTTTTTATGTCACTGAAGTCTTAAGACAATTCTTCACAAATACCACCGAAGAGACATAATAAACCAGATGATCAAGAACAGCGTTTCACACTTCCTATTGAAAGGAGGTAGAATATGCTCATGAAGTTACCCCATATCTCGTAGTAACAGGTGACTATTCGACAACTGACACTATCCATAAATTCGTGGATGGATTTGCTCAAAAGGAGAAGAACAATTTTCACAAACAATTTACTACTTATGATGAATTACAAAGCTCTTGTGAAAACTTTAATCCAGCTGAGGAGGTATTACAGAAAACCAAAACAGTTGTGTGTGACATAATAATAGGGCAGACGGCTTTTTTGGTCGATGATTTAGTTGTCCTCTGAGCTCGGCAATTTGTCACGACCGAGAATAACTACACCAGTAACTACACCTTCTGAGATACCAACGTTATCTTCTAGAGCGAAAATTCTTTGTATGTAGTTTTGTCACTATTACTGGCTTGAAATTTATGTTTAAAAATCGAATGGCTGATCTTCTTCTGAACTGTATTTTTACAGTTCGATGTTCATGGACATTTAAGCAAAAATGTGGACTGAGAAGCGGGTCAAATTGTTGCGTCCACAATGCATGAATGTAATCCACACAGAGGTGAACGAGTTTCTTTTAAATTGTACGACGTTATTTCGCACAAATTCCGCTCCTGTTATCTAATTAATCTCTCCTGGCAGGCCAGTTAGAAGGAACAAAAATCGTTGGTCCGTGGCCTTATCGCTGTTCACCATCCACGCCAAATGAACATGCCTCATCAATTTTTCTAATCAAATTTCTTCTGCTCGGAACCGACGGAACTTCACCAAACTGACACGAAAAACAACGACGACAAACCATCACTACACTTGACCGTAACCTTGAGGTGCATTCATAATCCTCATTGCGCATCTGTCCTTGTGTCTTTGTGGGCTTGCGTACACAATGGTTCTTCGACTAAGTCCCTCGAGAGCACGCTACACCAGCGTTTCATCATGAATAAACTATGGCGCTTTTATTTTTTCTAGTTTCCTGCACCGGCCTTCAACGCCCTGCTCCTAATCAGCTTGCCCCTCCCCACATTCCTCCTCGTCTGCCATTTACATCCACTTTTTGATTTCTTGCCAAGAGGCTGCTTACCATTCTCTTTTGTGATTAGGGATTTTGATGCGTTAATGCAATCATAATCTCCTAACAAACCGCGTGAATGACCGAGTTCACACACTCTACCCGAGCCAACACTATGCTCCCTACCGTCTTCGTCTAATCCCGCTGGACACACATGCACAAGAAATCTCCCGTTTCTGGCAACCTAAGATCACGGCCTTTACCTCTCACCCTCTTGCTACAAACCGGTACCTCACTCCGGTGATTAAGGCCACGCGCCACTTGAATTACTCGTTCAGAGTTGGTGTGGTCAATTCATGATGACAGGGACGTGATATGTTCTAGAGGCATTAAAGGGATGTTGTCCCAATCCGCCGTTTCACTTGTGTCAACTTACCAGCTAATGGTGGCTGCGAAACAGGTTGACCAACAAACTGGACACATCAGTAGACAGGGTATTATGAGATGAACGGACAGACAATGTCGGAAGGCCGTATGCATTTAACCACGCGAAAGGGCAGGCCCAAGCAGCCAAACTCGTTTTCGGTCACTGATTACTTTTCGCAACCCATCAGATTTGCATGAGTGAACAACAAGTGGCAGTAGCTGGGAGAAACTGTTCCGGGCTGAGGTGAAAATGGCCATCCCGTTTTTGAAGAATAGCAACCATAATGCACATCCAGAATGTTTTGATGCATTTTCTTTCAGGAAACCGAAGCTCACTGATGAATTTCTTTAGTCTGAAAAAACGCCAGTTTGTTTGAAACTATTAATTATTTGGGTTTGGGATACATTTGGTTCACATGAGACCATATGAATTGGGCTAAAATTGCATTAAGTGAAACTTCGTCGGAGTTATTCTATGCTCCTCAAACATTCCAGATCTTTTGCAAATTTATGAAATAAACTGCTCGAAACACGCTATTTAGCTGAGCATCCCGTTTGACAGTGAGAAAGTAATGACCTTAGATTGTGATGCACTTACTACCTGGTCAACGGCCGACTGTGGCTCGCAAACCGTCCCGAAGGCATGGGGTGGTAGAAAGGCTAGCCCGATGGGAAGCTCATTTTCGAAAGACGCCAAACTCCATGCTGAGTTAATAACCACGGAATTACAGGCGAACGAATCATTACTAATTACTGCAATGTCAACGATAAATGAACTAAGGGGGAGAATCGGCACTTCATGGGAGCCCAAAATTAAGGCATGCTATGAACTCAAAAGGAGATGAGAATAACTAGTGATAACGCTTGTTCTTAAGGTAAAATCGCGTTGTGAATATATGCATTCACTACCCTCTCATTTGAAGATTCCTGTTTTTGTCTTGGCACTATCCTTCTGATAAATCCACACCAAAGATCTGAAGTACTGGAATCCGTTTCTCCTTTTATTCGAACTCACAAGTAGTGTGTACCATGGTCGCGCGGGAGTTCGAACCATAGATGTCCAGTATGCGTTGGTGGCAACAAGCTCGCCTCGCCTGTCATATGTCTGGAGTTTGAATCCTGGTAAGGCAATTCCCACACACTTTACGAAGAGCAATACCTGAGTCCAATGGTTTAGTCCTTTGATGTAGAATCACCTGTATTTGCACTAGAACAGGAGGAGAAGGGTTCCTCAAACCAGAATAATGTGCATATCTATTCTACAAATCGCACAGTCATTTACTAGTTATGTTCGTCTCAACTTTTCTCTTCCAAACTATTTGATGCGCTGGCCAAGTACTAGGCTAGATATTTGTGGTGCACGTAGGATTCATTCCCATTAATTTCACTCTGACGGGTACACAGCAGCCAACTGGCAGGGTAGCATAATAAGTAACCGAATGCACTGGTAAGGTAGATACTCTTCGGCGAAGTACCTCACCATGTATTGGGGTTCCGGACTGATGTCAACGGTGAACGTATGTGTACGCATTTAATGAGATTGGTACTATCTAATGGTTTGAAGTTTGAGCAATTTTAGTCTGCCACACACAATCTTGTCCGAGGTTCCCAACATGCGCGTGCATGTTTTCAGGGGAAACAATCAATACTCAGTATCACATGCTGATCCCTTTCCAGTCAACTGGGCCAAGGCACAAAGCACAAATCATATGTTACCTCCGGATATGGATTGCTAGTGAGATTAGCGTTGGAGCCAGAGCGAATCATGTGCTGTGCGAGTGATGTGAAGCCGAGTGCATCTCTGCAAGTGCACCATATTCGATCAATAAATGGCGCTTAATGGCAGACCCTTGGCCTTGTGTCATTTCATCACTAAGTACCCGGGCACTAATTTGACCACTGCGCACAACTGCGTGCATCTAACATAATGAAGTGGTCAGGCAATCAGTCCTGCCAGCTTTCAGTGGTTTTACTATGTGTTGTCATCGGGAATGCTTTCTCTGCAAACGTTCAAAGCACTCCTGCACCCGAGAAGAAAACACAGTCGGTAGACAGCCAAGCAAAAGAGGCCATTAGCGAGCTTCAAGGAACCCAGACGATTATCCGACCCACAAACATATTTGCAGCCGGGTCCGACCTGATTTCACACGATGCAAGAGGATCAAGCTCTCAGGAAAGAGATCTCCGTCCATTTGAATGGCTCTACAAACATCTGACGGAATACCTTATTTGTGCTTATGGTGAACGCGCTGAGTGTGAACAAAAACTGGCACATGCAATCAGACTGGATGAACTGAAATCAGACCTTGACAAAAAGAACAACCACAAACCAACCAAAGTGGAGTATATGGAACAAAAGCCTGACTTTGGTACCCTTCTTGGTGGACCTTTCATGGGTGGAATTGGAAGGTTAGACCATGGAGGGAATGGCGATGGACCTGGGGGATTCGGAGGCTACGGTGGACCGTGGAACACACACGACGGAAATGGCCACTTCCCCGGTAATGGACATAAAAAGGGATTTGGGCCGGCTACATTTGGTCCACATTGGCCCTACGGAGGACCAAGTCCACGCTTTTGGGGACCGGGCCCCCACCCAGGCATCTGGGGAGTTGGCCCTGGCTTTGGTTATCCACACGTGATGTTTCCAGGTCCTTTAGGACTACATGGTTTTCTGCGACCGGAATTGTTGCGACAGGGTGAAGAACGTAAACAGGAAGACAACCGAGACAATAGGAAGTCTAGCGGGGAGAGGTCGTTAGCCGGTCGTTTTGCCGAGCAATATCATGATGTAGCAGCCTTTCCATTGGTGAGTATGCCATTTTTCTTCCGAAGGAAATACTGATGAAGCGTCGAATACTGAGCAAGTTGCCCTTGTGCGTCGACTCTTTAAATGAATGAAAACTGGTATATGTGATGTGATTTCTTAAGTTTTGAAGTTTACCTGACGGCTCCTCTATCTGCTCGTGAATAATAAATCTGAATATTTATTGGTTTTGTCACGAAGATATTGTGCCCAGTCCCGTAGACCGTAAATTCTCAGTTTATAGAAACCCCCGGCTGATTATTTCAGTTTGACTACTCCCATCAGACTTTGTGAACTTAGACCGGTTTCATTCCAAATAGCTTGTGTTTTGGTAGTCATTTACGCACAAAATATCCATAACCTGATTAGCAGGAACGTTTGGGCTCTGGGCAGTTTGGTCACTTGGCGGCTTTATCGACGACGCATATTCCAATCAGAACCATAAAAACTTCCATAGTAAGATGGCATTCAAACTGACAAATCTTCTTCCAAGGAGCCTACTGATTGTAAGTCGGTGGGTTAGGACTGTCTTGTGTCAAATATAGGACATTTGGCACGTGATTTTTGGGCCAGTTTTTCTTTAAAAATGCACGATACTCAGCAGGGCAGACGGATGAAAGGCTAAGAACTAACTAGGAAAGAACTAGGAAATAACTAAGCCTATAAACCTGTTCATACAGTTTTCCATCAAAATCCCTTGGGTTTTGGCGACATTCTGGTAACCTTTCCGCTCTATCCCAGGATAAACATAAGTTTATCCCAGTAATACTTTCAGAGTGATGAGTTCCGACCACTTCAGCAGATTAATGCTTGAAGAGAGGTTTTCTTCGATAGAATAAACCAAACAGGCTTGGGAGTTTCTAGCCGGAGCATGCATGATTTCCTTGCAAAGAAATAATGAAGTCGCTCTCTTCTTTTGGCCAGGAGTATCGAGCACTCATAGGTGGTATTATTATCCCTTAAAAAAGATAGCTGAAGAAGTTGAAGAACACATTGCGTACCAATCGAACGTTCTCACCAGTGGTTGTAGAAGCACTTGTTCTAAAGGTGCCACACGCATCCATAAAAAAAGTTCCAGTTTAGTAAAAATGAATCTTTGGTCTGTTTGTTGGATATTGTAGCAGACGGAAGGACGGAAATCTGCCGAGATATAAAGCGTTTCTTCTTAATTTAGACCTATTTGTTGTGGGCTGTGTGAATACTTCCCATGTTGGGCATGACTCTTTTATTCTTTGGTGTGAGGTGTAACTATCCAGGAACCATCACATATCCCTAAACGAGTTCTGCCTAGCATGATCACAGTTCTAAAAGAGACCACTCTACAATGCTATCCGAGTTTTCACTAGTCCAGTGGTTCTTTCCATGGGTAATGTGGAGTACAAGAGAAAGATATTGATTATTGAACAGCAAGCAGTTAGGTTGTTATTCACCTCAACACGAAGTTACAAAGTCCAGATAATACATTTTACGTGAAATAGTTTCCAATTATTACCAGAAGCCTGCTGAAAAATCAAGTCGCAATTATTTCCTGAAGTTTCAGGAGTTTTCGGAGTTTCGCTGGGTGTGTAACATGTCCATTTATTGTACCCTAAAAAGGAAAAAAAAGGTACACATTCTCACTAATGAGGCATCAAGAAATACTAGTTGGAGTATTCTGATAAGCAGACGCAGCTCGAGAAATTACCATCTCCACCTCAACTTCAAAAGCAGGGTTATTAACATAAAGAGAAGCAAACGAGCTACCATCGCGCATCATCCGTTGTCTGGTTCTCTTCATAAGCAGTAAACCACAGGACTGAAGTTTAAATACTCTGCTGTACGAACGCGGAACAGACATCGAACTCTCGCGAGTGGTCGAACTGCATCATCTCAATGCGACTGCATAATGTTCGGACATCGGTGCTGAATGAGACGTGCTCGCTGGGCATCTAGCCTCGGCAGAACGAAACAAGAAACCACACGTTCACTGGATGAAGCGGTGACGCACACATCGCAAAGCCAGAAAACATATCATTTGAGTAGTTGATAGATGTCGTACAGATTTGTACTCACACCGTCAACAAGTGTGTCCATATCTATGGAGCGCGTGCACCTGTGCTGGACAAGACAAAGACACCGAGCATGCATGCCGAACCTCAGGTAAGTTGGACGTGTTCACTGGTATTATTCTCATTAACACTAGGGATAAGATGTGTACCCTGTTTTGTCGCCGTTAATGCAGTCGTGCTAACTCAACCCAATAACAAAATACTTACCTAACCATACGAGCCTCCAGCCTGGTGATCAGGACAACCGGACGAACTTCATCATTGGGCCCATTCGTCTGCTATGAAGATGTAGAAGGGTTGAGTTGGAAAGCTTTGGATGAAACCCGAGAAAGTTGTTGGTCGCAAGCTTGATGATAAACCATAAGTTTAAGAAAGGCGTCATCGAATCGGCACAAGTTCTGGCCTTTAGGCAGTCAGTGTATAATACAGTTTGGTGTGGCTGTTCTAATTCCTGTGCCATCAATGGCCTGTGAGAATTGTGAACATGTTGCTTGGAATTTGATCAGGTGGAACAAGAGCATAAATATCTGCTTGAAGTTCTGAACTGGATGCCGGTCAATCTGTGTTTCATACATGAACGACATTGCCCGTTACTCGTTGGGGTTTATATGAGCTGGTAGTTCCATACACGCTCAGTCTATTAACTGCTTTCGATAAACGTACTCATTTGCAAATCAATTTGGTTTTGCGAGAGACTCACCTGGAACCCACCTGAATCTCCCATTTGTGATGTATCAGCTGGTGAGGATACTAACCCACTCAGAATGATTAAAAGGAGTTGGTATTCTGGCAGCGAAATATTTGCAACTGATTACTAAACTCGAAGAAAAGGTCAGTAGACACCTGACCAGCACCGAACAGATGCAGCCTAGGCACCACTACTTCGATACAATGCCACACAGTGTCATTTGTAGTCACAGGTTACTTAGATTTCACGTGGTCTCGCGTGACCAAGTAAATTGATGATTCAATCAATTACTATAAAGTCATACATATCATCTTATCCAAACAAAACCTGTACTATCGTGTGATGGAAGAGACGCTCAAGAGTTGAAGAACAGCTGAAATATTCGTCTCTTCGATAGTCGTGTGCGAACAGATTTTATCCCAAAAGTGGCCCGTGAATCACTGAGGTTCGCGTAGTGAGTGTTTATGCTTTTTCGATGCACTTATGGATGGGATGCATTGAAATCTAGTAATTTAGCATTGGAAGCCCTGTAGGAACAGTCAAGCTGACCTCTTGATCAAGTCAGACATAAGCGAATACCATCAAAATTTCCTTGTAAACCCGAGTCTTACTCCATCACAAATTTATTAGCCTTCCTTTAAAATGACTTTTGTTCGTAGATATTTGAGAATGCACGCGAAACTAGGGGACTGTATCTATTGTCTAAAGATTCCTGCCTTTGTTTTATTAAAGCTGTGGGCATCCAGAATCAAGAAGTCCACAAAATCATATGGGATTCACGTACCAAATTAAGATTATACTTTGTATTCAAAGAACAAAGCATTTACTGAATCCAGTTTCAGTTCCTGATATGCATTTTCGGTAAACTTCGCGTGATACTTCATACTGAATTTGTATGCAGTCTTTTAGACGGATGCTAAGTCAACTGACCTCTCACCACTGTCCAATTTTAGCTCAAAACGGACAGGCGGGTTTAGCAGTTAAAATTTACCTTTTTCTCACGCCTATGGGTGAAATTATATCTGCCTCAGTGGTTGTTCACAAACGAGTGGTTGATCGTTTCCTGTTTATCCTGTCTGCTTACTGCTCAAATGACTGTTGCCCTGATGCCATCAAGGACACTTTTTTTAAGTCCTTGAGTGCTTTGTCACGGCGAACTGAAGGCCCAGATATCGCCGTGGCTGTCAGAGGTAAAAGCGGTTAAATTTACAGCATTTCAGATTTTACTGAATGGTCGACATGGCTGGCGCCAAAGAAAAAGGCGAACGATTGCTCCGCCGCATGCTGACCGTAGACTGTTTCTAAGCGGTACTAACTTCGGAAATAACCGACGTTGTCTGGACACATGGTGTCTTCCAACAGCCGGCAAGCCACGGATCCAAAGTGTTCATGTTGTCATCGCTTACTGGCTGGAGTCCGATCATGCACCCGTCAAAAATCGCCTCTTTCTTCGCATTTCGGGACCGTGACAGTGTCGGACAAATGGCTTAACAACTGATGGACTTGCAGATTCCAGAGTTAGGCTAAATTAGCGAAACCATCTTCGGAACTATCTTCCAACTACTTCGCGCTGGAATGAGATCGCCACATCTCTACAAGATGTTGATAGTTTCGCATCACAATGCACCGCTGCCTTACTCAGGCACTGGATATCAGAAGAAAAACTGACACTGCCCAAACTCCGTGAAATACTTATGCCGGTCTCAAATTTGATTTATGCTGGAGAATTATCAGACGTCAAGTGTGAGCACCAATCGCAAAGTCTGGCTGATACAGAGAGGTAAGGAAATGGAGGAGGCGAAGAATGCCACAATGTCTGAAGTTTACTTTGGTTGCTGTGTATGGTTGGGTCCTCAAAAGCCACATCTGACCGATGCTCTCGAGACTGGGGTGTGAGAGGCCATCCTGACTAAAACAGAACACCTCTAAGGCTGGACCGGGCACTTTCCACAACCAGTTGCCATCTGCTACCACTCAGCCAGATTCTCAGAATGCACTGGAATCGTCGGCGCAGAACCTGAAATCCACTACGACCTTGGTGGTCTACATCTGTCTATCTTCTCTCAAGCTCTTCCTGTTGCTTATGCATGGGATGGGAATGGAGTCCCCAGTCAGCGTTGTCTGATACATTTACCTCTATCTGGGAAAAGAATACTGTTCCAGATAACTGGGAGAATCGGCAACAGTGTCTGTATTTAGATAGGCGCCTGCACTGTATGCGTCACTCACATAGGGAATAGTTTGACTCCAGTCATAAAGAGAATATTGACGTCATTTGTCCTTCTCACTTCACGGTATCCGTAAAGCACTGAGTCAAGAGAAACAGGTGGGATTCCGGTCCGGGATGGTTTGCATTGATCACATCTTCAGACTCCGTGAAGTATTGGAACAACGCCATACCGACAATTTGAGCAGTCCTGACTTTCCAAGATGTTCTTCACTCAGTTGACAATACTGTTCTCACTAACACCACCCTCGCTCAATGAGAAACGTCCCAGAAATTTGTGAACATATTGAGTCCAATGCATCTTCAGACTTCCTGGTGAGTGATAGTATACAAGAGCTCTTCAAAAGCGTCTATACAAGAAGTTGTGTTCAAAACAATGCCCACTCTCTTCATTCTTACTCAGATCAATAATCCATGAGATCCTGAAGCGAGCGCTGAAAGGTTTTCAAAACGCTAGTGTTCAAATAGCTGCCGACGAAAACCCCACCGATCCGCAGTGCATAGACGACGTTATTCATGCTTTTGAATTGGGAAATGCAAGTGTTCTGGTGTGGACTGACCAAAGGTTTCCCCTCTAGTGGTATGCACTTCGCACCCACAGAGCTTCAACCATATGGTCACTTACCAAGCCAGTTCGAATCCGAAGAGGGGCCCTATGGTTTTTGTGGCACTTTTCTTGGAGTCTATGTAAGCTCCGACTGTAGTGTGGTGGATGAGGTCAGTGCACAAAGCTTGAAAGCCAGGACTGTTTTTTTTTCTAATTTAAGATATACGGGGGGCAAACCAGTGTACCATGATCCTCAAAGGAATCTCAGCATATGTCAGGCTACAGTGCAGGGTGTTTTGGTTGCAGGACGTGACCTCTGTGATGCGCGTTCAGGTCTTTGGTAGCCGTTATCTCACAACCATACCTGGTGTAGTCTAGTGTCAACGAAAACGCATCTGGAAAGCAAATGTTCGGTTGTGCAACAATCGAAGAATGTGTGCAACGCCAAAAGCTGTGATGTTTAATCATGCATAGCTCATGTCAAATCACTGTCTACCAAAACAGTGCTGTTTATTGCTTAATTCGGAGTGATGCAAGTAGATAAGTTGTCAAACTCTGACCAGGCCGTGGGGTACGGGGGCGGTTAGGAAACGTCTAGGTGCTGTCGCTGTGAGGTGTTCTCCACGCCGGTAGCCTCATGATCTCTTCTTTGTATGACTTGAGGTGCTGCAAAATGTGGCTGCTGATTGACGTCAGTGGCGTTCCTGTTAACAGTTTCTGTGAAGACTGTATGAGTCGGTGTCCACAGACGTGGGTACCTAGAAATAGCTGAAGTAGGCCAACACTGGTCACATTCCACACCAGCTTTTATTCTTTAATTGAACAATGAATACAGAGATAAACTGTGGCTGTACGACTGTGAAACGCCGGTGCTAAGCAGTGATGCTATGCTGTTGATGCTGAGGACTTCGTGATCTGCAAAACGGACTTAAGGATGAAAACAAAGAGATAAAGTAATGCATTCTTGGACGGTTGCATTCACTCTAACAATGTCAGTTAGACCGTTCAACACTTGAATATGTTTCAGCTTGCCGAAAACAGAGTGTACACTTATAGACGTAATACACTTCTCATACGTGCATCGCGATATCTTGAATACCGTACCAACTGAAACGTGGGGCGGTCCGGTACAGTATATTCAGTTGCTTAAAAAATCACAAACGAGAGATTTACCTTGGTTTCAGGTGAGTCTCCCGCAAAACCAAATTGTTTTGCAAATGAGTGTAGTTCGCTAATTTCGTGCAATTTGGGTTCAAGTAAAAAATAAGGTTGACGGAAACTCGGGGACTGCGCCTACCTGATGAGCCCCAAGGAGGGTGAAACCGGTCGTGGGTTGTCGAAGAATTATATATTAAGGTATGGAATTTTTAAACCTCCTCATCCATGAAAGTGACCTCCCCATCAACTCACCGTGCACACAAACTGCAATTACCCCCAGTTTACATTTAACAGAACGCTCAGTCCAGATAATAAAAGTCTGGATGTTCATGCAGACACAAAATGATAATTGTGTCGGATCAGAGTGTTCGGTTGGCCTCATTAGAGGCTCCACACAAGTGTCCGCAGCGTGTCGATTAGTTAGCTCCAGCTCCATTGATGTTCCAGGTAGACGAAAACCATCTCCGACGGTTCACGGTGAAATCAGTGCAGCATTTGAGGGTTTTGTTTCTGCTGACGGATTGTGATTAGAATAGGTCACCTTTGGCGATTAACACTCATACTGACCATGGATATTCAGGTTTTACCTGATTACTCTGTCTCGAACACAATGGTAAAAATAGAGATATTATTGTTCATCTGGTGTCAGACGTGCACAAGGGGTGCCAAAGCAGGTTTAGGCAGGCTGAACAAGTCTGAAAGAACAAGAAATGTTGCAACAGCATCGCCTGATATTGCATTGAGTTCTCCCTTAACAGACGGCGCTTTCAGACAGAATGCAATTTTGATGGCTTAATATGACGAAAATGACACATTTGTGTACCATTTTGGTTTTCACGCGAGACTCACCTGAAGCCCAGCTGGATCACTCGTTTGTGATGTTCTGCAATGTGTTGCACCATGCCACCATATATTTCAGTTTTTTCTGATGGTCGAGTTATCACAATACATTGTATACTCACAAATTGGCATGCAGATGAGTGTATTTGTTGAACTTCGCGCAATTTGGGTTCAAGCTGAACCTTAGGTTGAGGGAAACTAGGGGACTATGCCTAGCTGATGAGCGTCAAGGAGAGCGAAAGCAGTCGTGGACTGTCAGGGATTTTCCATTAACCTTATGAGCAGTGTGTTACTTGTATGTACTTAATTACATCTCGAATATCATTCCAGTGGAAACAGCATAAATGATATATTCAGCTGGGTTTCCGTTGAGTCTCGCGTGAAAACCAAATTGTGAGTGAATATACTTGTAAAATTTCGAGCAATTAGGGCTCAAGTAGAACATAAGGTTGATGGAAACTCGGGAACTTTCTCTCTTTAAGATGACTTAGTTTTTCCAGGGAAACAAAGCTCTGAATAGATGAATTGCCACGCACAATCGAAGTGAAATGTCATAGAAGATTTGCTCCAAGTATGATCTTAATGAGGCTTAAATGGTCACTCCAAGCCGTAAGGAGTTCGCTGAACTCCTTGTAATGGAGATCAAATAGTGGTACATAACCATATGAGGAAATTTCGTAAGTCATTTCATAGTCAAACAGACGTGCGCTGTCAAGCCTACGTTATCATTCGTCAGACCAGAAGTTTTTATCCGGACGAACGGAAATACTAGACGTTATTTTAGATGAGATTGTTTCACTGCAAGTCATCAGTTTAGTTGGGCATTTCAACAGGTAGGCATAGTTATGTGCTACTAAAGGAAAGAAATGAACGTGGACCAAGTTTTAAGGTTTTGCATCCGTTATAATTTCCGGGATCTGAAATGATCTGAAGCGAGCATCATAACTTAATCTCCGATTTCTATTTGTTCTCTGTTACCGCGTTGCTCGATCGCTTTATACGTCGGCTGCAAACCCGGAATGGGGTTTGGGGGTGAATCGTTAGCAAAAGACTACCAGCACATCTTTTGTAAAGCATTTTATGGACTCAAATTTGGGCTAATATCGTACAGTTGGACAAAGTTATCACTCAAGGGAAGGAAACACAACTTTATGTGATCAGTGGCATAGATACTTACTGATTCGAATCCGGAAACTGAGTGTTAGATAACACCATATGACAAGTAACCTTCTTGGGGAGAGAGTCAACAGCCAAGCTCCACTTCTGACGTTGTCTAAACCGCAACATATTTTCGGTAAAAGGAGATAATGAACACTTACGAAACGTGAAACTCTGCAGACCGAAGGCCTCCTAAGCCCAGTCATTCAAAGAAGTCTAAAATCTTCCCTGGTTAAAACACGGAAATTCGGTCTCAGACTCTCTTTGTCATCTCGCTTGTTTTTACATCAGTATTTGGTTCCACTAACTAGATAAGCGATCTCAGAAGACGTATCATTCCGGTGCGCTCTGAATATTTGAATACAAGGAATAGCCTATCTATCGTGGTGAGTTGCCGCCAATAAAAATTAAGCCATCCGGTTTGACTGCAACCTGCTTTCAACATTATTCTAGTAGTATTTTGAGACTCAATCAAGAAGACTGAGCTTTCAGGAGAGACAATTCCATGGACACATCCGTCAGTTTTCGGGTAACACTTGAGTTTCGCTGATAGACACTTCTTTTTCTTGTTTTATTCGCTCGTATTCAACCCTAAACATTCAACTTTCAATAAATTTATGGCTGACCTCGAAGAACACTGGGGACTCCTGGGATCTCAATCGCACGCTGTGGTTGCGTAGAGATGTACTGCCGACAAATTATTAAGACTGGGCGACGACCTTGGCTTTCATTGAAAGTACACAAAGCTGGTAAATTCAACCAAAGTGAGATGAATTCAATACTTCACTTTTCTGTATGTTGTGTCACTTTCAGATGTTTCGGAAATTTCCGTCAGATGTTGTAATGAAATTTCCAAAATGAGCTAACAGAAACAGTGATGTTTTGAAAGAAATCCGTCAGACTGGGATATGCTAAAAAGCGATTCTCCGCGTTGGGATTTGAAGGTCCCTTGTGGCAGCTAAGTCTGTTTTGTAGCCATTTTCGGCTTGCCTCAAGACACTAGATTTTGCGTGAGTATACATATATCACTTTTGGAGGGCCTGAGTTCTTAAGTAACGTACTGAAGTAAGGAGCCAGTCAATAAGCTGAGTAAACTGTTCGCCTTCTCTGTATTGCTGTGTATCCCAAGAACCTGGATTAGAACATATCTTGCAATATCCAGTCACAGGATTCACTAGAACAGACGTTTAACTTTGACATCCATGAGGAATTTTAAAAAATGTAACGCACTGCATACATCAATAAATGAAATGTGAAGCTGTCATCCTGATTTAACTTTGACATCCATGAGGAATTTTAGAAAATGTAACGCACTGCATACAGCAATAAATGAAATGTGAAGCTGTCATCCTGCTCTCGATGAAATTGCATTCGGCTTCAGGGCAGCCTTTGTCAAAAGCATTGAGTAAACACCAAAGTACAGCTAATCCAATACAAACTTTGCATTGTTGAAGCGCATCAGAAGAAGCAAGCAGAAGATCAATTTTGTATAAAAAAAGCTTTCAAGCGAATATAGTTATAGTACCACCACAATAAAACGTGCTTCATAAGATGGAAATCTTGACGATGAACAGAAAAGTTGAATTGCTCGTTTTGACGATGTAGAATTTATGCATCTGGCCTAGAGAGCCTCACTCTTCGTTAAAAAACAAGAGGATGGAGAGTTCAACCGTAAGGATCGTCATCCAGAGCGAAACTTCAAATATCTCGTGAATTGAATAAGTTACGCGTAAAATTTTTGGTAAGAACAGCCCTTACGATGAATCCTGCGGGCTACCAGTTTATCGCTAGTTTATCACATTCCCGGTGAAATGTATGGCTGGGAGAAATTCAGTGCCTTAGGATCTAGTTTCGACTGTCCCGTCGCTGTACGAATACCGTCAAATGTCGTGCAAGGCTCCACCGAATACCTTTTTAATAAATCATAAAATGCAAGTTCCGAATTTATAGGTATGTTTGATTCCGCCGGATTCAGTGAAACCAAACAGTTCTGAAGTGGCTGTGGCGCAATCATCACAAATCCATTGACAGCCATTAGCCTAAACACAATGAAATTTCGCAAATCACTGTCCATCGGTTTGTTTCAGCCCGAGGGTAAATCGGGTCCCATTGTTTAATGGTATGTTGGCGGGTTACCAGGCCAGCTGTTACGCGCACTGTCC
Organism: Clonorchis sinensis; assembly: GCA_003604175.2. Classification (NCBI taxonomy): domain Eukaryota; kingdom Metazoa; phylum Platyhelminthes; class Trematoda; order Opisthorchiida; family Opisthorchiidae; genus Clonorchis; species Clonorchis sinensis. The sequence continues at coordinate 97,051,385 of CM030369.1, forward strand.
TTTGTTCCATCGTTCGGGCGCGTCAGTGCATGCTGACTGAACTTTGCGCAATCGCTGAACAACTGTGTATTATGACGGCTGTTTGTGTGTGATTATGTCAACCGCAATAGCATAGAACACGGGAGAATGAACTATGGGTCACGGTTCGGAATTTGGTTACAGAGGATGATCTTAGTTGCTGAGCTGTTAGGCGAACTGCGCCCACGACACTTTCAATAGAACCCAGGGGTTGAGTCCGGGCACCCAAACCCCCCGGTGAATAGGATCGTCAGGTCATGCTACCAACGGATGGTCGTTTGGTGTTAACAGCCTTTGGAAGATCTTTATCAGATGATGGTTGAAAAGACTTATAATGAGGAGGAGAGTCGTGCAACCGAGCCTAAGTGAACCGAAATGAACCGAAAACTCGCCAGCATTCGTTGGCTGTAGGCACCATCAGAAATAGAGCAGAATTATACACCAAGTTCTTGGGCAGTGTACATGTAATATCAAGTAGTGGTATAAACGACTAAAACCGCTCAATTATGAGCTCTGCCTTTTCTGTCAAGATCAGAGTGGGTTTCATATCTTTCCGAAAAATTCTACTGAAAAATCATTCCACTACTAGTCTTTCCGGAATACTGTTGATGCAGCAACAATCCAGACAGTGAGTTGAGTTTTTTTTTAGTTCTAACCAACCTGCCCAGAATCTGTGAGAAAGTTATCAGCAGGGAGTATCCTAGTGTGGGAAAATTTCAGTTTTAGCATTTCGTGGGACTACTGAAAACACAGGCTTCCTACTGTGCGTCAAATAAGACGGATTTGCTTCGTTTGACTATAAGGTATTGGGAACGTCCACATCAATGGTACATGGCAAAATCACCCTAGTCCTTTTAACTAAAGGACACAGGCCATTTTGCCCCTAATTTTGTTTCATTTTAAGGACAAAATTCTGAAGTTTGTAAGTGGAAAAACGGGACCTTCTTCAAGATATGTATGGGCCTCTTTGTCTCTAGACCTTTGGGTATATGTATCTTTGTGTATCGTTTGATGAGCTACCTCCATCCGCTTTAAGCTCGACATGAACAGGTCTACGGGTTTCCCTCTCTTTTGAGCAAGGACTAAAAGTACGAGCTAGTGGCATTCTGTTCGTTTAAGGTACCCATCATCTTATTTTATAAAATAAACTCCAGTAGGGGATACAACTTTAGGAAGTTCAACATCCCAATGAGGTTCTTTGTTAGAAAGGATCAAATTGATGCAGATCACTGGTTATCAGAGTCAGTCACCTCGTCATGCGTTTGTGCGCGGCCCTATCTTTATCTTCCTTTCCTACGAATCAAGTTGAACAGAGGTGAGCATGCAGTAGAAATGTACTATCTGCCGGTTTCATATTTTTAGAAATCAGTAGGTAACCGCAGTTTTCGAATATTGCTATGAATGGTCTACTTGAATGCCTTTTTGCCGACAAGTTAAGTAGATTTGCATCTTAAGTCGTTATGTGAAGGAACAACCCAGTAGTATTTGTGAGCCCCAACGGGGTCTCGTTTCGACGTCCCCCGGCTTAGTATGCGTTGCAGGGCCACTCCAGATGGCCCAAATGAATCTTAATGTATTCAGAGGGAGCTGGTTACAAAGGTTCAAACTGACCATCGGTCATATTTGCTGGGCCACCTGGATCTTTAAAAATGATGTGCACGACATTTATTCAGCATCATCAAAATCAAGAAGAATTATGGTTTTCCATTATGTTCAATTCTAGTAACCCCTAGGATAGTGCTCATGCAGCTTGTGGGACGATGACTTCGGTAGCCAGTCCATTCCTCAGTTGTACACATTATATGGACTTTTTTGCGTTGCTGAGAAGTCACCTCTCAGTCCACAAGGCTTTTTAGCGACTTCATGTCGTTTTCTCCCCTAGATCGGGATGCCTCAGTCCGTCTTCCCTAACAAACACCTAAAATCGACGCACTGCTATAATGGAAAATACTTGCAAAGAACCCGGAAACCCAGAATGTGTTGGGTCAAATTAAAATGACGAACATTTTTGGCAAAAAGAATCCAACTAGTGCTGATTCATTCCATGAAACCGGAAAACCTTGGCGGGGAGTAGCTACATAAAAAGGTAGAGTAATTGCCTTTCTTGACCAACCGGTACAGTCCGGTTTCCCATAAATAGAGCTCGTATGAAGTCCAACAAAGCCGCATAGCAAAGTGCCACTGAGCTTGCCAAAGGTGATATCGGCTTGATCACCTGTCAGTATATTTGAACAACTTGTCAGGCTGTCTCTCCTCTGACCATCCGTCAACCTTTTTCCGCAGACAGCGCCGCATGGGGTCAAGCAACTCGGGTCGACAAAATACCAATCGTACTAACCACAACTGACGCCATCATCGACCGGTTTGCCGCCATGAAACTAGCATGGAATACTTAGTTTCCGACAGCTTGTATAACAAACGCACACTCGACGGGGATTCTTGTTGATGAGCTGATAAAAAACACCTGCAAAATGTGTAGCTTCTACCTCTGGCCTACATGCAATACAAATACGGTGATAGCTCTTTTTTTAGAAACGACAGATAAATACTTACAACGGCGTACGAAAAAATAAGTTAAACCGAGACACTAACTTTTTTTGCGGCTGCAGAAAATGAGTTTTCATGCCGTAGGAGTTTTTAACAAACCAAGTAAAACGTAAGGTTGACGGAAACTTGGGGACTTCATCAAATTGACAGATCACAAGATGGCTGAAAATGGTCGTCGTCTTTCGAGAAATTTTTCAGAAACCGTTTGTGTAGTGTGTTTTTTTCCAGGAAATACTAAAACTGTTCTAATATTACCGTTATGGAACCGGTTGTCCCTTCAGGGCCTAAGCTTCTATGGAAAAGCTAATCAAAACGTCTTGAGCTGTGCAACATAACAAACCCATCAGAATAGCCTCCCTCTGTTAGCAAAGAAGCTATAGATGGTTTTGTAGTCCTCCGACTAGTAATACTTGGAAAACTTCACCAAACAGCTATTGTTTCTCTACTCCCTATTGCAAACGGCTCTTTGTCAAAGAGGTGTTGTTGTTTGACCTGCACCAAGTGACTTAAGTCAATTCATTAAAAAAAAAGTCGCTTTGCTTGCGGGCACTTGGGGTGGCATCATAGTTTTTGGACTCCAAGAGCGCACGTATAATTTTATTTGGGATCCGAGTCGCATTGGTTGATTCAATAAGCCATAGCAACCAACAGTAACTGCCCCAGTGAGAAAGTCGGTGGGGAGGGGGAGGGTGAAAAAGTAATTGGGAATAGGAGTGTCTGTTAGAGATTGACTGATGAGGTTTCTGGGACTAGGACAAAAGGTGGTTAGACTTGTGTTTTATCTTTGTCACTCGGATACTGCCGTTCGAGAAATTAGGTTTACAGAAACCTGGTGGGTGATTTTGGCAAATGTATGTGGTGTGTGTGTGTGTGTGCATGTCTAGATAATGACGGATGATGTGAGGGTTCTGAAAGGGGGAATCAAAGTCTGAACTATACGATAGCCAATTACATATGACAGAAGTTAGGGAACCCCCGAGGCAAAAGCAAATAACCAGAGGACAATGAACCGGTTCCCTGTGGATAAGAATTTTTTGTCGAATAACACTTGAAATGGACCCCTACGCGCAAAATGTTGTGAAAGAGATAGCGGATCTGGCTGGGGCATGAACAATTTTACCTATTTGGGCTTGAAAGTTAGGCTGTATCTACTATGTAGTGGTGAAGTAGGCGTAATATGCTTGCCTCATACGCCAACCGGTTAGATTCACAATCCAGGTGCTACCAAAATTTGCGAAATTAGTAAGCTTTATTGAAAGTGGAACTATTTTTTTTGTAGAATTACCACAAAACCGGGCGGCAACAGAAAGGGTTTTCTCACAAAAGACTTATGCGGGTACGAATTCAGTTACGCCCGCAACTATTCACGAGATGGTGAGGATAACCTTTTTACAACTGGTTCTCACAGGCGATTTGCAGAAAAAGCAGGAATTAACAAACTCTAAGGATGTGGTAGTACTTTGTAGTAAGAAACTACTGGCCAAATTTCGGTTTTTATTTCCTCCTGTCTAGTGTTCACTGGGGAGACATATTTTTAGAAGTTCAATAAACAACTTGTCTTATTTTATGGGTACTTTCATGTGAAATTGGCATAAAGTGAAAATTTGAACAAATTACCCAGTGAAACCAGGATTTGCGACTTGGCAATCGCCAAATGTTCACTGAGTGCCACGAGCTACTCAAGGTTTACAAGGATGGATGGTTCTGTCAAGCAAACATCAAGCCAACATTCCGTCCAGCGATGTAAGGGTAGCACGAGTCTATTAGGCTGTTGTGGGCGCGAAATTATAAACTTCATCTTTTTCAGGGGTTTTCGCGCCGCACTTCCTCAAAAATTTTCCAACAAATTCGGTTACTTTCTTGCACCGAATAACAATGAAAGTGGTAGTATTGTTAACTCGGATATATCCTTTGTCGGAAGGCAATACAGCTACTAAACAAATACATGTCATCAAGATGAAAATTTTCAGCCAGAAGCCTTCGGTTTCGCTGTCATAAGTAGCTTGAAACATCCCTCTTATTTGTACAGAAACTTGGAGTCAAAATTGTTTTACATGTTATCGGGATCTCCAAAGCTTGATTAAATAAAAATTTTGGAAATCTTCCATGTTGAAGTTATTTTTTCTCAACCTGCTCATGAAGGAAAACAGTACCGCGGACCATGAATGAATGAATTACCTACCAAATACCACCATTTGTAAACGTACTATGGCCCGTTGAACTCTTGCGGTGGCGCGTTTATCAGCACCCTTGCACGCCCTAAAATGTCAAACTTGAAATCAAACTACATACCACCCTGGACTGTGCTGACTGCGGGGAACCCCAAATTATTGTTGTCACACATCCATGCAGTCAGACTGGATAATCACAATATTTCCCCTAGTAAGATGAAGGCTCGTCGAACTCGCCTGCCGTCAGCTTGGTATCTTTGACCAAAATAACAAAAACAACTTCTTTTCAACGGTCTCACAGCACCACAGAGATGAATAGTGGAAACCACGTTTTCTTCGCGTCCTTACACATGGTCGTAACCTACTACTACTACTATTAAAGTTCAGGGTATCAAATAATACCGGGAAACAGCCTAACAATGCATTGAGCAAAGCTCACACTGAACACTTCGACAGACTAACGCCACTTCATAGAAAATTTGTAATTAAGAATTGTAATTGGTTACCTTAATTGGAGGATCTGCCAAGTAGTCCCACTAGTTGATGAACCTGCACTGAGGTCTTCCGCGCTGTAATGCCACCTCGGATTATTTATGTCAGAGCGATTTGCTCAGAAATTCGTTGAACTAGCTCCATAGTACACGCTTGGTCATATTACCCGACCATCGAGGCAATCAAAAACGGAATGGCAAATTACTTACTGGTGGAGCTTTAAACCCTGAAAAAGCAGCGGGATCGACTGGCGTGCACCCCCTAGACTCGCCTACCATACTGAAGGCCCGTACGCAGCTCGCGTAGGATGGATATAACCACATGCGACCTGTGCTCAGAAGCACATAAAATGGTCTAACCGCTGTTAGCAAGATGAACTAGACGGAATACAGCCGGAATCAAGAGAGTTGAATCAACTCAAAAGAAGACTCTAAACCAATATTGAATCTGTATACCGACGTTTCGACGACTGAGACTGTGTTCGTCACTGTCCGGACTATTCGGGCTATCCAGCACAAACACTGCTACAGTCACTGCAAATCAAGCCGGTTTTGGCATTTGGTCTAATCACATCAAACACTACCTTATCCCCTGAAAGTTTAAACCTTCTGAATTGAAGCTGTCACCGGTCGAACGAACGAACACAACCTCGTATCATGTGTTTCCAAACCGTGTTCTATGGTTTACCTCACTGTCCAAACTTACAAGTGTATTTTGACGGCTGTTGGACTAACGGAAAACGTGTTCAGGTCGCGCTATTTCCGTTCATCAGGGGCGCGCTTAATCATCTTAGGTCGGTTTTGTTACTTTTGCGTTTCCCTCCATTCGGAAAGTATGGCCCGGACGCCGCAGATGCTTTTTTTAAGACTGAAGACTTTGTCGCGAAATCACTAACCCCATGGATCATTTCCGCATAGAAGAATCTCGGTCTGGTTGACAATGTGCTTCTGCCCTGGGCAATTCATCGAGCATCAACTAATTTCAGTCATTAATCCGATACAGGATGTTTCCATATAGTAGAAAAGCCAAGCAGAAACTTTTACTGCACAGTTTATCCAAAGCCACAAACATTTTCTATTTCACATCTTGAAATTACCAAAAGCTATGCTCGTCTGGAGAAACCAGAGTGCATGACTGTGTGTCGTATGCTTATCAGATGGCCACTGATCTGTTCTCCGAGCTTGGTAAAAGTTAACCAACTCCTTCAGCCGCGCAGCATTAATGTCTCGCAGAATGATGGAGCCTCGTGAACTCATTAAACTCTATGAGTACGTCAGCAGCACCCTCATCAACAACCAACCGGGACTTCTTGTTCGTGGGGGGTTGGGCAGTGTTTATGGCAGCATAATGGTGACAGCTAGGTGCCGAATATCTTCACAGTATTCCACAAATTATGGTCTAGATTTAACTATCAGGTTTACTTGAGGGAAATTGAAGTACATCACACGAGAATACTCTTCTCGCGTGTTCTAAATGTCATGAAGGACTCTTCTAAGTTTCAATAAATACACTCGTTTGCAACTCAATTTGGTTTTGCGAGAGACTCACCTGGAACCCAGCTGAATCGCTCGTTTGTGATGTTTCCAGGCGACTGAATGTGCAAAAACCAAGTTGATTTGCAAGTGAGTGTATTTATCGAAATCAGTCCAATTTGGTTTCAAGTAGAACATAAGGTTCACGGAAACTCGGAGACTGCGCCTACCTGATGAACTCAAAGAAGGGCGAAACCAGTCGTGGGCTGTCGAAGAATTTTCAGCAATCTTATGAGTAGTGTATTACGTATATACATGTATCGCGATGACCCTTCTAAGTGTTATACTGCTTTGTTTCGGGAGGGAAAAGTGTAAATATTGCACGGTTATCCACCAGCAAGAATGGATGAAGCCTCATCCGGTGGACCAGATACTGCATCAAAATATCTGTGCTTCACATAAAGTCATCATATTCAAATTTTACGTGAATGTTTTATCCCATAACCTGACACCTTCACAATCAAAGAAAGTTTATGCAAGAGCACAACCCAATTCCATCCCCAAAATGATTCTCCAACCAGCTAAAATCAACCCACAAGTCTTATTTTGCTATGCAAACATTTCCGGAATAGTCGCATCTGACACGCGCTACTCACAATACCTGTCGATGGGGATGGTTAAATTCCCTCATATATTTTATAATTGGTGAGCATGAAAAATCATCTTGAAGGTATCAAGCTGCGGTGGGTAAGAAATCCGCACTAATCCGACGCGAAGTTGACTTCGTCTGCCACAGCTGACAAGCAAAGTATTGCGGTTTTTGAAAACAGTTTGCTTACACAGTTGAGTTGGTTGATGATGCCCTAACAGAGGTGCGCTGTGTCAGCAGTGAAGTATTCTCTAATTACGATTTATCTAGCCAGTTGGTTGCTCACCTTTCGGATCTCTTCAATATTCAGGCGAATGTTGATTCACTACTTAAATGCCATTTGGAGAAACTCATCAGCTCTAGCCAAACCGATACTCCTGGACATGTTCAACGACTTCATATTATGCTTCCGACATTCCCCTAACTCCGAAGCTGATGTATGTTGCAGCCTCGGTTCAGCATCTTATAACATACAAGCCTGTTTTCCTTTTTTTCATATATGGTATTCTTCACCAAAGACCGTTTCCTTCAGTTCCACGGATCCCTTCAAATCTGGGTTCACCGGTAGTTTTCTATGCTTTTCCTCAACTCCAAACCACTATGAGTGGTTCTCATGCAGAAATGTAAAGCGCCTCTCAGTGTACAGTCTTACTGCAGAGGAGGAAAAACAGAAAAACAGCACAAATGTTAAACTTGATCAACTCATTGGAGAAAAGGTCAGTGGGCAAATACAGCCCTGTAAATGCAGCTAATAAAGAGCAAGATAAGCTAACCTTTGTTTATCAGATATTTGTCGTCTCTAAGTACCCATCTGCTCACACGCGCAACAGAGACGATGATTGCTAGGAGATCAATGAGAGTGTGAATCTTCCTGCTACATCAGGCGATGGTTGACTTGATTACAAAAGTTATGCGAGCGGGACAGAAGTGTGCAAAATAGCATGACTGAATTTCCCGAAAGATACGACACCAGGCTAGCTGTTCACCCCCAAACTGTGCGCCTGTGCCACAAAAGAGTCCAAATTAGCTGAAAGCGAAAGCATTGTCACTTTTGAATCACAGTCTTTGCCTTTTTACCTGTGCTATGCGCCCACATTGCTTAATGAACTCAACAGAACCTATCAGATAGGGGCGACTCTGGGAATGAACGAAGTGTTTTTAACTGGGGAGTACATATCCCGGGGCAAACGCAAAACCATGAACAGTGACGCCAACCTATTCATTGTATTTAATGCTACACAAGTCTCTTCACCTGCATAGTATGCGGTCGTTGGTCAACATATTGAATTGTCTAAAAAATATTAAAAAAAACGTCTACCGCAACAATCGTAACGATGATCTGCAGATCAGTTTGCTTATACCTTACTCTACCTCAATATGAACCACATTTCTACCGATTACCATACTGTTCAGTGGTTGAGGCAAGGCTGCCTATTTTTGGGTTGGTCTAGAACAGGATACAGAAATCTGGTCCTTGCTGCACTTCAAAAAATCATTATTCACCAGCTCAGCTGCATTCCATGCCACGAGCCTCAAAAAGGGGCGATTTCTTAGGGCTATCACTAGTTGCCTGACAATGGGAACTCTGGATGTTGGTGCAGGTACTGAAATTAATTCCAAAGAGTCGGTGACTGGTTTCTGCACTGCATGTGCAGACGTGTTTTGACAAGATCGTTCTTTTTAAAGTTGTTTTGGGTGACAACTCCAAATGTCTTTAATGAAGGAGAGCTTGTTCCCATAACTCAGTTTTCAGGGAGACCAGCAACCAAACCTTCCAACGTTGGTCACATTGTCAGAGTCCCACTGACGTATGCGGTTATTCGAAAGACTGGTCAAATGTTATACAGCACCAGTTCTGTTGTGAACAGAAACAAAACTACAAATAATCGGGACCATTACCAAACATATTGCGCTCTATTGTCCTTTTTGCAGTGTCTGTAGGTGCCCCGCACTCGTATTTGAGATAATGGGATTTTTCGTCCTTCTTAGCCAAAGCGAAGATGGTAAGGTGTGATTCCAACTACTATAAGGAGGGGCAAATGAGTAAGACCAAAATTATTGGGATGGCACTGATGATGCATAAACTGACAGGGTATTTGTAGACAGTACAGGTTAAGAATGGATGAAGGATATTGACAATAGGCACCCAGGTGCATCCTATCTATGGTTTCCAGAGGGTTACTAAAATACAAAACTGAAAGCCTGAGAAGAAATATAACATTACTATTTCCTTATCGACACGGTGGATGGTCATCCGACATGAAAGACAAAGGAGCGAGAAAAATTGGGGAGTCTAGCGGCCTTTACCTGTGCGTGTAACTTCTGTTTTTATCCGAAACTAAGCTAACAAAAATGTTTTTTTTTGAAGTGCAGCAAGCGCCATTTTTGTGTAGACATAACACCCTACCTATAAGGTCAGGTCTCCCGAGAAGACCAAACTAGTAGGCGAATGAGTGTACGTCAGATTTCTTCCCTCGCTCTAAGCGCACCCAAAACTAGGCAGCCTAGTCTCGGTAGGGTGGAAATATGGCTCACATCAAGGCCTGTTGACGTAGTAACAAATTGGCCTGCAGGTCAGCACTACCATTGTCACTATTGAAAATCTTCCGTTTTGTTGTTGATTTATCCGATTCAGTCTGACAACCACAGCCAATAATTTGGACCGCACCATGGCTTCCTGTGTACAGATCTAGGCAAAAAATGTTCACGACTGCAGCTCACCGTTTTACTTTTCGGGATAGTGAACCTCCTGCAGTTTATCGACTGTGGTGCAAATGTTTTGCCATTTAACAACCATGTATGGGACCAATTGTTGCCCATCCTGCTGGAATATTTTGGGGTAGGTGTTGTCAGTTGGTGTTGATAAAGCTGCAAATATGACGAATTGCCTCGCCAAAAGCTGGTTTCTTTGTCGTGAAATCATGATAGTTATGTGTCCAGCTAGTTTTCTGATTTCACTCAGGCTGTAGAGATAGGAACGTCCTAGCGGGTGTACGAGGTCAGTCGAGTCCGTGACCAAAATAGAGCAAATGTCTATTAACATGGGAATTAGGAGATATCGATCGTGATGTCACGGAATTTTAAGTATGCCAAATTGAGGCGGACAAGTTTGGAACGAAATGTTCAAAGTCATCGTCCAACTGAGTAGACTCCGGGTTCTTGCTTGAGTTGCAGTCAGTAGTGACTGCGATAATTTACGAACTTCGCTAATTTGCAAGGTGAGGTAATTGTGCCTACTGGCATTGAAAACTGAACAATCCTGTGTGGAGTTCGTGCCTCCTGGTCATTACAGTCAAATGTGCGAATGAAAAAGAAAAAAATGAAAGTAACAATCCTAGCTGCTGACACATCGACTGCACACCACAAATTTTCCCTCGAATGGACTATTGTGGTGAGAAGCTTAGTGTCTGTGTCACTTCTTAAAACTTTATTATTAGGTGTGACAACGACCTTGGTCGGGCACTTCTTTTTAACGGTAGCAAGCGTGAACTGTAACAAACTACTTTAAGTCCATAATCATTTCTAAACGATGCGGGGTTTATTCAAGATGTTCCTTAGAACTATGGAAACAAACAGGATGCCGAACTTTGTTTTCACGATAAGTATTCATCTGAAACAAACGGGAGGTATTCATCCCCTTTCTAGATCGAGTTAGCGGTTTCCAGCGCAATGATACGAGTAGGAAAAACACAAAACAGCAAAGTACTAGACTCGGTAACACGTCGGTGACATCCGATTTGATCCCAGAGTATTTCCACTTGTTTGAACGTGTCCATTCCAGAAAAACGGTTCAATCAAATTTTAGTTCGAATGTCTGTCTGTCTAACATAGCCAACCCCTGCCTTCTCCACTCCCCTTTTTACTCCATTTGAACCTGTACAGCAATTAGGAATTTGTTCGTACAGCGATACTTTACCATCCACATGCATCCATCCCCCTCAACAATCGAATTGAGAGACATGTCCACAGGCCAAGGGTGGCCCTGTCGTCGATGCACCTCACACCACCCCTTCTGCTTACAGAAGCAATAGAGGACTGACACATTTGCTGTCTTTCCTTACGCCCGACGAACGAGAAACATCAGTCCACAAATTATAAACTGGGCAGAGGTCGGCCTTCCCCAATCTGGTTTGTTCTGTCTCTTTCTCCCTCTCTCTCTCAAACCGTAACCGTGTCGGTGTCACTACCACGCCCTGGAGACATGACCAAACGCAATCGCTCCCACCAATACAAGTGTCTACAATCGGGGGCAGTAAGGGCATATGTGGGGTGGAGCAAGGGACAAAGGGTGCACACGAGATTTTACGTCCCACATAATCCTTCTGTCACTGACTTGCATGTATCAGATTTGCATAACTGCGACAAGGGTTCAGTGTATCCTAACCCGGTTCTCCAATCAAATGAGCAAAACAATCGAGTCAAATTTCTAAAAAAAAGGTTTACAAGCCTTCACAGTTCAGATAGTCGAAAGTATACTTATCCGGCTAGGACTCTTCATCGGATATTTTGTCACCTCACAATGAGTGGACCCGGAGGATTTTATCCCACGTTACATTTTTCACATTTATTTGGACCACCACCACCGGATATTTTATTTCCTCATTTATGGAACACTGTTCGTACAGGTGCTGAACGTCACTCCCCATCACATACTCCAACCTCTGAATCGGCTGCACAATCAACCAGTTTCCCATTCGATGAGGGCCGGAGTGAGCTCCATCACAGTTCCTTCAGTCACCGGCATATTTTTACTGGTCCTCTGCCTGCGCTTGATCTGGAAGTGACGAAAAAAATGGGCCCACAACGCACGGCCTCACCGCACTCTGTCTCAAATTCTTCTGGAAAGTCGTTCTCAGTGGAACAACGTCTTAGAGCACAACCCGATCGAGGGGATTTCCACACTAGGAAGCGCGGGTATTGTGGTCACTCATCCTCACTTTTTGAGGACAAAAACCTATCTTCTGGGGCAAAAACGCAAAGGTTATCTAGGAGTCTAGAAAATCAATCCGGCCAGCTCAATCTGACATTTGGTTCCAATGGCAAACCATCCGCAACAACCATACACAATGAGTGGAATACACTAAATTATGCCGGTGATCCAAGTTTGCGCGCAAAGCTTCTGGCCAAGAAATTCACAAAACAAACTGCGTATCGCTCGCTCAGCGACAGCAAACAGGCTGATCTGAGGAAACGAAGCAAAGCTAGTGAAGATGAGGAGGATGAAGCAGATGATGACGAAGACGAGGAGACCGACGTACTCGACCTCAATTCGAAGTCCGGTCAGAATGTAGAATGCGTAGTGTGTGGAGATAAAAGCAGCGGGAAGCATTACGGACAACATACGTGCGAAGGCTGCAAAAGCTTTTTCAAGCGTTCAGTGAGACGTAAGCTGACCTACACTTGTCGCGGTACACGACAATGTCCCATTGATGTGCACCATCGGAACCAGTGTCAATATTGCCGGTTTCAAAAGTGCGTAAGGGCGGGAATGCGTAAAGAAGGTGAGTGATAGACAACAATTCCCGCTTTAAAAGCGTCTTGTTAACTTGCAGTGGGGTCCTAGTTAAATAAAATTGTTTTTCCTTGTAACCTGATAAACGGCTAATTCTGTAGGCTGCATTCACCCTCCCTTTAATTAGTTTATCGATGTTATGCAAGTACCCCACTCAAAGCCCAGAAGAAGAAAAGTCGTAATGCAACGACTAGGAGATTTATGGAAACGAACTAGAAACAGTGAAAAATGGTTCACTTTAAGTGACGTTGAAAAGTGAATAAAGGGATAAAAGCCGAAAGCATTAAAGGTGACAACAACCACCACCAGGTAGTGATGGTTCCTACGGCACCCTGCGCCGTTATTTTATGGGACAATTCGATAATCTGTTTATGTGTCTGAATATCAGTTCTCATTACACTTGGTCCTAGTGTCTTACGTTTTTGTTATATCGAAGTACCTTAAACCTGAAGTGTACCAGTGTTTATATAGTACCTTGGTTGGATCAAGCTGCAAACTCTTTGGGTCCATCCCGGTTTAGCCGACATATTCAAGAAAATATTAGCACAGCACTTAGCTCATCTTTGCGATGATCAATCTTGTTACTTCGTAAACAGTAGGCGGCATTTGATTGGTCGACATAAGCTGACTGACATGGTGCTGGAAGATTATAGATATGTTTTCCTTTCATAGGAATTGAAGTGTACGTAAATCGCCATTTACCCACATAAACTGGCAAATTCTTCGTAAGATATTAACCTGCGAAATTTCAACCTTGCTTCCAATTTCCATGTAAACAGCTGTGCAACAAGGACGGCTACCATCGTACCCACTCATCTATAATTCGTATTATGGCACTGCAAGCTATCTGAGTCCGATGACAACGGCCATGAATTGTATGAACAACCTGAATGTGTCGAATTTCTACGCTCAGTTCCTCACCATGCTGCTTAGAGCAGAACCGGTATCTCATCGTCATTCGCAAGTCTCTCTGGCCTATTTACGACGCATAGGCTCTGAATGGCTCTGCCTCCCAACAAAATCGGACAACGAACCACGAGAGAAAAATCTGAAGCTATGTCACGAAGGAATTACGTGCCAACAGAATACCAACGGGGATTTGGCTGGAAAAGAACAAGAAAAACGTTCGATTAATTGTGATACCGATTTTGCCGTCAGAGTGATCTTGGCTTCAGTGGAATGGGCAAAAAATATACCACTGTTCACGGGACTTCCGGTAAGCATGCTTATGTGTATTCATTCCTGTAGTCAGGTTCATTTGTGAAACCCGATTAAAAGTCTATAAGTATATCATTTATTCAAAAATTAATTGTAGAGTTCAGATAATACAGGTTCGTCCAGGGAAATTTGCAAGGCGCCGTCATTAGGCACTGAATGGCATGTTTCAACCTGGTGTGCCTGAATCAAAACAAAGTTGATGAAGAAGTCTTCTTTGGTTAACTAAAGTGTCATAAGCATGTACAGCCGTGAAATCCGTCCTCCGTGGAACAAATACTAAACACTCGTTAGAGGTTATCGCGATAAGTTCATATATATCTTTTTAGTTGTTTCCCCTTGTTTTATTTCTTCACTACTCAGAAGTGCAACACAACCTGCCATGGTGATTTTTGGTTCTTGGTATTACCATCGTCGTCGTGTTATCTTGTTTACCACCATAGTTATGTATCGGAGACCCTTCCCTTTATAATATGTTGATGATAAATTAGGTGTTGTCACTTTCTTCTTCTGACACCATTTCAAGTAGCGTTTATTTCATTCAATTTACAAAATCCTGCTAACATATATTAGTTGTGTTGAGTGGCGTTCGTATTGCCAGTTTCCTTTCAGATTGTGTGACTGAGTACTTGAAAGTGTAAGCGCCTCGGAATAATTGCGGTAGGCCAGCACCGGGTCCCCCCTCGCCCACTCTTTTCTCTTCTTTTCATTTTCAGGCTTTAACTTTAAGTAAATAAACTTTGTGGTTGTACATCAGTGAAACATCACTGTCAACACCGATGTTGCTGTCTCCGATGATGATGATGATGATGATGATGATGAGCTACGTTGAGTCCGAACAGCTATCACTAACATTTCATCCAGATACCTTTCCGTGATTACGAGTCTCTTTAGCAGCTACCAATGCCACTAGTTCAGATTGTGACACATGAGTCTTTGCCGAGAGCTGCCCTATATCATAATGGATGACTTCTCTCGGTTCTCATGATAAAATTTATTATCAGACTGATTTCAGCAAGCCTGAGGGTAGGAGACATCTCCGGTAGACGCGACTACCAAAAAGTTGGAGCACTGGGTATCTCCTGTTGATTGGCTATCTTTCATGAATACGGTAAGCCAAATTGCTTTGACGATAAGAGCTCCTGTGGACTTCGCATGGGAGTAATCTTCCGGCGGATAATCTCTGACAGAAGGTAGCCCTATACTCATACTCTTGTGCGGGAACAGAATACACTGGACTTCAACAAATAAAGAAGAATGCCAGATCCAAAACCCAAAGTCGTCTTATGAGTTATCCAAGAGCATTGTTTTCACAGTTGGAATAGTGGGAGGCGACTCGGATTCTCAGTGGTACTAAATAAATTCCATCAGTTTAAGGCAGATTGAGCGTCTGCCCATTATTTATCTGTTGGTCGAAATGAACAGAATTCTACTCTACTCACCCTAATTTGAGCTTCAGGGTGCTCAGACCCAGACATGGTAACAGTGAGTAGAAAAACATAAGGAAACAGATGCTGCACGGGGCTTGTTACTGCTTGGCAGTTACTCACACTCTTGCTTTCAGTCCAGGAACCTTATTAATGAAGGATTTTCTGTTTAACAACAGGTTCTCACCATCCATTTTTTCCTCCTTCCATGCTTAGCTGTTTGGAAAGCTAAACTAAAATCTTTTTTCTTTGGATAAAACACTGAGGAGACTGAATTGGGCAGGATATCGACCAGAATATTTCGTCGGTGCTTAGAACAAACTACGGGTGTTTACATCGAATTTGTAAACTTAAATTGTTTCTAATGGGTTGGTCCTTCGGATAGATCTTTCCAGGAAAATTTCTACTCCAACCGATAACAGAGTGTGCCATCTAACTTGAATGAACTTGTTTAGTGTCACTAGTGAATATATAACACGCAAGAGGCAAACACCCTCTACCTCGGTTATCACAGACGTTTGCACTGAAATGACTGAACGTCAACATTTCACTCTGAGTCTTCCTACAACGGATGGGTTTATTGTCACGAACAAGTGGTGCATTTCGGAATCCACGCGCTCAGATTTATTGATCATTTGTTACGTACATTTCATTTGCTGACGTTTGACAACCGATCGAATATAGGCACCCTTATGAGTGCACAAAGAAATCAAATGTTACACGTGGCCTCTTGCTCTCAACCTTATTCTATTGAACCGGATGAGCAATTTGATGGGAATGGAAGCCGAGCCACCGTGAAAATCGATTTTTACTTGAAGAATCTACTGCAATTCCTCCGCTTAGTAAGGTTGATTGACTTCAGTGACACGTAGGTAAATCAGGAAGAATCTACTGCGATTCCTCCGCTTAGTAAGGTGGATTGACTTCAGTGACACGTAGGTAAATCAATGTGCTTTTGTATTCTGGTATTTTCGACAGATGAATGACTCGCTACTGCGCGACTACCTCTTTAATGCGAGTGAATTCATGTTGATCCATGTCACAAACTGAAGAAAATAATGCACTCAGTCACATATGAAGGTGTTTTCTGTACTTGATCCCTATTTACGGGAAATAAACAAAATGTTTTAGAACACCACACCATGTTGTTGATTAGCTTACAGAGTACAGTAAAGTTACCATGAATCTACTTTTGTTGGTCTTGGCATCAATCTCTTACTCATTTCTTTAGCTGAGTCACTTTTAATCGAGATGCTTACTTGGGCATCCACGGATGGCTGTCATTTAGGACACCTAGATTCCAAAAAGGAAGGAAAATTCCCTTGGGTTATTGGTAGTTCTACTTGAGGCAGAACAATGGGTTATGCTTTACATACCTGGAACTTTTTGCTGTTAAAACTTGCCGTTGTCAACCCCTATTGAGATTGCACCAGGTCACAATTACCAACATTACGTCCTCCGAATTTTTCCGATGTTATTAGTCGATAGACCCATCACCAACGTTGTCAGTTACAGATATGGTCAACTCCACTAGCATGCAAATTACCACTAACACATTTTAGTCTACTGTACAAACACCAGTTCCAAGGGCATAAATATTTTCCTAAATCAACGTTTTCATCACATGAATCCTGTAGAAAGCTGTAGTTTAGGATGGAGTTCGAATTATTTTACTCTCCGTATTCATATCCACCAAATACACCTTCGTATACTTGCAACGGACAATAGCTGATAGTGCTTCTTCCATGACATCGGCTTGCTTGAAAAACACTGGCCTCTCTTTAGACGTTAGAGTTAGTTCTGATGATTTATAATCGTCTCTTTGGCAATTGCACAAATTCAGACACCTATCTACGTTGCCGTTTTCACACGTTTTCCTAGGTTTATGTCTCTTCAAACGCCAGGCAAGTAGTCAGAGCACAGTTGCAGGGAGTAATGAGGTGAACCTGTCATAAAGACACATAGCATGGTTGTCAGCTAGTCGGGTTCCGTTCGTTCCAGCTGTTCATTGAAATGGTACACCAGTAAACCGCGGGGTAACATGGGGAACTGAGTTTGCTAAAGTAAGACTCCTATAAACGGCTGGAGCTGCTGAGGTCCAAAGGAATGACAACCTATACTGTCTACCCATAGACGTAATTGTGGACAGCAGTCAACTATTGCTATCATATGCTGTCACCTGTCTCGACGCTGGTTGTTACTCAGAATGAGACTTCTCGTTAACTAAGGTCTCTCTTCAGAAGGTTACTGTGTAACAATTTAAATTATCAGATAAGACGTATTCAACCATTCTGCTTCTACTGTTCAGCTGGCATACAAAAACTAAGTGGTAATGGTGTTGTAAGCTGTTCGCTCAAGCATTTGGAGACCAGCAAATTAAACAAAGCCCAGTAATTTCAGCTCAAATAGTAAAAGTAATTTTCTCGTCGGTTTTCGAACGTTAGTGAGGCTCACAAGCTAGGCTCGACTTTTCTCTGGTTTGTCCGTTATCATTTTTCCACAATCCGGTGGACTACTAAATGGAAATTGTCCTATCTTTTGAATCGCGAATGATGAGAAATGCTACTGCAACACTTTCAAAGATAGCGTCCTCACCTTGGAGGATCGATTTCCAAGGGATTTTTGCAGTATTTAGGGACCATAAGGCTGAAAACTTTTATTGAAATCTTCGACCATGGAGAAAACAAAAAAGTGTTTACTGCGAGGAGTTATATACCCTCTTTGTTCCTTAATGTAGGAAAATCCAAAATAAGCGTTTTTATCCTGAATTTTTGGCAAAGGTGAGTTATCTCTGGGGGGTATATAGATTGGGCTCTGTTGGAAGTTGTAGATGGTCTGTCAGAAGTTACCAACGTCAAGAGAAACCACGCGAGACCGGTGGCCCTAAATGGAGGGGCGTCTCTCTGGTATTTCAAGACCGATTTTTAGTATTCCATGCATCCCACTTTGGTCTTCATTTTTTTAGATAACTATTTGTGTAGCCAGCCAACACGAGTTTATATGAAGTGCACTTGTGGTGTCGAGAATGAATGATTTCCCTACATGCCTGAAACGCTATATTCGGTTTAGCACTTACGATCTGTTTAACCACATCATTTGTTATTTGTTGATCTGCACTGTTTTCCTGGCCATTTCGGTAGAATTTCACGCGTGGGGAGAATATGGAACAGGTTCGGCCTATGATCTTGCATTTTTAAAGTTTGGAAGTTCCGCTAGACTGAAATGATAAATAAGCGAGATCATTCTTAGTGTTTTGACAAAAATGTTAACGTTTTTAGTGTCCTAACACCCCACCAACACACTGTTTTCAGTTTTCTAACAACAGTTTCAATTTTTGCGTCTTAATAGTAGGGTATGAAAATGGTTAAATCCAGACGGCTGAAACACAGGCCAAAGCCGCAAACGTTTCCAGTCCAGTTCATCCCACTTGAATGAACTTGTGAAGAATTTTAGAGTGGATTCTCAGAGGTTTACCCGCCCGAGTGCCAGACACTGGGCGCACGCCCAAGAGCAACTAAATCGAGGAATTAGTGAGTGGAAGAAAGGATGTTAGTTTCAATGGTTGAAATTTTATGTCGAATGCAAGAACTGTCGAACTTTTGTTGGCGGAAAAAGTTAGATGGTTAGTGGAACGGGTAAATCAAAAGATTTTGCTCTAACTGCTGTAACATTGGACTAATACGCCGTGATTCCCATAAAACCCGACGGGAACTGATGGTTGTAAAGCGCAGATCACAGTTTTTCCTGGCATTTTTAGGACGAATCACATAAGACTAAAGGACGAACACGTTTGCAAAACACAACAGTTGCCAACATAACAAGTGCAGCGTGTACTGCAGTGGCGTTGGTAACCTATTTGTCTTGCATACTAGATAACAAGCTCAGATTCCAGTATGGTCAGTAATACTCACTAGTAACAATTAGCTTCAAAAGAAGTTGACCACAATCTTATTCCTCGTTTATGGACCGACCGGAAGGGCCACCAAAAACCAGGCGGCGCATTATCCAAATCAGGGTATCCAGAATAAAAGCAATGAGGCACGCACGCAGAGTTTTAATAGGTTCTTTTCTCTGTTTTATCGGGAATTCATTTTGTTAGAAATTTGTGAATATATCCTTCCAAGCGATGGACTCAATAAGTTCTCCAGTAAAACCCGATCAGGGTGAATTCACGTCCTCAAAGAAAATATTGCCACAGCGGTCACTGGAGATCTATCACTACAGGCGTCATTTACTCCTAAAGCAGGAGATGACTGAGATAAGGAGGTAAGCGAAAGAGGCAGTACTTTATGCGGGAGAAGGTGAACAGAAGAGTAGTGCTTCATAAGAAAGTGTGCCATCACTACGTTTTCCGGTGGAGTTAGGTCATCTTTGAAAAGCGTGAGTTTGTCTGGCGTGGAAACAAGCATGGAAGCTAACAAATGAATAACGGACAAGCACGGTTCAGCTATCTCCAAGGGACAGAAAACACTAGACCAGTCACGACTCGCAACTCAGCCAAAAGATTCCGAAACGACAGGCCGAGTATGAAAGACGTTGGCAAGACTGAACAACCACTACCATTTACCTTCCGTAAAACTGTCTCACCAAAGTAGGAACCTCCTTGGAGTAAGCAAGCATAAATCGGTGACTGTAATCTTAGAGTGAGCTCAAGATAGCTCAGTAGTTAAGGCGCGAAGTTCCGGACCGCAAATCCTTGCGTCGAACCCAACCTAGTTATCTCGACTGCGCCTGTCTAGGTTTGGGTAACTTGGCAGTGTCCCCTGCGAGTGACATAGCAACAACAAAGTGGCGCTAAGGCTGAACATTAGCCTTAGAGTGGCCTTGTCCAACAAGAGCTGAGGCGGATCCAGGAAAAGGTCAGCGCTCCATGAAACCAAAACATCAACATCAGAAAACATCAGCACACAGGACTTAGATAATAGCAAGTGAGTATTCATCAGCAGCACAATTCTGTCTCTTCTCACTCAGCAGCCTCCTTTCACGCCTCGATACTATAATCACGGTTTTATTCATTCCAGGACACCCTTAGAGAGCTACTGAGTCTGGTTTGATAGAGAAATTTCGAGTAGGTGCACTCAACTCCTCAAAGGCACTGTAACTTCGACGTCGGAGATGCTTACCGGTTCCCCTCGAACACAGCTAACCATCGTGACTTCACGGAGAATCTCTAAACATCCTCTACATCCGTGCTGAATAAAGCCTGTTCTGGAAATTTAAGCGATCAATTCGAATGGAGTGATCATCGACGTTATTGTGCAGTACACCAGCTCAGCCATCAAATTTTCCGAGTTATTTAGCTATGCAAATCGATCCCGATCAGAACGTTAAACACCGAACTGCAGGGTCTTTAACTACGTTGCGTAGTGCTCAGCAATGTATAGAAAGTCACTTCTCATATGCGTTCTCCCCTGTATCGAGATTGTTGTACACGTAATAGGGATGCCGGGATCCAAATGTCACTCGATGGGATACATATAGCCAATCGCAGCGTCCTGCGACAGACTCAGCCAGCCGCGCCTGAATTACGTGATATAGTTATCCAGCTTTTTTAATGAGTTGCAGTAGATATGGCCAAGTACGAGCAAACATTTCAGCTTCAGTACTAGATACTACCTTGTAATCTTCATTAGTTGATGCGGCTTTAAAGGGGCCTATGTCACCTTATCGAGCAGCGTCAGAGACCCTCGGTGGCTACAGATTCTTCTCCCTTTGAAGGTAAGGTGGTTGCCAAAATAAGTTATGGTATCGGTTGGACCCACAGGAGTAGTGAATTCTTTGACACAGCAGAAGGGTTAGGCTGACACCGCAGTCGCCCGATATCCTTAGTCTTTACGAATTGTAATGGCCTTCCTTTCTTTCGGGTGACCATACCCGCCAGTGTCAACTTGTCATCGGAAGCCTCTTACTTGTCTCAAATGCCAGCACAATTCAGTCGGCAGCGAAGACGAAATATCCAATAAGGTATCGTGAAAATGGCGATCTAACAACATCATCCATCGCCAGGCTGAAAAAAATATTGGATAGGACAGATTTTTCCTTCCCACCACTCCACGGCGATGAACGTCCGAATGAGGATTCTGCAATGTAGCAAATCATAGATGACTGTGACTCAAGCGTCCCAACGGATCGGACAAATTGGTCGTGCGAAACTGAATGAAATGTCTTCGTGATGTTCCCAAACACCAGACTGAGGAGGAAGCAGTCGCTAAAAATAGCGAAGCAGAGCATTTAATATCAAGATATCTTCCGAACAAATGTCGCAATGTAGTGGCAGTTACGGCCCCCTTCTTCACCGATCAAAAAGTGTCGAACGAGAATGGATGATTGGTCCTCCACGGGTCTGATTGGGTTGGATCTAAAACTTTCCCAACTAGATAGCTTTGGGAAAGATTGCAGTGTGGTGCACAACGCACAGATTGCAATCATAAACTAAAATACTCTGCAAAGACATCATCCTTACGCCATCGAATTATCTCGCACATGAGTCTATCCACTGACGTCATATCCCATTGACCTTAGCTCAGAATCCAATTAAATGGTGCCGCCATGCTTCGTGGTCTACTTAACATATGTTCCAAAGCAGAAAACATCTTTGTTCAGTACTTTCCTGTGATAAGTCGCAGTTTTCCCCGAGTACAACAGACACCATATCTGTCCGCCTGTTGTGCAATGTATGGATGGTGCCGTAGTTGGCCCAACGAATCTGATTTTGGATGGCCAACGAAAGATGAGCTTTCTGCCGAGAGCTTGACGAGACCGGGTTCTACTGAATGAAAATATTTATGAGGCGTGAAAGCAGAAGCAAAAAAGATTGCTTCAACGTCATAAGCCTCGAGCGAAGGCCAGCATGCCAGGGAAAATGAATGAAATCTAAGGAGTGAACTCAGGGAGTGACAAGTTGCAAGCCACTATTTGATTGAACCGGAAAGTGTAAGCGGCGAAGTCGAACCAAGGAAGAGGTGTCTTTCGGGTGGTTTTTGTCAGGATTACTAGTTGACAGTTCGCTCTGGATAGGCTTATCAATCAAACGTTTGTGTCCTGGCCCTAATGTTGAGAGCCCATCGACCGGAAAAATAGCGTTAATATGTGGCGAAACGGCACGGTTTGTTTTGAACAAGATGGGACTACTCGCGAAATACATTCGTTCAAGTTAATTTGGCTTCATTAAGAGATTGAGCTGAATTTCAGCTAGATCTCTCGCTTACGTTGACTGAGACTGCCTTTTTTTAATTTGTACAATATTCGAGATAACTCAGTACAGTTACTTGAAATAAACACTGCGCGCAAAGTTGCTGAAAACTCTTCGACAACGCATGACACAATTCGCGAAGTAAATCCATTTGCAAACTAATTTAGTCTTAATGGGTGACTCAACTGAATGCCAGCTGAATCTCCCGTTTGTATTGTTCTTCGGCTGGATAAGCTATGGAAAGACCTCCCCTTGTTTAAGATAGCATGATATTGAAGATATCGCAGAAGATTGAAAGCGGTCTTCGGCTGTCGAAAAGTTTTCAGGAAACTTAGGAGCACCGGAGGTCTTTAGTTGACCAAGCTTATTTGCATTACGCTGCGTGATATCTCATCTTGGTGCTGTTCAGTCAGGTCAATATACGTTAGAAACAGGATAAACCAATCAGGACAGGCCAAATGCGTGGTCATTTTTACGCAGCAGGCTTCATGGGCTACTATGCCAGCCTCCGGTTTGCACTTGGACCCCGCAAGAGTCTCCTGTGTACCACTGGAATTAGTGCAAGGACGCTGGTTGAATCACATTCCTCACTGTCGACCGCAACCAGCAAGTCAAAACCAAACAGGTTGATTGGCCCTATCTGGAATCTCTGAACGTTTAGCTAACCCAAGATGACATCTGGGGTATCCAATCAGCACCAAGGGGAAGTGGTTCTCCGCGCCGACTCATACATGGTCTACTTCACAAACAAACAAAAAAACCTGAAAGATTGCATCCAAAATACTCATCTGTAGAAATAAGACAATATTTCTTGTACGCAAGTGGAACAAATGAGTCCGTTAAGTATAAACAAAAAACGTATACATTCCGAGAGAAAATCGATATGTTTATCCAAAGGTTTTGCGTCTCATAGTTAAAAATAAATGGGAAATGCAACTTCTGGTTACCTTCATATCATCGTTTCGATTGACTGACCATACAGTTGACCACGTTTCATTGAGTGGTTTGGACTATGAACATGAGATATCCTGAAATTCACTTAAAGTCAGTCGTCAGTGTTTGGCGGAACTATGTTCAGACACCAAGAACTTGTATTTTCAAGTTATATGATCTCTTACATCAGCTTTTACCCGCATGTGCAGAGCTAGCAAAATAGAGGGCAGCCTATGTTTTGGTTCTGGTGCAATATGGCCTCCTGCCAAAAAGACAGAATGTAAGTAAGCCAAACAGGACCTGTATAACACCACTGCTTTACATCCAACGTCTGTGCTTTCCATAAACGAGACTAGAAGAAAGAGGAGCTCTTTCGTCAGAATTCAAAAAATTTGGAAAATTAGTCTCAAAATACTCCATTGAATGGGAAGTCCGAGTACAACTGGATGTTGAGTGTTCATCGTCTGCTAGCTGATCTGCCAGTCCAGACTACTGGTCGATAACCACGTTGAAAAACTTCACCCTCCCTCCCACTAGAAACAACATGTGTGCCGTACAGATGTGTGTAACGAAAAATGCTGCACTGAGCGATAATAAGCGATTTGACCCATGCATGCCTTGAGAATGAATACTCCATTATTGGGACCGAAAAAATATGCATGTGTTGGCGACGCATGAAGCTGGTTCGTACACTTGCTTGTTGCGCCTGCCTTCCGTTCAGTTAAAATCCTACGGAATGCTATGCTATGTTCCACACGTTTTTCGGAGCAATATAATAGAGAATTTTTTACTCTGAAAGATAAAAACCCCTCATCATGTTCTGTTTAACCTTTTCGGAGCAATATAACAGAGAATTTTGTACTCTGAAAAATAAAAACCCCTCATCATGTTCTGTTTAACTGAAAATAGATTACATTATACTCTTCGATATCAGCACAGCGAACAGATCAGCGCACCGAACATCTGCATTCGCATTGCTCTCGCCCGAACAGTCGTCCACCACCACCACCACCTCCTCCTCCTCCCTAAGTATGGCCACAATTATTCTAATGGGTTCGAATCAATGAGGGACAGCACTGAACTCGAGTGTCTCCGTTGTTATAGCCCATCAGCTGTGCGACTAGTTATTGAATACTTTCAAGAATCCTTGAATTTGTTAGAACAAACCATAAAAAATGTGACAGACTATAGGAAGTTGTTAAGCAGGTAACGTAAAAGCTGTACTAAAAATCGGCGAAAAATTTCACTGCCTTTTATTCGTCAAAAGCAAGTGGGTATAGGTTCTATCCTGATAATTGTGAAGCAACCGATGTTTACAGTATTGGGTGAAATTCTTCTGTCCCCATAATGTGTGCATCGATCCATCTCTAAAAAGGTTTGAGAGATGTACACTTTTTAATTCTGAAACAGACTGATTCCGGACCGATTCTGGAGTCTAGAAACGAGCACTGTTGAAATCAGGTATGAAGTGGACAAGACCATGACTTTGAAAGCATCAAGAACATACATTCTAGAAATACACTCATCTGCAAATCAATTTGGTTTTGCGAGAGACTCACCTGGAACCCAGCTGAATCTCTCGTTTGTGATGACTTCAAGCAACTGAATGTGCTGCACCAGGCCGCCTCATGTTCCAGATGCTACGATATTCGAGATATCGCGATACATGTATATTCGTAATGGACTACTCATAAGGTTGCTGAAAACTCTTCGACAGCCCACGACCGGTTTCGCCCTTCTCGGGGCTTATCAGGTAGGCGCAGTCCCCGAGTTTCCGTCAACCTTATGTTCTACTTGAACCCAAACATACATTCTACCTTTCTGAGAACAAATCATTTATGATTTTCTAGTGGGTCCACAACGTGTGTGAATTTTCTCCACCTAATCTTCTGGTGTCTAACGAAGCGTAATTAACCCCTTGCACATGTAAATATACTGCACAAGCACTGTGGCATGAACAGGTCGGCTTTTTGACTCCCGCAGCTTTTAGAGTCTATCTAACCACTGTCCACCCCTTTTATGTGTATACCTGTGTCTGTGTGTAGGCATGCCAACGTGCGTGCTCCTACCCGTGCCTGTGTGCTTGCGTGCGTAAGTGCGCACGTGCGTGCGCTTGTGTGGCATGTTTGTTCAGGCCGTCACGTTGACTTGCCTGGCCGTGGCTAATTAGATTAGGCGACTGGTCCAACTGTGCAACCAATATGCGTGGTTCTCTAGCCCTAGGCAAATGTAATTTGACATTCATGCACGCCAACTTTGATTTGGGTTGTTCAAACAGGTTTGGCTGATTTCTACCCAACTGCTTGTAATAAGGTGGAGGAATATTTTGGCGGAATTTCTTGCCAGTTGTAGCCAGTAGATATCGGTGGTCCTGTGAACCGAAGGCACAGCAGATGAAACGAGTATTTGCAGAATGTTTATTTTACTCTGCCCGGACAGTCACGTGAACCTGGTCGCAAACACTACGTACGTTCGTCATTCTTTTTAGAGTTTTTTTAGGTCTGATGGAACGATCGTACGGATGAGGGGGGTCCCAATCAAGCCAATGAAGCAATAACGCATTTCCATGTGTATATGTTGAGTTTCAGACAGAGTCTGCTACTTCCGTGCAACAAAAAGCTACTGAGGACAGAAAGCTTCAGTCAAGGCCTACATGGTTCAAATGGCCTTGAGCGAGACCACAACGGAGAAGGAGCGTATTCTGTTTCTCCTGACAGTAGTCACCTTTCAGAGGGAGGAACTTAGAGTACGTCATGACTGACAGGGAGCGTTTACGTGCACTGTTTATGGTGGTGGTCCGATTTAAAGATAACTCTGTCGAGGGGCCACTCGCTACAAGTCTTAGCGTCCCCCCCCCTCGCTGAGGACAAGAATAATTCCTGTGTTTGACTCACTAGTCGTTGTAAAGCGGTTTCCATTGATGAATATAGAAAGCCAGACACATATTATTGATAACCTGCGTTTTCACATTCGCTCATGGTAGTTTAACATATCTTCGGTTTGTACTTGACATGTCGCCTTTTCAGCTGCACGATCAACTCAGTCTGATTCAAAATGCCTGGCCGGAGCTTTTTGTCATAAATGTGGCTCAAGCGTCAACTTCCCACACTCCGGAAAGCTTCAGATCACACAACAGTCCAGAGCTTTTTGAAGCAACTCCAGCTGGAACAAACAGCCAAAGTTTGTGTTATAACCTGAGTCCAAATCGTAAGTCACCATGTTCACAAGAAGGGATAGATGCAACCAGATCGAATTCGAAGGAAGAAATCCCGTCTACTTCAGAGCTGGTCGACAGATTTCAAGACCAAGTCGATCGTCTACGCATGCTACAATTGGATATGGCGGAATTCGTCAGCCTCAAGGGTATTTTACTATTCAATGCAGGTACGTCTGTGTTCCAGTAGTCTTAGTAGTGATTTTGATAACGTATGTCGTCGGTTAAAAGGAGACCAAAATTCAGGCTCACTTGAAACGTAGTACTGTGCTTGTGAGCAGGTTCAGGCGTGTGACCAAAACTGCACTTGGTCGTAGATGCAGAAAATCAGGAATCACCCACCAAAACTTCACTGTAGTGGTGGTTTTCTAAACTGGTACAAGACGACCGCTCATCTGTTCCTCAGTCCCACTCATTAGAACCCAGCTACCCGTATCGATTGGCAAACTTACTACAATATCATGGGCGTATATTATTGAATTGACCGATAGCATATTGCTCTGCTCAATATAATCGATGAAAGTGCACCAGTTTAACTGCGCAGCTGACTGAAACGATTCATTTGCGGAAGGCTTTCTTGAAGAAAACTGTCCGTCATTTCGTATGAATCATTTCACTAGTTAAATTATGCCCCAAGTGCTCCAAGTGTAGTGCAGCCTATCGAAGAGCAATTCGTACGTTGGTGAACGCGTTGTGACAGGTGGAAAGCATATGCCTACTGAAATAACTCGGGTTAGTAATGTAAAGGTTGTCCCTCACCAAATCTCCCAGAAGCTACACTTTTCTCTTCAAGACACAATCACGTGCCGGTCCGTGCAAAGACAGATGAGTTTGGTGACAACAGTTTCCTCAGCATCGATAACTACTCAGGACACTTGTCTATTGAAGAAATGAATAACACTGTCACCCGCAAATCCCGACCAGCTGCAGTTATCAGAACCACAATGACTCTTTGCATGATTACTGAATTTAGTACTACTAGTAAGCAAGTGGTGCCGAGAATTAGAGACCACTGGACAAGGGAACGTAACATATTAAGAACACCACTCATAAGTCTGCTGCAAACTTTTTGACAGCCCACGACCAAGCAATTGAGTGTACTTCGCGAATTTCATATAATGTGGTTCCAAGTAAAGTATCGGACTGAGAGAAACTCGGCAACTTCATCTAAATAATGAGTCTCCTTAAGAAGAGCGAAACCATTCGTGGACTGTCCAAGAGTCTTGAGCAAACTCATGGGTAGCGGTCCTACAAGAAAGTATGCTACGATCTCTCCAATATTGTCCCCAACGAAACATGGGACGACCTCGTACAGCACATTTGATCGCAGAATATCATAAACGAGAGGTTTAGCTGGGATCCAGGTGGGTCTACCGTTATAATCAAAGTGCTTTGAAAACATGTATTCTACGAATATCAGGAACAGTCTCAAGCATGAAGGGCTTGACACTTTTGACGAAGATCATTTTGTTGATACAGACCGTGAAGAAGACATTCTTGTTTTAACGGCGTTTTTGATGTGATCGAATATGAACAGGAGACAAAGTAACTATCCTTAAAATAAAATTTTCCAGGCAACCTAAAGGAAATTCGATAAAGATAAAATTACCGTCTGTTTCTGGACATAACTGTTAAATCCTCTTTGGGAATGCTCAAAGAGGTCACCAATCTGCTCACTGCTCCAAAGAGCGATTCTACTACAAACAGGTTTTAATGCTTACAGCGATTTGTTATTGTTCAGCAGCGCTTCTAAGGGACAGAACAGCACGACTCTTGTGTCCAGTAGGACAAAGGACGTTTCTAAAAGACCAGTAAGGACATTCGCACTGAGTGCTTTAGGGGTAAGCAGAATACAGTGCAGTACTAGAGCTAGACGATCATCTACACATTCACTTCGTTTGTTGGTAACGCGAGACTCAGGTGAATGACAGGCGAATCTCTGGCTCATAATAATTCTATACTAGATGTGTGGTAGAGGTCCCCTCATGTTTCCGTTGACTCGATACTGAGGATATCAAAGCATTTTTCTTGGTACGACAATACGTAACGCAAAATGAGCATATAACTCCATTTGGTACAGTCTGCTGACGGAAACTCAGAGACCAGGTTTACCTGATGATCCCTAGAAAGGGCAAAACTGGAACTGCGCTGGTTTGCATCGACCTAATGAGTGTTATTGTTTCAAGGATAATACAGTATGGTTGCGATTTTTTTCGGGGATTAAGAAAACTCGGTGGCACCATTCAATAAACTCTGAAAGTATTTCGTAGACGAAACGCACTACTCATAAGATTGCTGATAAATCTGACAGCTCATAACCGGCTTCGTCAGCAAATTTACTTCAAGAATACCATCACCGAGAGATTTAGCTGGAGTCCGTCGTTAAAACCATATTAGTTGGAAAACAAGTGCATTTGGTAAAGTAGTGAATATCCTTAAAAGAGAGCCGCAATAATGTGAGATGGATTCACTCTTACTTGGGAACTGCTAAACAGGCTGATTTATGGGAGACGAGTGTCAATCATAATGACATAGGTACGAGAATGAATTCTGTGAATGACACTTTACTTGTGGTCTTTTTCTAACCATACCACATCTGGCGACATTTTTACGAACAACCTTCGAGGCACGATTTAAGTACGCCTGTCCTACTGCTGAACTGACTGTAATGAACAAGCTGGGTTATTGTGTGTGAGAAACACGGTCCATTGCTCATCACCCCGATGTGGTTAAATGGCCAAACAGCTGTCATCGGAACTTCATTGGATCTGGTGTATTGGTCGACCCATTCGTTTATCTTGTTCTGATGTGTGCTTGTTTGCTTAGTGAACCAGCCAATTAGGCAAAGAAAACATGGTAGGTCGGACCTTGTTACCAACATGTTGCTTTTTCCACCGAAGCATATCCACCCTGGAGATTATTGTGCTATCTCACGCAGGGACAATTTCTGTGACGTTCAAGTATTCATCCACGTGTTTCCTCCAACCACCTCTTGTACCCATTTGCTCAGCTGGAAGTGAATCCGTTGTAACAGTTGTCGCACTAACCATGTTCCGATCCAGACGTAGTCTAGGCTTCCTGTGGAGTGGCTGATTTATGGTCCTGTTCTGAGGAAGTGGTCCCGCTGAAATTCACACAAACCCAGGCTGTCAATGGTTTGAACTTGCCCCTACTCGCCCCTGACCAGAGGGAAAGAAAAATTTACACTCTAGGGTGCAGAAGTAATTAGATTAAACATATCAATGGTTTCTGGAATATTATTCAAACGGTATGTGCGTTGTTCTGTCTTAGGGATGCGTGGAACTAGAAAAACCTCGTCGTTTTTTCGATAATCTATTACTCAATTATAAAACGTCCATCGTTCAGTATAGTTTGGTTTTCGTTTACCAACCATAAGTCTTTCATCCAAGATGTGTGCCCTCCTTCTGCTAGAGTTCTATTCACTTGAAATTGTATAGGTAAACAGCACAGTGAAGAGACAGAGTTCAATGCTTCATTAGTGTTGATTTGTTCTACTTTTCTAATAAATCGAAGCTTTGTAAAATTACACATTGAAGACGTTCGCTCTGATGCGAGGACTCTTGATTGAAACAAGTACTATTACCCAGCAGCGTGTAGCATCCTGTGAACTACCTTCACGAAGACCTGAGAACTATACAGTCTAACTAGAATAACTTGGAATAAGGTCACCGCATATCAATGTGAGTGAGTCTTTCCCTAAAAAAACACTTGAAATGCCACAGTATAGTCGATAGAAGACTATCACTACAGGTGGGAATATTTGGAAACAATGGTCAAACGCTGATACCCCATGCAACTTGTTCATCCACCTACCACAACCCAGCATTATCATCCTGTAAGTGCTGAAAAGCGAGGAACAATTGCATAATCATCACATCTTTATGGGGAATCAGCACTAATGCACAATTTACGGATCGCATGATGTAGGCCGCGTAACTGAAAGATGAGTGGCTCAAAATCCCGTGCATGTGTAGCTAAACACACTGCAAATCATGCACTCATGACCGAGCGGTATAGTTTCCAGTCAGTAATGAGAAATCGAAGTTACAAATCTCCAGCAATTTGTTAAGAGCACTCTGCCGAGAATTACCAGCGTGATTGGAATAGCTGTAGTTCCCTGCTTTTTACTCGCCCAACACAAAGAATTTGACCGGAAATCCTTTTCATTAATTACGAAAAAGAATAAGCTGTCCAAAAAGAGCGCGTCATATGTAACGTGAACCCTTTTCTTAGGAGACATCACTGGGGGAGTAGTCATCGTCACATGAGGCTAGTCTGTAAGGTTGCAGTGTGCAAAAGGCAAATTAATCACTCTGCTTATCATGACCCGCCACCGGAGGTTACATCTAAACTGCAGGTTTCACGTTCGAAATTCCATTGAAGCTCCAAACTCTCCTCAGTAAACAGAAATTTCAAGTACTGTGCTCAGGAACAAAAAACTCCCATAACCCGCTTGAATGTTTTATCCTTGAAGTCTGTACTTAAAGAGCTGACCAACGCCGGACTGCACGATGTGGACTGTCTGGTTAAATGTCGCGTCCAAGTGCAATCTTACCTTCACTAATCAGCCACTGGTGTTCAACCACTAAACACAGGGTCGCATATTTGAATCACCCAAGAGGCGGCGGTTGCTGATGGCTGTAAACAAGGATAAAGCGTCTGTTCTTGGCTTTTGATACGGACTGACCCCACATTCAGGATGAAATCTCATTTGAAACTTCAGAATATTCTTTCTACGTACACATTTAGCCGAAGCTATGGATTGTGGGGCCAGAGTCCGCCATACCTATGACATCTACAGAGTACTAATGGAGAGTGATGAACTTTAAAGTAGATTGGCTCAGCCCAAGCCAGCAACAACAAAAAGACATTGATCTTTGATAAATTGTCTTTTTAATAAGGTCGTACATTATACAGGGCAACAACCACCACATAAGATTAAATAAATTCTTAAGTAGGGCCAACGTGTGTGTCCCAATGTCAATTCAGATATTTTACTCATGAGAAGTCTGATGCGACTGGTTTTGACCCAAAGTGTGATTGTCAACTGCTTAATTCTTGAGGCTTTTTCCCGCGAAATTTGGAGGAACATTAACGGTAATTCCATCTTCACATTAAAGTGTTATAAAGTCTCATTCGATGAACAATTCATTGAGCAGCCTTTAATGTTTCCTCCATAGAAAACTGATGAGTCGTTGATGACAGGTATTCCAAAGTTATTGTCTTTCGGATCCAAAACACCATATGGGATAGAATCACGTACAGAAGAAAAGTGCCTAAATAAGATGGGTTCTAACCTAGATCTCCAATTTAGTATAAGGCTTTCCGTTGAGGAAATCTCTTCAAGTTTTTTGGTGAGATTCTTGGTCTGACAAGCTGGTGACTTATTCCCGTAATCCAACCACCCTTGGATAACTAGACTGTTTTAACGAAATACACTCATTTGCATACGAATTCGGTTTTGAGGGGAGACTTACCCGGAACCCAGCTAAATCCTTCGTTTATGGTGTTTTAATTGGCTAGCTGTCATTATTCTGGATGGCCTATGAATTTAAACCTGCGACCACATCCCGAAAACTGTCACATGGGTATTATTTATCACTAGTCTTTGTCCAAATAAGTTAGCTTCTGGGACCAAGATTCACACCTGAAATCAAATATTACGGCTTTTGGAGCCGGTCCGGTGGCGCATGACCCAGAGTGAAAGAGCTTGAGTTGAGTGAATAAGGGGTTATGTGCCCAATTCTTCTACAGCCGCCGGGCCAGAAGCTATAACGATAGAAATTCTTGGTGACCAGCTTTCCGGAATAAGACCATCAATTGATTCAGGCGTGTTCAAGGTGTATAATGCCGCTTAAGATATGATTAGTACAACCTGGGAGTCGTATCGGCGTGAATTCTGTTGCTGCCATATAAGAAGACCTGAGATCACACTACGGATTTGCTGACATCCGAATCAGATGTACTGATCAACCGTAAACAAATTGTTGAGCCCCCGCACACAGCAGAAGGCCGTTGACAGTTTGTATGAAGCCGAATTTAGTAATGCACGCAAACCCTTGACGTCGGTGTAAACCAGAGTGAATAAGATGGGTGGGCGAACTGCAGAGGCCTGAAGGAAGACATCAGAGCACAACTTTGGGCCGTCAGCAGTTACGAGTTTATCATCGATAAACCGGTGTCATCCACGAATTCCCTTAAGCTTCGGCGTACCGGTAGAACACTATGTAAATATTCCCAGGAGTCGTCCATCAACACAACACCATGGTGGTGATAGATAACCTGCAGGTATTCTATTAACCCTGAATCAATAATGTCAACTTTAGGGTAACAGTGTATGGCGGACAATCGTTGGAAAATGAAACAAGGTAAGGCGGTGTATCGCAAGGCCTATTTTGCTAAGACTAGTGATTCAGCAGGCCGCGAAAGTCCATGCGGCTGAGGCTGATTTGGAAGTATTCAGCCCCTTCTGAATTGCTCACCTCTTTTCTAATATTACATAGCGTCGCTTCTAAAAACAGCGGTTTTCAGTGTAGTTCCCTCCAGCTCTCTCAAGGGAACACTTTCGAGCCCCCCAGAACTAAGCACCCTAAAGAAAGTGCAAACAGTATAAGTCTGACAAGTCTTATATGTTTCACCCCTTGCAACAGAACTATGTGAACGATTCTCCACTTCATGACTGATCGATTTCCATTTGTTTCCTAACAGAAGCTCCTGGACTATGTGACTCGGCAACCGTCGAATGTATACAAGAAAAGATTCAGTCCGCACTGGAAGAATATGACCGCGGCCAATTTTCACATACTCAACCTTTCCGTTTTGGGCGTTTACTCCTCCGTCTACCGAGACTTCGTCAAGTCACAGGAGAATGGATAAAGCGCCTTTTCTTTCCACACTTTGACAAGCAAGTATCCGTGGAACAACTAATTCGAGAAGTTCTCTACCATGGTCCACCACCGGTTGGTTCGAACGGCATGGACCAGCCGACAGTGCTAGACCTCAGTCCAGAATCAAATACGATTCCGGTGGGAACGCTCACAAAAGGTCTCCCCCAGTGCACGCCTGAGAAGCCAGAAGGGATTAATTACCAGAAAACTAACTATCACTCTGCAACGGGTGAACGACTACTAAACACATCCGGTTCTTGCGTACGTCCTCTTCTCAATGCTGAGAGAAAATACTCAGATCCATTGCGTGGTATTAGGAGCATTCCCATCGGTACCGACCTGTCGTATTTGGACCAAAACATAACATCGAAAAATGTTCCCTTTCCATTTCCACTAATGTATACTTCTCTGCAGCATCCATTTCAGAGATGTTTGGAACACAACTTTGTTCGTTCCACCGGACATCATGCAAAAGACGTGAATTTTACAGTTGAGTCAGGCTTACAGCACCATCACAGAAGTGACTATCAATCAAGACCCCCTGATCCGTTTAGTACTGCTATTCGTACAAGAACCGGTTGCAATCCGCACTTTGAATTCAGGTTAGGAATGCCACTACCTCAAGATCCAGTGACGTGTCTGTCCACGGAAGCAGTTGAAAAGGCTTTAAGCGGCATTACAACAACGATGAATCCGGTTAGCATCGACAGTAAAAACACCTCCTTGTTGAACAAGAAAAATGACGAGTCGGTCTTATTCGACAGTATGCCATCCAGCACGGCTTCACATATCACCACACTCCAACTCTACTACGCTGTGATGCGACAACAGCTGCAAATGTTGCATAAACACGGCCTGCCTGCTTGGTCCGATAATGTAACCGAAGCAGTGACGTCTGTGACCAGTCCACCTACCCCGACCGTTCATCCGAACGCCGACAGTAGTGACCTGTCCAAGATATGAGTTTTCACGAACATTATGCCCATTTGCCCTTAAGCAGCTGGTAAGAACTTGTAAGAAGTTTGTGTATACACACCTAACCTTCGTAATATTCTTCCCTTTGTCAGAATCACGACATTATTTAAAGCATTTTCAAGATATTATTTGAGCAAGATTGTACATACAACGCTTCCTTCGTGATTTATCTGTATTGTTTGATCTAGGTTGATCTATAAAATTTGCAAGTTAGATTGCCTTGGACTTCTGACCTGGGATACACTCAGTGAATGAAAAATCTAAACCGGGCAGTCAAAATTTGGTTCTGCCCGGCGTGAATAGATCGCCGGGTACGTGGTGGATAAGCTAGCTCGGCTTCGGGAAAAAAGTTGCGAAAACAGTATAATAGGAGTTTAATGACGAACGACGTTTCAAAGTGCCTCCTGTTTGTTTCATCACTTTGGTATAACCAGTATAACAAACGCTTCCCGAAATGTCACATTTATCCAACAGGAACATCATAAAAGCACTTTTCACCCATGATGCAATAATAGCTTGAGTCATCTCTTACAACACTGCGATCGATTATTGCCCACAACCGTCATCACAACGGAGGAGGCACCTATAAATGTCCAAGTAATAAGTAGGTTATTCCATAAGACAGTGACGTGGCTTAAAAGAAACCAGTCAGAAACAGAGTGGAGCCTCCATGCCATTGCTTTACTTGCAATTTCATTCGCAAGTTAGTGGCAGAGTTGTCCATCTCCACAAAGCTATTGA
Source organism: Clonorchis sinensis (assembly GCA_003604175.2). Lineage (NCBI taxonomy): Eukaryota > Metazoa > Platyhelminthes > Trematoda > Opisthorchiida > Opisthorchiidae > Clonorchis > Clonorchis sinensis. The sequence continues at coordinate 97,086,851 of CM030369.1, forward strand.
CTTGTCAAATGAACAGTCTGTCTGTTGTTATGGGGCAACAACAGACTACTTCATCCAGCATTCAATCAATTGCCCTTATACCCTCGTTGGCAACATGTCGTTCACTAACATGCAGCTGTAGCTGTGAACCGTTATCGTACTCCCAGATATATTTTTACCAAAGTATATGGAAAATGGTGCTTAACTTGGACGGGACGCTGGTAAACTACTTATGTGTACATGATGAGAGAAACTCTAATGCAATCGAACCGTAAACACATACTTCAGATTCAGTAGCAACCCCGTCGTAGTATTCAGCTGAGCAGCACTTTCACCGTTCTGGGGGAAGCACATGTTTTATCAGTTGGCAACAATCTTCACTGCCTTACAGACAAAACCAACCCAACCAATCAATCCTGCAGACAGAAATTTGAAGTTGTGTTAATACACCATCCAACTTCAAGCTGTTAGCCCCTCTGATGAATTACCTCCGGTAGCACCTTGTTTGTTCAGCAGACAGCTACGACTCCCCAATCTAATTTTGGACAGCCACAAGTTGGGCTGGTCACTGAGGTCATTTGGATTCTTGTAAGTTCCGCATGGAACGGAATGAATCAGCGGCAGTTGATCAATTCATCCGGTCGTATGGCGCAAGCATATTTCAATTTGTGCTATCTTAACACCAAAGTTTCACTTATTAGGTCTACAGTCAAAACCACTACATGACACCATCAGACGCGACGGAGATTGACGTGTACTATAGAAAAGCAAAACAATTCAAGCTTAAAATCTTAGCGGTATTTGCCGATGGATATTCTGTGTCTTGTGAGTAAATTTCATCTATACGAAAGCTGAGAAGCACTGCACAGCAATTTCATCCTAATTGGGAGTCATCACTAGTATGTATTCCATATATCCCTGGAGGCATTCGAATCCGCATCTTCCTGAACATCGGTGAACCGTCCGGCTAATAGTGACTGATCACCAGCCTGATTAACTCGTTAGTCAATAAGTGGCCACGTTATGTGAATTTTGTGGTTAGATGGTGAGTACTTCTATACTCTGTCAAAATGCATGTTACTCACAGGTCACTCGTAACCAAATGGTTTAGTCTTCACTACTTGCTTGCGGACCTTGAATCCGAGGCTTCTGCTAAATTGGTGCGATGTGCATGTATGATGACTGAAAATTGTTCTTCTTGGATTTTTGGGTAGGTTAACTTCACCTTCATTGATAGTATCAACAGAAGTCGATGACTTAATTCTTGTTTGCTTCATCCATTGAAGAAAAGTGAACTATATAGAACTCTGTCCGTAATATTTATAACTGCAACCTTCTAAGCCTCCAAAGGAACAAAACGGCCAGTGAGTAATCGGTTAACCTTGCAACGTGGAACTTACTTCACACGGACTGCCCCAGGTTTCAGATTGGCTGATTTCAATGATATAGACGTGTTTTTTCTTGTAAGTTTGTCTCAAAAACATCATGAGCACTCGATTTACTTGCGGTTTCTTTGAGTTTCCAATCTGCATCAACCCGGTATGCAGATGAGTGGCGTAGTGTTCACCTTGAAAAAAAAGTTATTCTGATTTAGGAGGAAGCCTGCCTGATGAACCTCAGAGAGAGAGAGAGAGAGAGAGAGAGAGAGAGAGAGAGGGACAGTAGATTACCAGTCAGTTTCCATCAGTTTTACAAGCAGTATAAGTGAAAACGCAACAGATTTCTGGCTCATCTTGAAGCCATAATTGGAGAAGAAAAATGACTTTGAATGGTCATCAGTTTCAGAGTTCCGGGTAGTCTACTGAGGTTATAACGAACAGTTGGATTGTTGTGTGAATTCTACGTCACTGCGACGCATAAATTCTTTGCACTTTGTGAGCAGCTCGTATCGTACGAAATTTCAGGACAAAGTCAAATGATTTATCCGCGAGTCTTATCCAGTGCATTGCCTGCATTCAAACAGAAGAATGGGCGGGGCTAAGTTTTGGATGTAGCTAAACCGAGATCAATAGGAAAAGAGGCAATTTCGAACAATAAGCGTCTTGATAATCAACTCTATGCTGGCCTGTTGGACTGTTTTGCACGTCAACTCAACTTTGCAGCTATCATAATGGGAAATCTTGCTAACTGTGAGGAGACTATTATTACCGTGACCTTCGTTATTATGACTATAGTTTGAGCGAGGAAAAATGTGCCTACAGTTGTGAATTTAACAAGATTAAGACATGGCAGGTAACTATTAACATAGGTGATCAAGTAGTACACTTGCAATAAGCTATAAGCCGACCGTGAAGTAGAATGCTGTACCCCAGTATTGGGTAGCTAGTCTCACGAGGTATGCTAGCTACCACCGAAATATAAGATTTGCGGACCTCAACTAGTTTTGTAACCGCCTGGTGGGGTCTTCCACCGGAAGGTTATGAAACATTGCTCAGAGTTTCTTCAGATAGTCGTCACCGGTTTTCATCCGCTTCCAATATACCATTTAAGTACACATTTCTCATAGATCAGCCTCACCAGCCAGCCGTGTCTCAGCGAATTCTTGCACCTTATACGTTGGATCCATAAGATTCCTATTCATGGTCAGCATGTAAGGTGTGGTAAACAACATTAGCTACAGTGTCTACTGCAGCAAGAGTTTATTTTTCTTCACCTGCAGATAGCGAGACTGATTTTTATCCCTGAAAAACAAAAGGACTGTTAGCAGATGCACATTTGGCGAAACCTTTGGAGGGAAGTTTATGGGACATCTCTGTTTCAGTAAAACATGAGATCATAACACTACAATGGGATGATCTCGTGAATAAGGGAGTCAATTCAACTCTGTGTGGCTGGTTTCAAATCAACACAGGAATGTGGCGACAGTGTACCAGGAGGGTCAACTAACTAATAAGCCCTGTCGGCATTTTTTACTAGTCCACCCTCTTACAAACAGTCATTGGGACTGACAAGTTATTTAGTTACTCTATGTTTTTCTCTTGTTGGTTCTGATAGTTGCAGACAAGATACGCTGCAGGCTAACTTTCATGGAATCAAAGACAACAGACTATACTCAGCAGTTGCATACCTCATGCAAAAGTTACTGAACACGGGAAAAATTCAACTGTAATGAACTGGTGAATAAGATCATTTCATTCGTAGATGCATGTGGATGATGTAGAACCTTACACAAGGGGTTGGAAAGCCGTTGTCATAGAGGGATGCTTCACGCCCAAGGACAGTTTCGGCATTTCCCTCGGTGTCCATTGAACAAATCTAGTATTGTAATAGCAAACCATCATGCTGAGCCTGACTATTGCTCGTTATGTATCTCCATGATCACTACACAGGGGTCATCTTGTGCTACGTCATCAGATTTCAATACGGGAAACGAAGAGGTATCTTCTAATCCGCTGACGGGCTCTCCAAAGTGGGGGCAGTACCACAAATTAGACCATTACGCTATGGTTCCATTAGATTTTACATGGGATTTAAACACTTAAGCGGAGACTCATCGACACAAAAAGCTTTCTACACTTCCACCAGATGCAAATCCACCAAACCAAGTCTAAGATTCCTATTCATGGTCTACGCTACGGAGCCTTGTTGGAGATGCTAGAAGAAATGCCTGCTACTCGATGTCAGTGGCCTTCTTCTTGTCACTTTCTATGCAGACTGTCTGAACGAGTGTCTGGGGGTGTATGCATCTTGAAATAATTATAATAAGCTTGCAACAAGTCTCTTCCGCGTCCACTTTCATTCTTCTCTTCCCAACAGGGCTTTCAAATAAATCATGGTTTTACGGCAGCGAAGCATCAGTGTCAAACACTGATGTCGTGCCATCGATGATGGTGATGATGATTATGGTGCAACTGTGGCCTTCTAGTGAAACTAAACTTAAACGTGACCACCCTTGAAAAAACTGTTCACTTTGGTATCTTGAAGATTCTCTCAATGCTTCAGACTTCCCCAAGAAACGTCACCTCCGAAAATCCAACACTTCTCTCAGTCTTCAGTGGTCATACTAGAAAAGAGAAATTCACTTCGGTATGGGTACTCCTCGGGGGCAATGGAATTTCAGCTCGATGGTTTTTGACTAGAGTAATCCTACGTTGTGTTGCCACAGTGAGTTTTATTGATAATAATTGTCCCTGTCTTGATTTTATATTTCAAAGAGTTGCAATGCTTCGGTTTGTTGTTATGAAAATCGAGACATAGGACAATATTCGCCTTAAAATGGGGTTCCCTGAGGAAATCTTTCCCAAGTAAGACCATATGGATCCATACCTATGACTGACCTTTCTTCGAGGATGTTCTATTCTTATCACGCGATATCACGATAATTTCTACCGGAAGAAGCACTGCATTTATTGTTGACCTCAGAATATTGAGTACTTTCACTCCGACTCTTCTAAGGCTACGTCAAAATGGAAGCCACTGTTAGACACATCAGGCGAGCTGAACGTTCTCGCCCGTTTGTGACTTTAATCCTAACACCATCAGTCACGTCAGAGGTGGCGTTGCAAACCGTATGCAACTGTCTAACATGTTCACTACCAGTCAATCAATCAAGCGACCACTGATTCAATGAGTTGAGCAGTTACTCAATCAATCAACCAGATGAACAATCAAGCAATCGCTCCGTCAATGAATCAGTCACTCAGTAGGCCGATAAGCAACTACTCAATACCAACAAAAAATTTTGCAGCTCCATCTTTATTTCAAGGCTTTATTCTCCATATTAACTGTAGTTGAACGAGTATTTCGGCCACTGCTACTGGCCACCGGTTCCTGTCCTGGTTAAACGCGAGATGTACCCGGTCTAGGTGAACACAATTAATGAATTTCAAGGTTACCAATGGACATAGAATGAACAAGGATACAAAGAATGCCACTCTGGGAAGACCAGTGCTGAGAGATGAAAATGACAATCTCAGTCTCAGCGTAAGATTTATTCCGTCTTTCAGGCAAATGACCTGACTGAATTATTGGTGAAACAAACGCTTCGATTGTTGAACTCCCTTTTGCGCTTTCTCAAGGAAGATAATTGTAGCCTTCCGCGGAAGTAATGAGCGAAAGTACTCGACAAACCACACTGTTCGTTTTCACATTATCATTACTGCCACTAAGGCTGACTGGATACATTTCAACAAGAGAAAACAAACACCAAACTCGCAATTTGCCTGAGAGTGTTATTTTTATGATGTTCGCCGCACAATAGGGACGAGTAATAAAGGGAGATTGCAGGGTGTGAAACATTTCGGTGATAATTATCATCTTTCAAAAGGATGTTTGTTGCTGTAGGCTAATCCACCGACTTGCTTCTCCGTATGACACCTCTGTCTATGTTGATGAACTTTGTGCAGCAAATTGACACAGTACAGCCACCATGGTAACCGGTCAATGGTGGGCCTGAAGTGCCAGGGGAATGTTGTACATTATGTCGATCAGATACTTGGGAACATGTAGTTTCTGGAACGATCTGTTGGTGTGATTTTGTTGACAGGCTCGGAAACAATTGTCCGGCAGCCAGTGAACCAGCTCTAACAACATGGACCTTTCCACCACAAGTGACCCGGACAGAAACAGTAACATTCGACATTCGTTTGATGATCTGTTTCCCCAGATCGCAGTGATACGCGGAATGTGCACAACCACTTCTCTCAAGTGGTCTAGACTTCAAACGATTGCTGAACAACACAAGCGCACAACAACAATAACCAGAGTGAATTATAGTCGTCGTACTTGGTAAGGCCGCAACATGCGGGGAGCTTTCTGTTTGCCATGCATGCGAGGACAACTGTCGTCTACTGATTCAGCGCTTATGGAGGTTATGGTGTTTGGCACCTTCATACTTGTGTGGTGCACCTTGTGAAGGAGAACTTCTCACTAGGGTGCTGAAAACTCTTCAGCAGCCCACCAGCAGGTTCACTTTTTTGCTTCGGATTCATTAGGTAGGCGCAGTTTTCATGTTCTGCTTGAAACTAAATTCGCGAAATACTGTCATCTGCCTGCACTGTTTCAAGCATTCTTTGTTCCACTATTCAAGGTCAGTCAAGCTTACCCATAAATGCAGTCAGCAAATGAATCACTGATAATTTTGTCGTAAAACCAATCATCGAAGCATCATAGATAAAACCCAGCTGCAGATGCCTAGGAATGTATTTTTCGACTATGACAGATAGCTTTCTTTGGCTTTTACTAAGGATTTTGGGTTAAAGTGCTTGGAGAGTTTGCCGGGTGCGGTCTCAACAGGCCCAGTTAGTAAGTCGAATTCCTCGAAGTTTTCAGCTAAGTACATCGGGTGACGATGTGGCATTGGATCTTTTTGCTTCCAGTCTTCTCTACGGTGCGCGAAAGCAAACTGCGGTTCGCCCCTGACTCTCAGTGCCTTAAAAGCGCAGCACGTTTATCATGGGAACATCCGATTTGATTGGTAATAAAACTCTTACTAGTTCAGTCATCAGTTTGAAAAATACGGACTTGTGAGAGAGCAAAATGCTCAACCAAACAAAACTTACATGGCTCACAAAAAACTAATATACAGACCTTGTACTCCATTTCATTTAATCCTTACTGGATATGACAATTCCCAAGAAGGTATAAGTAAAATCAATGACAAATCAAATTCGAGTCGCCGGACAAATCAATCTGTGAAATCTTTTAACTCTGCTTCAACTCTGACCGTGCAATGCTGCATATCAATTGGAGGATGAATCAGTTAGCAAGAGCTGACTGATTATGGCATTTCTGAGTGAGGAAATCCGGGCTAATTCAATAGTAACAAAATATCCTAACCATCAGCTAGTTGTCGTAACCTTAAACTCGCCTGATGTTTTGGACCTGGTCATGATCCTCCTTTCCCAGGGTAACGGTTGTTTTCAAACGGTCAGCAACCGATCATTTCATGGTGTCAATGACCATTTAAGGTTGGATCTGTAAGAGAGCAATGAGTAGTAATCAGTAAGCAAAAGTAAGGTCCTATTATACTTAAAGTCTTCAAAATGTTGAAAAGCGTATGCTCAATGAACCTAAGATTACTGGGAGATCAATCAGTTTGTTTGAGAATCTGCAGTTACCAGAATCAAATGCGTACGTGCTACTAGATAAAGTTCCGCTCCTCAACACAGGCTTGACCTCGGATTAAGTAAACATTGGACCTTCGTTGCTTTACCGTGATGGTTTATTCGGAATGTGATGAAGTTCTCCCCAACAAATGAGTAGTAGTAAAAAATCTGTGTTTTCTCTGGTTTGTCAGCATGTGTTCGAAAAAGGATGTGTTGCTAGTGTGGACCGATGGGAATGTGTTTCCACTGGCGTGCAACAATAATTAGACGCGCAGACCTCCCAAAATATATTCGAGCCATTTTAAACCCACACGAAATAACACAGCGTTGCTTATTTGTAAAAACAGACTGTGGTTTTAGGACATGCTCCCACTCAAAAGTAAGGACACGTTATCAACGTCACGCAATCAAGAGTGAATATTTTGCTTGAAGAAGCATCCAGAACGATGTCGATCAGCTTGATCAAACATCAGTTCTCAAATGCAAATAAATCTTCTTACGTTGAATGCCCCAGGATCCATTGGGTTTCATTGTCGACTAAATGAGAATATGAGGGGAGTTGCTAAACTCGCAGGAAACTATTTAAAACGGCAAAACGCATCCCATTTTTAGTCCCTACCCGGCTTTCTTTAACCGCTTTAGTTCACAACCCACTGAAAATGCTCGACTACCAAAGGTCCTTCGGTGCTAGTAAGGGCAAACCAACACACCGGGACGAGTACAAAAATCCAGGCCTAAATTCCCCATTATCTCATTCAGAACCGTTGCTTCCAAAGGAACAAGATAGGTACGGGCAAAGTAACCACAAACTATGGAATTGATATGACAGCGAGGGCTACTAAAACGATTATATATGGTCTGCAGCTAGCGGTGTCAATGAGCTCGGAGAATAAATTGCTCCACAGGCCACTTGAAGCAGATATTAAGTTTGGTGCTGGACATTCAACTTCATTGCCGATCAGAATAGGCATGCAAAATCCCCCACCCCATGTGCAGTCCGCCAGCGTCATACTGATCAAACAGTGCCCAGGTGGGGTCAAGAATCAGAAAAAGTTAACTTTTCTCGTGAACAGCAAATCGAGCACTGTGGAAAACTGCAGAGGGATGGATTGTTGATAGAATGAACAAAGTGACCTCACTGGACATCTAGATAACGTCCTGGACGACAAACAGGTCCAATAGATAGCGCAACCGACAACAAAATGACAAAATACACTAATGGTATACCAGCCATCGTTGGGTGAACATAGTGGCAATGTCAAATTCAGGTGCAGGACATGGTGACCAACAACCCTGATGGTGCATATAACCTAAATTCACTTTAGACAAGGCCTGAGTATGTGAGAAATTATTACACTTATTAAGTCTCGTTGGTTATCCGTTCACAATGTATCCTCAAGCACTATTCGGTATCTGCGGAGCCAATAGGTGTACGGTAGTGACTCCGTTTCCGGTAGGAAATTCTCATAACTTTCTGTGCAGAATTCTAACAGCCAACCTCACACCGGTTGACATGCGTCTAGTAATCCTAAGAGCTGCTTTGTGATCGTGCGCGCCTAATAACAGCTAATCGAAACCAGTTATCTCACCTCACAATTCCCGTAGTTGTCCACAAAACCTGGACCAATCCGTTCTAGGTTTCAGCACAGTCGTTCACCTGAAACTCCGAGGCAACTCATACAGCACTGCATGATTGGAACATCTGTGCGGTTTTCCAGCTATGCAGCACTTTCTACAGACGGTTCACAAAAAAACAAACATAGTACTATAAGGGGCAAACGCACAAACTTTGTTGGTGTGCTTAGACGTTCGCACTGCTAAGCAATATGCATAGTGCTGTCACGGAAAAGAGTACGCCCTCTGGAGTGGCTGAAATCACCTTCCTCTTGGAACTGCACCCTTTCGGAGGTTTCAATTTTTAACAAAACCTAAAATCCTCTTTAGTAGCATTTGACGGAAACTTTCGAAGAGGTGGCTGACAAGAGACACTCCGCCAGTGAAGGATGTGGTTTTAAGTAGGAGACATGAGTAGTGTGAATATATAGAATAGACATGCTACTACCATCAGCTAATCCACTAGTAAGCTACGTTCGCGTCTCAAACTTTATCTTAGCGTGACTAGTTCCCTTCCCGTATTCAAATACAATACTTTCTTCACCGATAAGCATTTCTAGCGAGCACAAAATTTCTCCCCATTGTCCTTCCCGTATTCAAGTACAATACTTTCTTCACCAATAAGCACTTCTAGCGAGCACAAAATTTCTCCCCATTGGGGAACGCATTCTCTTGACAGGAAGTGAAATGATGACGCCTCTCTTACGTCTCCTGTACCTAGTTATGAAATGTGGCAGGTACCTTTGAATAATTCCGGCAACAGATGGCAGAGTGCAGAAAAATTTGTCACTTTACTCACAGTGTATGTTTAAACAACTGAGATATATTCCTACACACACGCACACGTGTCAGTATAGCTTGCACTCCGGGTCAGAACAGTAAATTTGACGCTGATAATAACTGAAAACAAAAATATGTGCCAGAGATGTACTCTAACGTTGCGCCAAGGCGTTGCTTTACGCTACTGTGTAGTTTCTGTAGCGTACCACTAAATACCAGTGTTATGCATGTTAGAAGATGCTTTTTCTGTAAGTGGAGTCAATCTTTACTGAAACACCGAATAGAACTCTATACTTGTCTCATCTTTCAGCGGTAGGCACCTCATTTAATTCCAGGCACTTTCGAACCCGTCATAGTAGCTGAAGACTAACCTCTTCGGTCGGTATCGGTTGACCAGCAGAGCAATTAACTCAAACTTAGACAGGATACAGGATCACTCATCCTTAAGTCACGGAATTAATGTCACGTGGTCATTTGTTGGCTGGCTCCTCAAGTGACGATTTCTCAGATGTAAGGTACACCGGTTGTGAATTATTCATTCTCTCTAGGTAGTGTAAGACTTGGAACTTTTCAATGTAGATCTCAATATGCAACTGAAGTCAATCTGTGCTGAAAAGCCGAGAGGTACCGTAGAGCTGCTTCATCCTGCTGTTTCATCACAAACTCAGTCAACTGTTCGTACTACTAACCGAAAGATTGTGGGTTCGAAACTCCCTAGAGTTGCATGAGATGTGCACAGCTAATTATTCCCAGAAAAGTTGAGACAGCTGGATGGTACTCCCCGTTTTTTGACATAGATTGACTCCATTTACAGGATGAAAGCTCGAATGCAATTTCCTCATACAACCTAAAATATCACAAATGAATCTGCCGACCCGGTCCGTCTCACATAAGATGCCTCACTCAACTAAGCCAGCATGGCGGAACACTTGGCAAGTAAGGAATAATCGATATAATTGGACAGATGTCATCCGATGGCGACAACCTTCCACTAATTCATATCGGTCAAAAACTACTACATTCTCTTTGTCCTCTTCTATGCATGTTAGTTGTGCGTGACAACGACATTAACCCTAAGAGGGGTGCTAAATCATATATTCTTTTCGCGACTGACAGCAAAACAGAAAAAGGCCCAATTCACTGTAGTTTGTGCTTCTCCGGAGGGCTCGAGAATGCTGAGTAACAAGCTAACAGTGTTCTTCTCAATCCTTACGTCATGTCTTGAGAAGAGGAATAGATTTTGCTGGGTGCGTGTTTTGGTACATCAGAATGACCTGTTCAAGAACAGCATAAACGAAGGTTTCAGCTGGGATTCAGGTGAGTCTCCCGTTGTTCAAGAACAGCATAAACGAGGGATTTAGTTAGGATTCAGGTGAGTCTCCCGTGAAAACCAAGTTGGTGTGCAGGTGAGTGTATTCGTCGAATCAAAATGACTTTTTCCGTAATACACTGACTCTCTACATAACAGGTTACCTTCTCGCGACAAGTTCACCCACCTTGAAAGAGTTTCAAGTTTCTGTTTTTATGCTGTGGATTAGATCGCACGTAGAAGCCAGACCATCCCACATTTTCAGCACCGTCGCCTCTTGTTCCTTCAGTAGATTTGACGTTGAAGAAACATGAGGCTGACGATTAAGGAGAGTTTATAGTGCCACGGTGCGATCAGTCTCCTACGATTCAAAATGAGGCTGTGGGTTTCTAAACATGATTGTCTCCACCAATGAGCGTCTTTTAAGCTAATAGATCTCCCGAACATTGCAATCATGTGCAAGCTTAGCGGGTCAGATGCATGCCCATTGAAAAACACTGAAAATCTCGGTGAACTCCAGATGTTTATTACTCTCCGAATATCGAGGGAGCTATTACTCCACGTGTTATCTGAATAGCTTCAACAAACCTGAAAAAGAACGAGTGCTGGTCAGTCAGTGACAAAGTGTCAATTACGAACGACGTTATAAAACCAACAAGGCTATTAAATATTGTCTACCTGATTTGGGAGATGACAACGTTTAACGACGGTCAGGGATATTTTCGCATGGGACCGCATGTTTCACTGATTAGCGAGTATTCACTCCCTAAGCTACTCTAATTAGCCCTGCTCCCAGGTTTCACTTTCTGCCAGTCTCGCCTGTGCCCTCACAGAACAAATAATCTGTATTGATTGCTGGACAACCTTTCAGAGCGATGGTGAATTGTTTGTGCAAGGGAAATTCGGTTGAAACATTTTGTCCCTGTCTACGCGGCTACTAAACTGGGTCAACTTTGGCTTAAAGCATACGTGCACAATTTCCGAAAAATATGGAATCAAACCAAAGAAAAGGGACTCAATAAGGGGGTGCCCAACGGAGATAGACCTGGCACTAAATTCTGTTGTGGCACTTCAGGACGTGAGATTTTACTGTACCGATTGAGGTCCGGTGATTAATCAACGTGAATACTAATCGGGAATACGACTGCATAGTGATACAACATTTCTCCTCACAACTCTAATGTGGAAAGCTGAGAGAAAAAAAATAAAGGTAGTCTTATACGTAAAGTGCTACTCATAAGGTTGTTGAAAATTCTTCGACAGCCCACGACCGGTTTCGTTCTTCTTGGGGCTCATTTGTTTGCAAATGAGTGTATTTCGCTAATTTCGTGCAATTTGGTATCAAGTAGAACATAGGGTTCAGGAACCTTCGGGGACTGCGCCTATCTGCTGAACCCCCTTATGAGCAGTGCATTACGAATATACTCATATCACTATATCCCGAATATCGTAGCAACTGAAACATGGGGGGCCTGGTGCAGCACATTCAGCTGAGATTCAGCTGGGTTCCAGGTGATTCTCCCACAAAACCAAATTTGTTTGCAAATGAAAGTAGTTCGCTAAAGGTAGTCTTATTTAATTTTCCAGACATACGGCACAGAGCTAACTACGGTGGAATTAAGAACGCATAATAATTTTTTAACTCAGTGGTGGTGTTTCTGGAAGCCTCTGGATAACTTGTATCACAAGAAGGAAGAGCGGTAGATGAAACTGACGTGAGCCTTCAGTTAGTAGAATGCTCCTTCTAGTTATCTTATTTTACTTATCTTCATGCAGTGGTTTGCTTCCTCTGGTGCTGTGTTGAAAAACATGCTCCTGGTTTCCACTGGTGATAGGACTGTCGATTAGAGAAGAATTTGTTCGGTTCCAATGCGACTATTCTAAATCTGGTCGTGAGCCCAATTTTTAATGCTGGTTTGTCTCTCAAGTGGAATGAGCTCTTCAGTGCTGAGCAGACATCTCTTGAGGTCACTGAAGTTAGGTCTGCACGTAATACACTACTCATAAGGTTGCTGAAAATTCTTCGACAGCCCACGAATATGAGGTTGACGGTAAATCGAGGGCTCCGCCTACCTGAAACGACCGCAAACCGTGGTGGGTTGTTGAAGAAGTTTCAGCAACCTTATGAGTAGTGTATTACGTGCAGACCTAACTTCAGTGACCTCAAGAGATGTTTGCTCAGCACTGAACAGCTCATTCCACTTGAGAGACAAACCAGCATTAAAAATTGGGCTCACGACCAGATTTAGAATAGTCGCATTGGAAACGAACAAATTCTTCTCTAATCGACAGTCATATCACCAGTGGAAACCAGGAGCATGTTTTTCAACACAGCCATGAAGCTAGGTCTGCTGCGCCGATACTCACTGATTTCTTGATGCTTATCTATGTGAGTTTTAAGAAATCGCAACAACCAATGAAACACACTTGTCTTTAGAAGCACGTCACAACACCATACGGTCTGCCTTCCACCGTAAACCAGTTTCCCGTCCCAGAAGATTTAAGTATTATATTACCTTGACTTGCTCGGCTCTTTTGAATGGAGTTGCAAAATGGTGATTACAAGCACAAGATAAGCTAGTGAAACATCTTTAAATAATATCTACGTATGAGGAGCGAAAATGGATTTGGGATATTCGGAATGGCATTTTGAACTAGTGTGTAGTGATTTATTGTCCCCGTGTGTTCCGTCACCGCTAACCCTGGCGCAGATTTTGAATTTGATAAAGCACACCACATGAATCCGGGCTTGGACACTGGCGACAGTTTGGTCTACTGGGCGTGTAATTGCACCTTTTCACACGAAGAAGAAAATAACGCATCTGTGATAAATCAAAGAGGTGATTCTATTGCAGCCTGGCCTCTCATTGTCTCTATCTTACATTTCTTCAGCAGTTAGCTACAAGTTGGCTTACATACTGCGGATTTTTATCCCATTTTACCCACAGTCCATTCAGTAGCTTTGATGTTCCCATTAGGAAGTAGAACTAACAAATTGAAAGCGAAGGATCCTGATTAGTGGACAGCACCATTCCAAATGTGTACATCAGTGGTCTATTAGAATATTCGAACACGATTAGCAAAAGCTTGAATTTGATGCCAACAGCATATTAGATGGGAACTTGGATGAATCTACCAGTTGTACCAGAGAAACGCAAACGAGTAATATCACATATCGGTACCATGCGATTAGTTCATTGACTTTATTCTGCCTTCAGATGGAGGTTGTCTTGCGAAACTAGTTTAGCCTGCCTTGGACAGTATGAGGACTCTCGGGACACTTTCGAATTTGATGATTTGGTGTTCCGGACTTTCTACCTTTTTGTCTTTGTAACGCCAGCAGATTTTCACGCCAAAATTGATGTATAGAGGAGGGGAATAGGCGTGGTCGTAAATAGGACTTCAAGAACGCATACTGCAAACTAAAAAAGTAGACTTTGATCCGTGGCCCTTCGCTCACCTGACCAGTGCTCCGACAACTGGTAGGCAAGGTGTATAAATTTCAAGTCTCTTTCAGGTGCATTTGTCTATTTTTCAGCTACAAGTGTTTAGTTGCCTATTTATTAGAATCAGTGCCGAACTCAGTCAGGCCCGATTCAAACCACGTTATGCACAACTGAATGTAATCCGCCATTTGGTGTGATGCCATGACTTCAGAAGTCGTTTGTTGCTGAAAATGGCAGGATGATCATTGGCTGGTTTGGAACAGGAGGTTTGCGTCTAACATGTTTCTATCTCAGCACTTAGCTTGTGTGATGTTTTCAGTGATGAGACCACCAGACACTAGTGAAGTGCTGTTTTGAAATAGTAGGCCGCTTATCTGTTGAGCTGGAATGATTGCTTGAGTTTTTTCTGAATACAAAGTTGTGGGTCATGTTACCGGTGGGCTAACAGTAGACATATAACGACACTAGATCTATATAATTCTTCGACGTCAGTCTAAACCATCAAACAAATCAAATGCAGGTGGCTTCCTGGTCAGATTCCCGTGTGTATTTTTCTCACATCTTCCTTCATGCTTTCACCGGTTATTCCCATGAATCTTATCAATCCAAATCTCAGCGATTTTGTGTCCATCAGCTCTCTTTGTCTCATTATTCGGTTCAAATCGTACTACAATTGCCAGTAACATTACAAAGTTAGTCGGCTAACAGGGTACAGAATGCAAGCCGGTTCGGAAAAATATATTCACTATGACAGTTTTCCCCCAGTCCGAAATGAAAACCAAGCCAAGCGGGTCTTGGGGATATGTTCCCACAAATCCATGAAGAAAGTACTAGAAGTCTATTAGTTCGAAAATACCCACTATTTTCATCCAGGGAAACTTTTATGGGGCAACAAACTGTTTTTAGCTAGCTGTCAGGGCAAGTTAGAGACCTACACAAAACTCGTAAGAGAGGTAGAAATACACAAATATCATCTCGTTTCACCTAGAGAAGTGGCGACGGATGTAGAAACCCAGCTGTCCAGTTACAACTGGTGTTTAAGCTGGTCACTCATTAATTATGCCTGTCTATTAGGCCGACTCGACTGGATTTCACCAGATAACCCCGTCTTATTGTCTAGACTGGATGCATGCACTCTAACCCCAACGGATTAAGCTTTTTCCAGTCCAAGTATTTGCATTGCTCCGAAATGGTTAGGTGATATAATTCGAAGGCTTTCTAACGTCTATCCCATGATGTGGGGCCGCTGGGTAAGTAAGAAAGGCTTTCTCAAGTGTCGTCTTGAGGGATTCGATTAGTTCAATGCTCATGGAACTGAGCAGAAGCCAGACGGGTCATCCGACCAGTATTAAGAGCTTCATAAGCCCAGTTGAATGAATAAAGTACAACACCGATAATTAGTTGTTATAAAACAAAAGGGTTGGATAACAACTTTTACAGCAGCAAAATAAGCAAGCAGCGTCGAATATACCACTGATCTCGCTGTTCAGTTTACTTGCTGATAACTCAGTGACTGAAGGCACTCTGAAAGGCAGACTTAAAACACAAGTCTATCTTTTCTTGACAGATGGCACTACTTATAAGGTGGCTGGAGACTCTTCGGCACTCCACTACCGGTTTCGCGAAATACATTTGTAAATTATGTTGGAGCTAACGAGGGAATCAGCTCAATCTGTCGTGTTTAAAAGTGAGTTCACTCTCCCACTCACTCTTGTTCGTAATTTGCAAACGACTGCACCTAGCCAGATGCATACAACTCGGTGACCAAGCACTACATAAGGCTGGTAGAAACTCGTGGATTCCATCTAACTAACAGGTGCGAAACTGGTTGCTTGCTGTCGAAGAGTTTTGTACTGTTCGTATTAAGCGGTCAGCTGATGCCCATTTGGAACTGGTTTGTTAACGTCAAAAGTTTTTCTCAATTTGGGAAACAATTATTTATTATGATTGATTGTTTTACTTCTTGTCACTGTATTGTGGGAAAAGATTCTGAATCAGTAGAGCACAGGACACTTTTTCGGGGAAGTACGTTACTGACACGAACTAAATGTGTTTTGTTCATAAGACAATATACTATCATAGCACTGCTCTGAATTGTACACACCGCTGATAATAGGGTATTTTGCTCTAGCTCATAGAACATATGTATATTGTGAACACTGTTTCGGAGTTGAATGCACATTTCTCACAATAGTAATTGGTGCTCTATGGTTATTCGCGGATTACAAGTACGACATTCATATCCACCTCACTGTAAAGCTCGCGTGTAGTCCCCATGTTTCTCGAAATCGGAATTCAATGACGATCGTTGAGTGGAGATTGATTGCTTGGCTGATGATCGTTTACTGCGAAACGTGAAGTTATCTGATACAAACTATAACACACTCTGGGATTTCCATTTCAACGAAAATGTGTTGCACTCTAACTGCGAACACTCGTAAGACTCTAAATCAGTGTTTTGCCAACCTCACAGGAACATGTATTCAGCATGCCGTGAAAATGTTAGAACAAGTAAACCGGATTCCACTCTGTATGAACAACTGTTACAGGTTGTTAATGCAGCTTCGAAACAGACGTTGTTTCACAACCACTCTTTTACTAGTTAGATGCGTCTGCCTATGTTCGCCTGATTTGAAGATGAACCAGGAGCACTAAATTGACTTTGTCGGTTTTTCCGTAACATCTATCTCTCCATACCCGTAAATTTCGAAATGCACTATAGGTTATGAATTTGTTTTTCAGTTATCCTTTGCATTCCATCTACCAATTTTGTCGTTATATATCCACGACCCAACTATTCCCGAGAATCTCACGTTGACATACAGCATTTTATGCACATCAGGTTTCACATGCAGCGTAAATCCATGTTGCTTCTGAGTTGTGACTACTATTGCCACAACAGTAGTTGAATGTGTATGAAAGTGACGACAAGCCTATTGGCAAAATACCGACAGAATTATGCACCGTGCTTTACTCTTATTCAGCAACACAAGAAGGAGCTTACCTCCATAGCTCTCATGGAAGTACCGAGGGAGTACCGTTGCAAATATTTTGAAAGTCCATTGTAACCCATAGGGTTCAGTCCACGTCCCACCCGTATCACTAGTAAGGCAAGCCTTACAAAATCGCGGCAAGCAAATAAAGTGAAACGCAAAAGGAAACTATTAAGTTGCAGCCTGAAGTCGACCAGATTATCCGCTTTCTAATCTCACTTCTGTCTTTCAATATAGCCAGGAGGAGGAAAAAATGCGGGAGATAGACTGGATGTGTACAACATGCCGATAATCATTTTCCCTGATTTAAATCAATGACCAAAGGTGATCGAGACGTCCATCAGCTGATAGCGAACGACTCCGAGTTGATATGCACTTTTATATTTTCACTGATGCGCGACCCGTGATTTCGAAAGTTATACCGTCTATCACTTGAATCTTATCAATGCCGTAAAACGAAGGTCCGTAAGCGGGATATTACGATTTCCATGAGAATACATAGAAGGTCCCCTAGGTCCGTGATTGCTCGACTAAATTTCGACAGATTATTTCCAGAACACTGCTGATGACTCCCTCTTTTTACCACCAGTGAACGCTCCTTGCTATTCTTACCAATTTGGGCTTTTCTTATGCGGCGGGAGTTCGGAAACAGGTCAGTGCTTGACGATGCCTAGCCCCATGATTATCACCATCCCATAGGTTTCCTGTGAAAGGCCTTCGTGAATATAAAGCTGTCAGGCCAAAAAGGAGGCGGTCCGCCATGGACTAATGAATCTCTGAAAGCAGGCTCACTTGTTCATACGAAGTTATATGGAACCAGTATGATCCGGTTCCAAATTAATTGGGTTATCCTGATATCTGTTTTAATGGATCCGTAACTTCATCACAGCATAGCACAGTATAAGATTTTCGCAGCTTCTATCTCGGAATAAGCACCGAATACAGAGATCGAGCAGGGTTGCCTTGTTGAAAAACATGTGGACACGTTTTAACGCCAGTAGCAGTTGCTGTTAAAACCGAAATACCATGGGTCAGATGATTTTAGGGCCGATACCGTACCACGAGGTTTGTAGGCTTTGTCATATATAGGCGAATTTTTCATCCTCTAGATATGTTCGGAGTTTGTTGACTTCACCCTTCTAGAGACAAGTGTCAGAAGGGTCGTGGATGTTGTACGGGTTCGAAGCAATGTAGAGCCTGAGGCGACGGGGTGATTTACTACGCTAAGTGCACTTCTCGGGTGAAAAGTTAGTGTGTGCGTGTCTGTTCGTATTTTTTGACGTCTGCCGGCTGTCCGACACTAGTCGTCAGCAGATGATCTTACCTGATGTGTAGTATTAGTTGATGTGTTGTGTTGCTCACATGTACGTTGTGTAAGCCTGTCACTTGTACACACACAGTTCCCTTCCGAGAAGGTCTTGAATCTCTCTCTGGTGGCTCCTAGTGTGGGGATTCGGCAGCACGCTACATACACTAAATTCAAGCGATGGAATCAATTTAGGAGCAGGAAAAACAATCGCGCTGCTCGTACGCATGGCTCACCGATTGGTTCACACCAGTGAGATAAAGTTCAAATGTTTTTTTCTGAGCGTGAGACACACAGGACATTCGTATGTGAGTAGGTAAACCATTGCGTAGTCAACTGATCGGCTGGATGGTACTCAAGGGTCAGCCGTTAGCTAGGAATATTTGCCAGGCTGCTATCCCCAAGGAGGCATATGCTCGCTGAGGCCAAGCGACGGCGTGTCTATTGAGAAGCCCAAAACGGGTCATTTAACGGCTGGATCGATATGTTACTCACAAAGCAACAAGTGTATGTCCATATCAATCGAAAGAAAGCATCCGTGCTGGATATATCTGAGACACGAGCATGCAAATTCGACCTCAGCTGCAGCGTGATGAACGTCGCTGGTGGTGGTAATATGGATTAGATGCGCGCCCTATTTTGTCATCATTAAAGCAGCCTCGCCAACCCTCTCTGTAATAATAAAATAGCCGTACGACCACACTAGCCTCCGGAATGACAAAAAGGACAACGGGACAAATTGTTAAATTAAGTCTATTTGCCCGGCCCTGAAACAGTCAAAGAATTCTTCGCAAATGTGAAGAGGCTACTGTTTGTAGGCGAGATGGTCATTTGAGTTCATTCCTCATCGGGTATCCTCCTCGTTCCCAGTGAGAGAGACTGTTGCGCTCTAAAATCACTGGTCAACTGTGCGTGCGTTTTATATGTGGCCAAAGTACATCGTTTCATTTGGTACAGCGTACCCCTCATCCGTTACCTGCACTGCGTGTGCTCAGAATTGGGTCGTCCAGCCACCATAGAACGGGTTGGATGTGCGGGCTATATACAAACCCGGTACACAACCTCAGCTAACTCCGTTAATGCGCTCGGAGACTATTCAGGTAGTTAATGATTTTGAATAAATCAGTCATGTTTTCTCCATGTCGGGTCTTCAGTGGTAAGTTATGAGCATTCACCGTTTATTATTGGACAAAATATTCGACTGTTAGGCTGATTAGCCAAATATCGTTCCTATAACACTTCATAACACGCATTACCCCCAAACAGTTACTGAAAGGCAACACCCAATGTACATATCTCAGTTCACTTTTTGTGTGACTGTGAGCTAGTTAAATAAAGAAAACGATGATATTAGAACGAGACTTTGGTTTTTGAAACATGTACATGTGACATACGTCCGTGCAAATGGAAGTATATCCATCTTCATGGATTTATGAGATGAGGGTAAAAGCTGACACGAAGGGCACATGTTATCCAACTACAGGATAGACACTTTTGTTAGGCAGATGGATAAAAAGGTTGAAAAGAATCCTTCCTCTAAACTCGTGCACTCAATTCCGGTTCCCCCACCGTCTGCTGTGGATGTCACTCACACCGGGGACTCGTTCCGTCGCGTGAGCAGCAAATATGCATTCTGACCAGCCACCTCCGTTCCGCAGCGAGGATTACTGACAACTGGCCAACCAGTATAAGTGCCACGATGCCGAAATCCATGATGCTGACATATACTCTCATAACCGCATCCAAAGATTTACTATGTCGATGTGGAGTGAGGCAGCCACCTCTCAGTACGGCCAATAAAAATAGTCACTTCGATCTTCTGGTCGTTCTTTGAGTAAGGATGATGCAGCACTGGGCTTTTGAGCACGAGGTTGATGAAACAATGACTCCGTTTCCTAAATACAAGTCAAAAAGTAGCACTTCCCAACAATATATTAGAAACAGCAGGGAAATAGCTATGTAGCCACCCTATTGTCACCCGTTCAGGCAGTAAAGTTCGTGACAAAGGCTGGTAGTCTCTCTGACTTTTATGGTCAGTTGCCCTGTTTACGTGACAGGACTGCATCCATATGAACGAGTATTACCAAGGAGCCAAGTAAATGTCATTGACTACAGTCAAACCAACCTATTCCGAGGGAAGTAAGGTGGCCAAAAGTATCCCTGCAGAAACGTCAGAGTCGAGTAAATGTGGGTCAGTCAAGCTATTAATTGTACCACGTCGATCCGCAAATACAAAAACCGCTCGTAGCTCAGGTCAACAACTTTCAGCACGAAACTTGGATTACTTTCAAATGATAGGTATTCCTGTCTGATTAGTAAGACCAATACGCACTCGAACGACCTCGACCCTGGTCCTGTTCGATTTTCTCCTTGAAATCCGAACTGGATGCGCTTATTGTGACCTTGGAGTATTCAAACTCCGGTGCTAAAACGTCTGATCAGTCCGCTCATTCGGAGCACTATACACACGTATGGAAACGCCCCAAATTTCCATTTAGATTCGATCGTTAGTTTCGGAATACACTCTTACTCTGTAACTGGAAAACCGGTCCGCGGTGCACGTACGCACACAGTTCAATACGATCCACCAAGCCACTGCATAAATCTTAGCTTCATTAGGTACGTCCAATTTTGTCCCACGGTACAAAGCACACGTGTCCTAGTCAACGTGTTTTTAGTTGGTCCGAAGGGAAGCGTGGAAGGCCACGTCATATATAATTCATCTATAACAGGCACAAAAACATTCACTCAATGGACACAAATGGACAACTAACTTCACACATGATAGTAAACACGAAACACCCAACAGGGTTAGGGCTAACCGTGAAAACAGGCCGAAAGCTGTTTATCCCTCAACGACGAACTAGTGTTTCCGTCGGCTTGGCTTCTTGTCAAATAGCGAGCCAGGTTTCTCACGTAAAGCGGAGCGTAATGCAACCAGAAGCAGACCAACACAAAATAGTCATCTGTTCTGAGTTCATATACAGTAGAGCTCTACTATCCATCGGGGGCGTTCGTTTCATTGATACAGTGTCGCACCTTAGAAAGGACTGCACCAAATCCCCACACTGATCGATCAAATAATCGAATGATTATTTGGACTGCATAAATCTGCTCACAGCTTGTCACTGAAAAATTTCCTGAAGAGTTGGTCCCAGAGTTTTGAAGATTCTCCAAAACGTCACCTAAAACCAATCCTCACCATCAAATCCGTACAACGATGATTTATTTGGAAGCCTTATTGTGAAGAAAAAATAAAAGTGGACGAAGAACGGACTCGGTGCTAGCTTACTACAATCATTCAGACGTGCCTACACCTCCAGATGCTCGTTCAGGCAATCTGGATAAAAACTGACAACAAGAATGCCACTGACACCGACTAGCAGACAAATGTTGCAGCGTCTCTAACCATGCACAGTGGGGATCACGCGAGTCGCACCGACAGCACCCAAACTTCTCGTAATATCTTTCATATCCCTCTGCTAAGTCAAGGGTCGACCACCCGTCTGCTTCCGCTACTATGAATTGGGTAGAGAAAACAACATCCTTCGGCAAATGACGGTTCGGCATGCGCAATACATGGCAGTTTCCGGTGCTGGATATATTCTTCTATGGAAGTCCCCGTTGCACAACAGAAAAATCGCTTTCTAACTACCTTGTTACGGACTCTCCGACACCAACCCACACGAGCTATGCTTCTGAGACAACGGTTGTCGAAGACCTGAAAACGTTTCAGTTCCGCTGCCCGAACAGGCCAGGTCTCACAACCACACAATAAAAACCTAAAACCAAACTTACGAATAGTGCTACTTATGAAGGACAAACGATTTGATATCTTAATCATGGATACAGCTAGGCCAGAAATAGCCTTTCAGCTGGAGGCCAGTAAACGGACACCCATCTACGTCTTGCGTTCACATCAACTGTATATGCAAAGAATGCATCTGTTAACAACTGACGAAACGTGTTGCAGTTGTAATCAGCTTGTATATCCAGGAAACTGTTGCCATGATGGCTAAACGCTCCTCTACACGAAACGGTCGGTTTTCCAACTGAGTTATGAGGCTACAAGGAGTTCACAGATGCAGGGGCTAAAGTCCGAATCGAAACTACATATCACCGGCGCCGGACACACTGGTCAATTGGCGTCCTGAGAGCCGAACAGAAACTCATGAACGCTCCAAGTGAACACGCTTCCTCCAGTCCACTCAGATGAAAGGATGGCAGACCTTTAAGTAGAAAGTTTTCGGTTTGCCAAAATCGCCCCCAGAGGTTGCTCGCTCGGCGAAGAGACGGACAGTGTGCTTCTTCTTATTGAACTGCACGCTGACTACTGACGTTCCGTAGCCTCGGTCCAGGAACAAGTTGAGTCAACCCACAGGTGACCTACGTCCATTTAGAAGCAACAACGTGCTAAGTCCAACTCGCTAGCTGAAAGTGTAATCGCACAAATCCCGATGAGAAAACCACACGCCGATACAGAAAAACAGAAGATCCACCTTACAAAGGAAGTATCAAGAAAAGGATAGTCTTGTATGAACTGATTTTTTGCATGCTAACTACGGTCAACGAAATCACCACTATCATTACGCCACTCAAGCTATGTTATAAGGACTGTTTCTCCGGACGGCTGGGAGATGCGGCCGGCTCAACCGATGCACTCAGGACGGTGCCAGAGGACTGCAGCTCGTATCAACAAACCTGCACTTACAAACGGAAAAAGTTTTCAGCCATGCATCACACATCATGAGCTGTGGCACCTTGGACATGTATTGCGCGTGCCAATTAGTCGCCCGCTGTCTCCCTTGTGTATACATAACGCAGTTAAACGACTTGTGAAGTATTTATGGAGGCGATAACGATTAATTTGGGTGCCGTCAGTGCAAACCGTCTTCCAGGAAGAGGTCGCATCATTCTGTTACGATACTGACGTTGAAAAAGGTCACTGACGTCCACGTTGACAAATTTCCTTTCTTCCTCAGAACAGTGCCTTCTTCAAGTAAATTAAGGTTGTGTGGCAGTAAAGCACCCCATGTTCAGCAGTTTGACCATACCAGTGATTGTAACCGCAACACCATACAGATGAGACCACTACTCATCGTTTGCATGGTAGCATTTTCTCAGGCCACCTCCCAATCAATGCAATCAGAGAATAAACCTCAACAGGTGTGCATATCTATAACTCCGTGTGCCAATGCAAGCGACATTTCAACCTTGTCAATAGGTTGCTTGAAACGATTGAGCCCTCGGTCCGTAAAGACCATCTGGGTATCGCTGACGGCACGCCGAAATGCCATGCAGCTCACGGCTGCAGCATCCACGCATCGGGTACACAGGTATACTGTCAGTCACTATGCAAAACATGGAACAGCTAATATCCTTCATAAGCCTGTCCTTCGTGTAGGCTATAAAAATGGCGTAGGAAGTGGCCCCGGAAGCAGCCAGCAGTCAGATACGGAGGACCCCTTGATATAAGAGACAGGTCAATGACAAATCGCAAAAAGCGCACTCCTACAGCTGAGTTTCCATGACTTCTGATGCCAGATCTAAAGCGCAAATCCACTAAAACAATAATTTCACCAGTGTAACAAAAGCTAAAATATCCTTAGCTAGCCATCTTAGTTTCCTTTATCACGAAAAATGTTCATTCAGCTTAATTCGAGTGTGTTGTCTAATGAACAGGGAACTGCACACGGCCTTGACACATCCTGTACTCAAAAAAGTCAACATTTCACTGTAGCTCTCTTTCACACAAAATTCGAGCTCACATATAATCTGATCAAAAAGAGGCATCAAAATATGATTGGTGGCCAACCAGGGAAGAAGGACAAAATACCAAATCATCACATCAAATTGAGGAATGACCATCCGAAGACAGACATACAAGAAAATAAGAACAAAGGTATGGCAACAAACAAAAACCAAGAAAACAGACAGACACCAAAACACTAGTGATGACGAGGGGATTGAGAAAGATGATGATTTCACATATCCGAGAAAACGCAAACATAGGATAGGGACGGTGATTGTTGGTGTCAAACGTGTAAAAAGGGGGAGGGTCGCAAAATAGCAGTTGTTGTGGCAGAGAATGGGGTAAATGTTCGGGGTTGTGAAACAATGCGAGCGAAAGTGTGTGCATACAGCACATGCTGGCGCTATGCTACTTCATCAATGCCTTGACAACAGCACCAACGGACAACTGACGAAGATCTGCATAGGTTTGTCCGGTTCCAACGAAGACTATCGGTTGAGACGAAATGTAGGCCATAGAAATAGCCGCACCCACCTGTGGAATGAGGCATTACAAGAAGGATTTTACATCAACTTGGTGTTGGAAAACTTGAGGTTTTGAATTACTCAAACTATAAATCCATACCTATGCTATAAGGGGCCTGAAGACCGTCAGGAATAAAGCCTATGTTCAGACGGACGACTTATCAGCAGTTGTTTGCTCCGTTTTCTTGCAACCCTCATTTCAACTCTTTCCCCCGCATATCTCGATATGTACGACACGATTTGTCTCGTTGGAACCAACGCACGCCTGTGTTCGGAATGGGGCGAGAGGCAACATATTAAAACCTAGGACTGAGATGAAAAACCTTCGCAATCTTGTGTTCTTCCATTAAGTCTACAAAAGTTGACTGAAGACGAGCTCAGGATTGCGTCGTATCGTTTAGCCAAAT
Source organism: Clonorchis sinensis (assembly GCA_003604175.2). NCBI lineage: Eukaryota > Metazoa > Platyhelminthes > Trematoda > Opisthorchiida > Opisthorchiidae > Clonorchis > Clonorchis sinensis. The sequence continues at coordinate 97,112,007 of CM030369.1, forward strand.
ACTTGGACGATAGACCAGGATCCAGTCAGATGTTGGGAAGGCGCTTCTTAGTAAGGAAGTTAACGGTTTGCCTTATTGATTCAAAGCCCCGGTTCTGGATTCTAAAAACCAATAACGGAGCGAAATGGTGAACCGAAAAAGCACGTAAAGTACATAATACTTCCGTCCAGCAGAATCGCTGTTTGTTCCTCGCACTTATATGCAACATGACTGATGACTAAACAATCTTTGCATCTCGAATCGTCTCTGGAGGATATGCAAGTTTTGCAGAAAGGACTTCCGAATTTTACCATCCAAAAGGATGCTCCAGTTTCGGATATTTTGTTTCTAAGTATTTGGCTGAATTACGAATGGAATACGGACTAGAACCCAGCGGTACATACAGCGATCCCTACCAGCAGTGTATCGGTCGGGCAAAGTCATTCGCTTATGGAGTTGCTCGATCTTCGAAGTACAAAAGTACGGTTCGATTGCGAGCACAAAAAAAGTGGAACAGCAGGATTTCGCTAGTTTATGAGGGATGTTCGATTCTTCGAAATTGCGCTGTCATGAAGGGCATTAACACTGAGTCCTTGAAAAGAATTGTGACAAAAGTAGTACTAACCTTGTCGTCGATTGTATCAAACTTGGTCAGTACAATGCCATCAATGGTGCGTGGCTTGTCAGCCATACTATGGTCGGCGAGCGATTGGTTGAATTTGACTAACTGATCCACAGCCTCGTTTCCGACCAGAGCTTCGCCCACGAATAAAACCAAGTCAGGCTGGTTCATATGAATAAGCTGGGAGAGGGAAAAACGTAATTAGGCGAACCGCGAGCGGAATTAACGGAAGAAAAGTAGGTGGGTCTAGAAACGAATACACAATTATATATATTTTTAAATGGTGTTCAGTTTTATGAAAAAATGAACAAGTAAGCGTCAAGATCAACCAAACAAACCAGATGCCAAAAAATGAGGAAATTGATCGATACATTGACGATAACGATGCGGCTAAGAAAGCTGGTAAATTCGAAGCTTGAAAGTGACCATAAGCAACGTTGACCACAGAATTTCCCTTCACCAATCCGAATAGCACAGAACGAGGACATAGATGGCGAAAAAAACTACATCCAAAAATTAACCCGGCAAATGCTGTCAAGCAGCCAGTGAATAAGTGAGGTTCGATTTCACACAGGCCAGGATATGCGTAAATCAATGGAAACACTTCGATGAATAAGGTGGTGGCCTGAATCGAGCAGTCACTAGAGCCCATAGAAGCTTTATTTTCGATGACAGATCACATTGCATTACAACAGAGAATGTTGGATTGATTGTAACTTAGTGATCGGTCGTCTATCTAGTAGATTTATTTTTCAGCCAGAGAGGGAGGTGCCTCCGGTCTCCAGTAACAAGGGTACTGCCGGTCAGACAGAGTTGAAATTTGTCGCGCCTGCAGGCGAAACCAACGATATAGTGGAAGCTGTCAGAAGCAGCAAAATTTTGCTCTGTATTCTGGTATGGGGTACTAGGTGAGAGCACTGAGTTAAGCTACATTGTTTGTTTTGCAGTCCTTTCATCATCGTTTTTAAGAGGATATCAGGGTATTACAGGGTAGCGTCGAATGGGCCTCCATTTTGGACGAACTTTGGTCGGGTTGCTTTGGAAAATGTTGTTCAAATGCCCGATGGACTTTCCGGAAAGTTGAGGAGAAACAATGAAGAACACATACTTCCAAGCAGGTATCGAAACCCAACAGAATATGACGTAAAAGCATGAAGTTAGTTTGAAGGAGATTAGTCGGATTTGTAGTGATAGGTAGGACGTAGTGACATGGTGGTTCAAGGTATCGACTGATGCTCAGAAGAGCGCGAATGTATTGTACCGTCCCCATCTCTAGTGGCCAACGCGAACCGAATTGTTAATTACTGAGTATCAGTTGAAAGGATTATATGAGACCGTTGAGTTGGAAGCGTCATATAGAGACCACACCAGTCAAGTTAGTTTGCGCAACAGTAGTGACGGATCAAAGTCAGTAAAAATTTATGCCCGGTTACTTTTGATAAGATGGCCGATCGGCACCATCCTCACTTTCGTAGGTGTTGCCGTAGAATCGAGAGAATCCGGAAGAAATTTCGTCCAGAATTACCACAGGAGGGGAGAATTGAACTGCTCGTCTGTGGAAGCCGTCCGGGATAAAACTGCCACAAAAACTAAGGAGGCGCGAGGACTGGGATAATAAAAGTGTTTAAAACTGAGCAACAGAGTGGTCGAGACAGGTTCGAACTTTTGGTCACACCTTAATACATGGACTATCTGGAGTTTGAAGACATGAGCATGGAGCATATTAGTTTGCCATTGATTACGAGTATGAGAGAAACAGCTTACCGAAGCAAGAGCGCGCATAAGCGGTTCGTTATCTTGCATACGACCAGCAGTATCGACCAAGACGACATCAAGGTGGCGATCACGGGCTAAATAACAGTAAATAAAGAACAAGCGAGTATGATACTTACTGAAAGCTTACTTACTGAAAGCTGCTCAGGGGAACGTGAGATAATATCAGTATATTTTAGAACGGCCTCAAGCTAATTGGTCATCAGATGGTTCGGGATGGGTAGACAGAGCAAATGTGTCCCTCTGAGTGGGACAGTCCCCTCCCAGCCGAAACACTATTACTTGTGAATAATAGACATTTGAGGTTAGTTGCAATTCTGAGAAGTACTCACTGAAAGCCTATTCTAGTGGACTTGAGTTGCTCTTACTAGGCACCTCACCCAATACCGATCACAACGTGACGCCACCAAAATTGACAGCAACACCAATGCTGAACAACAATGATTCACCTAGCGTTCACCTATTTGCTCCAAATAGTAATGGGCACGTACTTCGAGAGACGAAGTGAACTAGGTATGAACTGTTAGTCACCGAAATTTGGAGACAAAAGTGAAGGTAAAGTGGCAAATGGACTGAGTGGAAGCGATCAGGTCAAAGACCTATCTGGGAAGGCGCTGACGAATTCTTGTTAAAAAAAACTCAGGGGAACGTCACACCAACCGTTCGAAAGGTAGCTTTCAAACAATTCGACCGATTTGAACAAAAGGGTGCATTTCTCAGGAGAAAACATCTTACGGTAGAAGTTCACAATAATTGTGTGAAATTTTCTGGTAGTTTCATGGCATTGGGCGGAAGAAGATTACGGTGAAACTGGAGGCAACAAACTAACTGAACCGCACGTTTCCCTGAAAAAAGCGACGTGTTCTTGGTCAAAATTTAGATCAGTTGTGTCCTATTTCATCGCGGTAGCATGGGCTGAGAAACCTAAACCGGAAACTAAAATTCTAACTTCTTTTCCAAACTTCATCTCTGGAACACAAAACGGACGGTTTGGTAAGGCTGCGGCGTACACATAGGAGGCATACACATCGTGCAATCCATGGGAAACATGAAGGGTGATGATGGGGCGAGATAGCTCAAGTGGTTAGAGCGCGAATTTACTGACTGGAAGGTCCGTGGTTCGAACCCGACCTCTGCGTCTCGACTTCCCCTGTCTAGGCTTGGGCAAACTGGCAGTATTCCAGCCCTCGTGCTTCCTCCGGATGGCATGACAGCTAGGCACCGGAAGGGTTTACAGCTGAACGATTTCATTTCGACACAATATAAATGGAAAACTCCCAAGCGAACTCAGAAGGTGGACCTTCCAATTGGAGGGAGGGACGCTTGCACCTCCGCCTATCATCTTGGATAAGTGAGCATGAAAACGTAGGTAGTATCAAGTTCATGCAGGCAGCGGTTGATCGGAAATGCTTACGAAACCCTTGTAATAAAGTACCCATACTTCTGCTGCAGGTGCCCACCTTAGCATTCGCTATCGGGTCTATGTGAGTCGCGCAGCAAACAATTAAAAATACACAGTCCTGTGTTATCCACAAACGGGCTAGCTTTGGTGCTCCTTTTAACACGGAAGTTCATGTTCGAGAAGGTGGTTGTATAGTTGAAGTGACAAAGGACGTCTATAGTGTATAGCCCGGCGACAAGAGAAAACCCCTTTCTCACCATAGTTTATAGCTGAACGAGCTATCGAAGCAGCATCACGGCCGTAGCCTTGTTCGTAAAGCTCGACCATCTTCTGTCCCCCATGCTGTTCAGGCGGGTGGATATAGTTCAATTTGTGCACGTGCGTCCGCAATTGCTCCACAGCCCCCGAACGGAAAGTATCACAGGCAGCTATTAAGACACGGAAATTTTTTTCGATCAACCAGAAGGCGATCTGTAGGATGCAAAGGACACAAATTCATGCATGAGGATGGAATACACAAGTCGTGTGTGAAACATGGGAAAATAAACAGTAAGCACCAATCACGCCATTAAATTTGATCTGGACTTCCTAGCTTTTCCAACAGAAAGAGCTCCTCCGAAAACTACACGACAAAATTGGTGTCAGTTTATTTGGACGAAACAATCTGCGACTAAACTGGAGCTACTCATGGCACTACCATAACGTAAAACGATAACCTTTGAAGCAGATACAGTTTGTCCGGTCACTCTTGTTTTGGTACACAGAAGCAGTGATATGATGAGGAAGCTATACATGCAAAAAGATGCACCGAATGAGGTTTTCTTTTGGTATATCGGTTGTGAGTCAGAGATAATCAGAGGTGCAAACTGGCTGACTGACGAGTGGTTCTGACGGCAAGAGTTTCAACCACGGGGTCACACGCACAATCTCTCTACCTCTACTTGATAGGTCCCTGCAAAGACGAAAGCTCTCGTGTGGCTGAGGTTCTTAGGATCCATCATCTTTTAAAAAACATACAGTCATATACAGGCCTGTGAATTCGTAGTTATCAGGTGCTCCAACGGGTTCGAGGACGGTCTATATACATCGTACTATTCACCAGCGGGAGGTCGGTAGTTCGAGTTCGTACCCAGGTGTACCTTTTGTTCATGCTAGAGGACTTCCAACTTCAAGAATTTACATCATACCCCTTTGGGTATCTGGATGACATCAATGTGTGACCCACTGCGGAAGTCACACAGGGGGCTTACTAATGGCACTAATAGATAAATGTTGATCCATTAGACAAAGGGTGTGCGGATCAGCTATGAAGGCCAGTTGCACAAGCGTGACAAAGCGTGGTCGCCTTCGGTAGCTAAGTCGGTAGAATACCCTTGCGGTAGCCAGGGGGGTTGACGGTCCAAGTTCACTCCTAGGTGTGTCCTTTCGTACACGCTAAGTAGAGTTGGACCTCTTTTTTCATAATCTACCAAACCCCCTTCTACTTTTTATCCACCAGCACTCGGGTGATTGAATGGATCAACAGCCAGTTTCACATTTAAAAGGCAAGCTAAGCATAAGAAACGACAAAATTATCAACGGGGGATGTGTATCATCAACATAGTTAAGAGGCGCGCGACTTACTTTAGCTAAATTGGTGGATTTTCCAACACCATTTACACCGCAAAAAACGATAGTATATGGCTTTCCCTGAGAACGTGCATCCAAAGCATCACGGAGAACATCAACACGACGTCCCGAGGCAAGTACACGAGTGCACACCTCCTCCAGACTGGTACGAACGCGAGTGTAAATACGTTCGAAAGCCCCCAACGGCGTACCTACAAGGCGTTCCGCTACGCTATCGCACACACGCTGAGCGATCTCCACAGCAACGTTTTTGGCAACGAGTCGATCACGCAGTTGCTCCAAAGATGGAGCAATGTCTTCGCGGGTTAGAATACGGCCATTACCGCCAGGCAGACGTAATCCTTTAAGCAGGCTGGATACAAGACCTCCGCGGTTGTCCTAAAAAGTAATACACGGCAATTGTCATACGATATATGCATGTGAACATGACAAAACACATATATCTGATGAATCTAACAGCTTATTTTCATCCTTTCGTTGTTTATGAGGCATATCGCCAAAAGTTGTTTGGTTCTCGACGATGTGCACCATTGACTGACCCTTTCATCCATGAGTAATGAAGTCATAGTGAAAAAAGGATGTATTCTGCGCAACAGTCGTCCACATTCCTGATAGAGTATCAATAGAGATCTAGAATCACCATTCTAGGAGGCCGAACCAGTAGCCCCGCACAGCATTTCTGGTTAGTACTAGGTAACGACAGACGAAGACAACATGCTTTGCATTGAGCGGGAATCGAATAGGTAGAGAAAACATATTCCAGTTAAGTGGAGGCAACAGGAAACACGAATGGGCATCTCACCTTTACATCACCATTCTCTTTAGAATTAGGAGCAGTACTCTCAGCTGTCTCATTGGCTATTTCCGCAGGTTCGATCACAAACTCCTCTCCCTCGTCAGAAGACACGTGGACCTCATCTAAATCATTCTTCATTGAACCACGGAGGCGCGACAGCGTAGCCGCCTCAGATTTCGACAAAACATAGTCGGCCTTCCCTTTGTTTTCTCCCGCCCCGACAGAACTACTGAAGTCCAGTGCTGCAGCTTCTTCACCGGAGGCGGCATTATCCCATCGACGACTCTCTTTTATTCGCTTTCCGTTAGGTTTTTGGAGTGGTGATGAAGTCGGACTATAAAACATGAAATTAAAAAGAGGAAACAAAGGTATACACGGGCAGTATCACACGTGAGTCAATACTTGAATGTGTTGTTCCTGTCAGGTGGTGCTGAAAGAAAGAACCCGATACCTTCTGGAAAAAACACGATGGTATCGACCAGGCAACAACTGATTCGCAAATTTACGGCGCCCGAGGATAAAAAACCTGGTCATACAGAGGTTTCATTTGCTGCGGAATTGGGCGGACCTGAGTAACTTTTGGAACAAAAAAGGTACGGGGTCACAAAAAAGGGCTGGCTGCTAATTTGAGTTTTATAATGTTGATGTAATCGGATCGCCCGAAGCCACCCTATTCATTATCAATGTGATTGGGTTTCGACTCACGGCCTAAGAAGCATAGCAAACGGTGGATTTTACGGAACTGCTTCAATCAAGCACTTTGGACGATTCAAACCTCCGCCCGCACCGAAACATCTAAAATACGTATGTCTAATTTGAGCGAATGAATTTGAAAATTGCATTCCAAAGCCTTAGTGGAGTAACGACAACACGCTCACAATGCGTCAGATGTCCGGAGTTCAAATCCCAAGCGACCAAAGATATGCACTGCTGATGAGCTCCAAGAGCACAAAACCCGAGTACAGTACTCACCTCTTTGTTGCGGACTCAAGAATGATTGCAACAGGATAGGAGGACAGCAGTGTAGGACGAGGAGTGTGAAAGCAAGCTCTCTAAAGTGGTTTGTAGCTGAGCGGCAAATTTCACCAACTGTTGTGCTCCGCTCCAGGAAGCAACGATCTGATAAGATCTCCCCTAAGTCTATCTAATTCTTAGTCGTCTAACCGATCAGTCAACAGCACTTCCACCAACACTGTGTGAAGTGAACTGAGATCCCAACCGAAAATGATCAACCACGGCCTTAGCCCAGCCCGACAAAAAGATGGTACTATATGTCCAAAGGGTTCGAAATCTCAACCATCTGTCCTATATGCCCCATGTCAGGAAGGTCACATTCCTGAAGGTTATCCCAGAATACCCGAAACCTACTGAGACTCTCAAACTCCACTAAATGCCGATCACACAGCCTTGAATCAAGGTCAGACAATGCCCCCTGAATATATAGCGCGAGGCTATTGTACTTTTCGCACTCACTCGCTTGTTCACAAAAATATTGTTGTGTTTCTTGTCGGCGAGTCCTTTTTCCGGCACTAGTCACTGGAGCGAGGACAGCAGTCAGATATAACATACCAACTGGGTGACCTCAGGATCGGTATATTACAACATTGTTGCATTTGACAAAGAATGGTTCTAGTTGCAAGAAATACATTTATCTTACTGACGGTTCTAGAGTAACGTAGCAACTTCTTCAAATGAACTTTCTGCCACAAGGTGTCCATGTCCGATCAAATCAAAAGGGATTTTGACAGGGACAGCTGATAAAGGTGAATCTGACTAGTCCTACGACGAGGGCAACCAAAACTGGGGCTTGGTGACAATGCCTCCAATAAATATGGTTCAATCTTAGCAAGAAAAGGTTATGTACACACCTTGCTAAACTGTTCGGGAATTTTGAACTCGGCGTCAAAGGATCCAATTTTCGCTACTGATACTGGTTGACTTATATCTAACACCTGGAAAGTGTTACTCAGAGTGGGTCGAACCAGAATCAAGCACCGTGATCATCGTCATCACCGGCAGCACAAAGTCAGCGTTCAACACTGATGCTTCGCTGCCTTGAAAGCTTCATTGTGAAGAATGCAAGTTGAAGTTACCTAGTGCTAGCCTTCCACAACCATTCCGAGGCACCTCCAGACACTCATTCAATCTGGATAGAAAATGACAAGAACGCTATTGACATCGATTAGCAGCCATGTCTTGTGGCATTCCAAACCACGCACAGGGGATCATGCGAATTCCATCCATGAAGGCGGATCACAGCCACAGTACCTCGACCACCCAACAGCTTTCATAACCCTCGGCCAGGTCAAAAGGTGACCACCTCTCTGCTTGCGCCAATTTAAACTGGACACGGAAGACAAAAATTTTCTCAGCAAATGATGATTCAGTATGCACAACACATGACCAAAACATCGCAAATTCTGGTGCTGGTTACATTCATTGGTGGAAGTCTCTGTTGTACAACCAAGTGCTCGCTTTCTAATCGACTCATTGGGAATTCGCAGGCACCAGTCTACACGAGCTATGGTTCTGAGACAACGGTTGTAGAAAACCTGAAGACGTCTCAGTTCCGCGAAACGCAGAGGTCTCACAGCCACACAACAAAACAGCCCATATTGTGGCCTGACACACATCCCTTGAGATTCAGAGAAATGCCGTTCAGCCGCCATGTGTGTTTGAAATTAGCAAACACGACATCGAAGCATCAGTTGAACATTGATGTCATGCTGTCGATGATGATGAAACACGACCGGGGCTGTAAAGATTTGTGCACTGGCCTCATTTGTCACACTAAAACCGGAACTAATATAACTTCTAACATACGTAAAATGTTCTACGACTCCTAGCGTTATTCCTCAACGTCTTACGATGATAAACTAAGTCCTGACCTCAGGGCAGTAAACATTATTCATATCAGGAAGAGGTTACCTAGATGAGACCTTTACTTTCTCGATGGTTAGAGCAATGGTATACATATAGGCGGCTACTTCTGCTGGTGGTGGTGGTATCTCATGATTTCAAGGCGTTTGATTCTGTCCTCTAAAAGCGCTCATGAAACAAGGTATAACCTAAAATTTCGTGAGCATCTGTTCCTTCCATGTATTTCCAGGCTTGGTGATGTGTAAAGATATACATGGAACTCTCCAAAAACTATCTTATCCTATCCTATCCGCCCTCTCCATGATTCATCAAACTTGTTATCATTGGGATAATGAAAGAGATACCCAAGCCCAGTACGCTTATATCCGGCGTTTCTCAATGTAACTATACTCATTGATTAATTAATTAATTAGTCATTGACTGTGCCATCGCTTCCAATGCTCACCTGTATCTCCCAATTTTCTGCATTTTTAGTGAACACAATTGTAGCAGCTGGAATCAACGTACCTTTGGCCCACGGTTTAAAATCGCTGACAAATTGAAATGAACTGGACTGTTGTATCAAGGATAACTCGATGATGGTGACGCACTGGCACTGATTGTGACCAACACAGGGATATTTAAATGAAGCATTGTAAAAAAACACCAGTGTCATCTGTTCCTTGTTGTAGTACAACGGCGCAAAAGGGTTATGATCCGATAAAAAGGGGTTGCATGAGTACCTTAACATCTATCAAGTACTGAGTCACGAACACGTGTGCGGTCTGGTGTAAATAAACGTCAGGGGATACTCGATTCTGACCAGTTCGTTCTGTTAAACATGATTGTGCACCGGGACCTGTCCCGGTTTCGTGATTCACTGGATTCGCAGAACTGTTGGCAGACAGTCACACCGAAAAAGCCTCGCTGCAAACACTAATTTAGTAGAGATGTTTCCTATCTTCACTTTCGTTTGATTTCGTAAAGCAGTACACACGAGAACCATGTTGATCGGGGATACAGGGATAACATTCTTCCAGTTTTCGGAAGGACTAAAGAAGCAGACGTTGACTGAGTAGTGACACCCGTCGGTATGTTTTGCACTTGCAAAGTGTAAGGCCACGTCGTAGAACATGTAACTTTTCAACACATCCCTTGCAAATCGGAAAAACACTGGACGACAGGAGTCTGACTATAGTGGGGACATGAAATTACTGTACGAAGCCAGAACTGTTTCCGCTTATCTGAACCTGTAGGGTCAAAACAGCATACTGCTGGGACTGAAGTGGTGCATGTATTATACTACAGTACTGGATATGATGTACGGTTGCAAAATTTGGCCTCTGTGGGCATCTTTAGCATTACAAATATAGCTGAAGTGGCTTGGAGCCGACGGGTCCTCAGTAAGATGGTTAAATACTAGTGGAATGTATCCAACAGTGAAAATTACGGTTGCATGACCTGGTGGGTAAGAGTGTACGAAAAGAGTGGATGGTGCAGCCCCAGCGCTTGGATGGACACGGTAAAAGATAAGACCACCACTCGATATCAGCTGCTCGGGTGCTGTCGGTTTTTATTCACGTTAAATATTTGAGCGTGTAGGTATATCAGGTGTTTGCAGTGGACTACCACACACCAATTCCCCCTCCAATCTTAGTTTCTTCATTATTGGATTTTAAATACCTAAAATGACACGCCTGTACGGCTGTTAAGAATGAGTGCTCTAACATTGGTGACGCTGTCTGTGATAACCCCAAACAAAAATTCTCACATCGGTACCTCTCAACTTCTACGGGGACTCGAGGGCGAGGTGGCTCAAGTGGTTAGAGCGCGAATTTACTGACCGGAAGGTCCGTGGTTCGAATCCCACCTCTGCCTCTCGACTTCCCCTATCTAGGCTTGGGCAACCTGACAGTATCCCAGCCCTCGTGCTTCCTTCAGGTTGCATGGCAGTTGGGCACCGAAAGAGTGTTACAGCTGAACGATTAACTTTTTTTACGGGGGCCCGAAAAGGATACGCTAATTGCTAGTGAGGTGAACAAGCGTGACTAAAGCAACTAATAACGATCATTAGGTTATTACGTTCAGTGCGCGGCTCTTCTTGTCTCCACTTCACTGGAAAATGGGACGACTACATGTATATCAGCTGTTCATAATATTATCTTCCACGTGTGGTTGGGCCACCACCGTAGTTGTTATTCTGGGTGAACGAGACTACAACAATTGGGACCATCGTACCTTTGCTGCACTGTTTATAGTTCTCAAGCCGGACAGTGAACACTTACAATAAAGGAAACACGTGCATCCACATGTACTATTGAAGATTCAAGTGTTATATCCAAGGTCGTACGCTCAGAATGACAACTATCGCTCGGGGATGGGGTATTTTTTAGGGCACAAGGCAGATTTCAGTGAGACGGACTATTGTACATCAGACAAGCGGAGAGTACTGTGGAGAGAGAAGCCTAGTGGAATCATAAGCCTAAGAAAATTGAGGTCAATGTCATCGTGAATGCACAAGTGTTTCGACTAATCCACGAAAAAAGACCCGGCCATTATCTACTGATATTTTCCCGAACTGAAGCTGTCAGCTAGTCATGGTGGTCGCGCTTCAGTGCTGCAATGATCCTGCGGGCTATATCCGCTAGAACTATATTCCTAAACGTTCAACCATGCCAGGAAGTAAAAGGGGAGAAGCCTAACGATGGACAGCAATTCCATGTACTCCGAGAGATCGTATTACGAGCCGGTCTGGAGGTAAATTTGTACTGTCTCCTGCGATAGGATTGTGAAGGCAGTAAGGCACACTTTGATAACCCGGCACATTATTCAGCAGAGTCGAAACACTTTTAGGATCGAAGTGTCTGGTGCTGCTCAGAAGGTACCTGCTGTGAGCAGCCGCATTAGTTAGACAATTATGCCCTACTCCCTGAGCCCTCGGGCCCAGTCAGCCCCCTGAGCTCGAGAGAGCTGTGGTTAAGCCGCGAACTTACTGACCGGAAGGTCCGTGGTTCGAAACCATCCTCTGCATCTCGAATGCTCTCGTCTAGACTTGGGCAACTTGGCAGCCACTCAGCCGGGTAGCATGGCACCGAAAGGGTGTCACAGCTGAGCGGTTATTTTGTTACTTATAAGTGGGTCAGACTACTGAGTTACTGGCTTCGGAATGGGTCTCTTAAAAACCTTAACAACCGCTGCCTCGCGGTTCAGACTTTTGAGCCATAGGCTAGGGCAATAGTTCCCGAGCAAAGCGCACTGCCTTGTGGGTCAGACCTTTTAGTCAAAAGCTAAAGATGGAGCACCTCAACCAAACCCACTTCTTCGGCCTGGACGACCGGGAATTATTACTTGGCCTTGCAGCTCTTCGGAAATCATTATTATTATTATCATCCGGATCAACTCCCGGTGAGAACATTGGTGTTTCACTGCCGTAAGCTCTTTGTTTACTGGTCCTGAACCATACACCCTACCCACATATCGAATGATGCATTGCGGTAAACCCAACCGTTAGGCTTTTAACCAACGTTACGTCTTCCAGCAAAATAAAACAAAATAGCCTCTTAATAAACCCCAAAAGATCTGGTCCACGTACTCCTTGTCAAATTGGAGAACAGGCATCTCTTGATGAAATTTTGCTTCCCCTTTCTGTTAATGTATGTTGGCCCTACCCTCATTTTCCTTCCATCACTTCACTAGGGCTTACTTCCCTCGTGGCTGCATGGCAGTCAAACAACAGTTCAGCTGAAGCTTAGCTGTCATGACACTCGAAATAAGCACAAGGACTGAGGTACTGCCAAGCTGCCCAGGGCCAGACAGGAGCAATCGGGATGAAGAGGCTGAGTCCGAACCACGGACTTTCCGGTCAGTAAGGTCGCACCTTAACCAGTGAGCTACTTCATACTCAAGCACCAGCATCGATTAATGACGTACTGCTGTCAGCGGTGGTGACGGTGAGGTCTCTGGAACTGGCACACAAAATTCAACTTAAGCCATGCACCTTAAGCCGTTCAGATGTCTCACATTTCACTCTACCGGTATCTGGTGCTCCTGATGCAACAGCTAGTGGTATTTACAGTGGGAACTGCACTTAGCTTCAAGGCTCAAAGCGCTTTACTGGACGGGACCCCAGTATATAGGGCTGTAGGGTCACCATCACCATCATTGTCAGCTGTAAGAACCGCGTACTTGTCGTACAGTGGTTGTAGCTGCCACAGTTTGGTCCACCGATGATTTGAGGTGGGGTAGGTAGCTGCGCATTGGAGGCGGGAGCTGATAAACTGGTGTGTAAATACAGCACTGTCCGTGGACTGTTAAGTGGGGGAATTGGGAAGGGAACTATGCATTGAAAGCGATAGCTTGGATGCACGAGCATCAGAGGGCGTGATTGGGCCATGTCTGAAAATGTCTTTAACCATTGATGTGGCCCGTCTCGGCGTCCCCATCCAGGAAGACGGCAGTGACCAGCGCAGCTGAGTTTGCTGGTAATGGCTTTTATACTTCGCTGCCAAGTCATTGTTTGACCGTCTGGCTCGTTTCCACCCTTCACGTGGTTGTGCGAAAAGAACCCTTCGAGGAAGTCGGTCGACTGGCATACGCAGCACGTGGCCAAGCCAGCGCAACCTATGCAGTGTGATCAGTTCATCTATCGAGGGTGAGTTATTTCTTCCGAATACCATTCGACGTACTTCAGCATTGCTTATCCGGTGTTCCCACCAGATTCGGGCAATGCTCCGAGGACATCGGTGGTCAAACACTGAAAGTCTTTTCACGTCCTCGGCGCGCAGCGGCCAGGTTTCTGATCCGTATAGTAATGTGGAGCGCACCGAAGCATTGTAAACTCGACCTTTGACGGATAAGCTGATGTCACGCCTACGCCACAGGTGACGCAGGTTCACAAAAGCTGCTCGGGCCTTCCCAATTCGGATGGAAATATCATCTTTCGCGAGACCACCGGGACTATACAGCTGCCCAGGTGAACAAATTTGTCTACTACCTCAATCGGTTCATCCGCAAGCATGAGGCTAGGGTTCGGGCCCACCCAGTCTTGCAGTAGCACTTTACACTTTGCAGGTGTGAAGCGCATGCCGAACCGTGAGGCGGAATTATTAGATTATTTAATATCTTTTGCATTACCACGGCGTCAGATCCAAGAAGAGCTATGTCGTCTGCATACTCGATATCTGTGAGCGGACGCCCGGGAGCACTTCGACCCCACAGGCGTTAGAGGCTGATAGTGAGTCTTCCATGATCGTATCAATGACGAAGTTGAACAGGAAAGGTGAAAGAGGACAGCCCTGCCTGACACCACTTGATGTGATGAACTTCCGTAGACCTTCACACGGCCGCGGGAGTTGGCGTACAGCGCCTTAAGGAGGGTCAAGAATTTATGGGGACACCTTTGCTCCACAGACACTGCCATAGTGCCTGACGGTCCACAGAGTCGAAGGCAGCTTTCAGATCAAGAAACACAACCACTGTTGGTTGCTGGAAGCAGTGTCGCTGTTCCAGAATCTGTCGGAGGGTGAAGATATGGTCGATGCATCCTCTTGCAGAACGGAACCCAGCTTGGTTTTCACGGATCTGTTTCTCTCTGTGTTCAGTCAACCTTCGAAGGATAAGACCAGAGAGCACCTTCGATGCCACAGCTAACAGGCTAATGCCACGGTGGTTTTCACACTGCAGGCGTACCTTCTCTTCGTTTCATATAGCACCAACAAGCCTTGTCACATGGCTCACCAGGGATTCTCCGCCTTCTTTGAAGAGGGCTGGATAGAGACCGTCCGGTCCTGGTGCCTTCTCACGTTTTAGTATGGATATTTCGTACTTTATTTCTTCTTCCGACAGCGATCAAGATTTACATCCCATTCGCCGTATGCATTATCTCCACAGGCTGTTTTGCAGGAGGCCAGCTGAACTGTTCTCTGAAGTGTTCGGCCCATCTTTCCGGTCGACGCCTTTGCGATTGAATTAATGAGCCATCTTTTTCACTTATCGTTGCTTTCCTGGGGTCAGTAGATCGTATCCGTTGGTATAGGGCACGGCTGTTTCCCAAAGCAAAAGCCTTTTCCATCTCCCGAGCTTTCGATGTCTACCAGAGCTCTCGGTCTTTCCTTAGACTCCTCACTACTTGGCGTTTGAGGGATTTGCGTATTCGTTGCCTGCTGGTATGGCTCTCCTGGCATCGATCATGGATAACGATCTCCAGTGGTCTTGTGATCGAATCGAAGAAGTCGGACAGACAGCACTGAACCCCGCTAACATAGCTCCTTCCACATTTTGCCATGCTTCATCCACACGCTCACTGCCACCACAGAATTGGTTTGCTGTGGAGAGTTGTTGGGCTAGCTCACATCGATACTGTTGGGTTATGGTGGTTCTTCGAAAATAGTAGGTTGTCATGCTTCTTGCTAACTTGCGAGGGCCTGAAGGAAAACGAACTGTCAGGCGTGCACGCACCCTGGCGTGATCGGAATCAAGTGCCCCAGAAGGAACGGCAGTCTCGAATTGTGACTCTCCACCGGTGGCTGATGGCCACGTGATCCAACTGGTTCCACGGTTGATTTGCAGTTGGTAGCCGCCAGGTTACGCGATGCGAGCGCTTAGGTTGAAGGTTCATACTTGCCAGAAACAGTTCATGATCGACACACAGCTGAAGGAGTCGATCTCTAGGCGAGCATCGACTCCGAATCGACAGCCCAAATGTGATTCCAAGGAGCTCAGACGACCTACTTGAGTATTTAAATCGCCCGAAAGGATCACAATGTCAGTGTTTTTTGCTTGACGAATGAGCCCGAATAGCTCTCGATAGAAAGTATCCTTCTCAGCATCAGGACTTCAGTCCGTTGGGGCATAAGCCGACACTACAAACATGCATCGCTTTTTATGCCGAGGCATTCAGCTTGATTGAACTGGATAACCGGACGGCCCAAAGACGACTGTTCACTTGGATCCAATCCAGCAAAGCGAGTTCAGCTCTGGGGCTGAGTGCAACTCCCACGCCATATATTTCACGAGTCATCGCTTCTGGGTCACCGGAGACATGTGAAAGAGCTCAGTTCATCCTTGGAGTTCTGAGATGCATAACCACGCTCGGGTCTTGTATGCGTGTTTCGGAGACACAGCATACATCAATTTTAAGGGAGTATAAGGTTTCAGTAAGCATTGCCTGTTTGCGAATTTGACATGGAGTGCGGACGTTAGAAGCCCCTATATATAAAGGATCTCGTGGATTTAGAAGGGTGTTATTTTGTTTATTGTTAATAGGCAGCGAGGAGCACAAGGCCCTTCGGTCAGATAACTGACGGTCAACTGACCCAGCGACGTTTGCTTGTGTGGTGGGAAGGGGTTGGGGAGGGACATCGGTGGACACCAAACTGTGCGGGCAAATGATACTTCCCGGTTGCCCAGGCCGAGGAAGGAAGTTTGGTTGAGATACCGCACCTTGAGCCTTTGACTCAAAAGTCTGACCCACGAGGCACCAGACAGTAGGGTTTTCCTTGAAGACTTTGCCCGGAGCCGACGACTCAAAAGTCTGACCTTCCCGGCTGTAGGGGTTGGCATAACTCGAAGGCGCAGGGAATAAGGCATTGCTGTCTCATTCCTGATGCGGCTGCGCACAGCAGGTGCCTTTTGAGCGGTACGACCTTACCCTCAGACCGTCTCGTAGCACGACTACTCGTAATACGGGGTCTCACTGCTCTTGGTCTGCTTCCCTTTGGCCTTCCTGGCATGGTTGCACCTTGTGGAACGACCTTCCAGCGGGATCATTGCAGCACTCAAGCCCGACGACCACGTCAAGGTGGCAGCTTTAGGCAGGGTGCGCTGTACGGTTGTCTGGCTCAATTAAGATCAGTACAGGTCGATGCAGTAAACGGTTTCGATTCGTCGTATCAGAGTGCAGTTCTGAATATAAGGAGGAGGGTTTCTATCGAGATTTGTCGTGACTGCTTCGGTTAGCAAGAACGGATATGGTCATCCTGGTGGGTGGTACGAACGCCCAGTCTGGAAACACAGTTACATGGTAAATTGGGAGTAGATGAAGAGAGTGCGGATGGTGAAGAGCGTCTTCTTCAGCTGTGCTGAACAGTGTGGTTAGTATGAACTTTCAGCATAAACCCTCACGTCAAAGTACTTGGAGGCTACCAACCACAAGACAGTCATGGATTCAGTTGTACCGTGTGGCCATCAGTTACCGATGGAAAGCTTCAATTAAAGATTGCCGTCCCTTCTGGGATGCGCAATCAGACTCTGAACATGTCACTGTGCTGGACCGGTTACCACTTCGGTTTCTGCCAGCATTACGTATGTTGAAGCAGAGCATCTCCACTCATTAACTACGAGTTTTTGTAGCTCAACAATATTGAGCAGATCTGCCTAGAAAACTAGTGAAAACGAACACTCAAGACTGCTCCGAAGTTGAATGGAAGAGAGCTGAAGAAGATATGCACTCAGCGTTTACAATTGTCTACCCAAGCCATTCGAATCGACTAAATGAACAGTGGATATCATCGCGATCGGCAGATATCATTGCTTCCATACCAGCAAATAATGAGTATGATGGAACACACAGGTTCCTAAAACACCGGATGATCAAGAGTTTGGTGAATGGGAGAACGCTGCTGGAATTCGAAAGCCCAGGAGATCGAGAAGACTTTCGCTGAAGCTAAAAGCCGCGCCCCGCTTCATATGATTCGAACAATCGGCCAAGAGAAAACATGTGGTTGTGGAACAATATGCGAAAAAGGCGAAATGAATATTCATTCGCAAACTCGTCGTCATGGGTGATGAGTCAAAAACTTGAAAGAGCAGTGTAGCTGACCTTCAAAAAGACGTCTAGAGGAAACTAACCATCAGGAATCGAACGTCACGAAAAGGCATCCGGTCCGTATGGCCTGCATTCAAAGTCGGTAAGGCCCTGCGGAGCATTTTAATGACGGAAGGTTTGAAACGAAAATAGAGTACCAGTGAAATGGACCGCGTCGACCCAGTCTCCAAAAAGGACGCTATAACGTCAGCGTGGCGTCAACCTGGCAGCCGTCGCATCCAAGGTGCTCTCCGACATTCTTTTACGGAAGCTAATCGATTATCGGGAGATGCGAGCTCGTGGGAATCGAGCTGGATTTCGCCCCTGTCGAGAATAAATCGACGATATCTTTACCTAGAAACAAGTTCTTGAACGTTCAGCTGTAGCACCTTTTCGGTGCCTCACTGCCATGCCACCGAAGAAAGCACTAGGGCTGTGATACTGCCAGGTTGCCCAAGACTAGACAGGGGGATATCAAGAGGCAGAAGTCGGGTTCGAACCACGGACCTTCCGGTCAATAAATTCGCACTCTAGCAACCAAGCCATCAGGAAAAACGACCCCCCTCACGACGTATGAGCTACTGGCTACGCTGGTTAGAATGTGCTTTGCACGACAGAGGACCGCCTGCTTAGCAGAACTCTTTTCACCCAACCCTGTGCTGATTGAACGGAACAGAGAGGTGGACAATCTATGACCTGGCAACGAAGTATGAGAACAGTAACCAGTAAATTCAATCGGATGGGGACCCCGGAACCACACTCATCAATGTTTAGTGACACTGTCAGAGATGGCTCAACTCGTAAACAGTGACACTCTTGCATCAGAGATATCCTCTCCAATGTGAAGCTGCTCGGTTTTCCGTCTCCTCAGAGCAATATGCAATGCAAACTAACCGATACTGTCATAACCTGCAATGAGTGGCTGTATCTCTCTCGCTCCCATGAATCGGTGATCAAAGCTGTAGCAGCTGAAACCAACGTACCCTTGGTACATGGTTTATAGCCGATTGATTGAACTAAACTAAACTGTCTTGGGAGTGATAGCGTGTCCATTAGTCTAGACTGGAGATTCCCATGATCCTCAAGTCCTTTTCAACTGACGTCGATAGAAGACAAACGCTGTCAGTACAGTATTGCTGATATGTAGTTCTAGCCCCAGTTGTCAACACAGAACTTTGTGGGTAACTTTTAGTTCACCGACCAGTTAAAGTCAACATTCAGCGCACTCGAGACTTTGTCAGCAAATTCGTCCGAATTTAGCATCGCCCATGGCTTGACCTAATCTGTCTACATCAACAGTCAACTATCAAGAAGGGCGATAGGTCCATGATATGAAACTAACAATTCGGGTCCAATGCTGAGACTCGATGAGCCACACCGTGTTGTATGGAGGTATAGAAAACACGTTGTCGACCTTGAGGCTCGGTGGTCGGAGTAGAGTTCGAAAGTTTAATTGCAACGCTCTTCACGAACCCCGTATGTAAGAAGTTTATGGGGAAGCCGTTGACGAGCAACCTCACGAAACGCGTCACTGAAGTTCACGCACACCATGTCTATGTGTAATCCGACCCCACCTGCTACTGTCCACTTCTGCCTGACATTCGGTGGATGGACGACGTTCCGAAATCATGTTGGGCGAAATAAGCCATGCCATTTTCGTCAAAGCGCTGTTGTATTTCCTGTTCTATTTTCCAGTTCTACTTGCGCAGTACCAACGTGAGGCCAATAGGCCCGTAGTTAGCTGGCAGTTGACAAAGACCACTCCTGTACGCCTGTTTAACTACTACCAATTCTCGGGTAACCAGCCCTCATCCATGGACCAGCGAAGAGTTTTCCAGAGTGCAAAAGTAATATGGGATTCAAGATTTCTGGGAACCAGGAGGTGTATCTCGTTGGGGCCCAGTGGGTGGTGAGGAATTGCAATGATGACACCCATACTGTAGGTTAGCAGTTGACACAGGCAATGGCAAACTCATGAGCACATACTGAGACATATTGTAAGGGCAAACTGGCTTTGGAGAAGTCCTCTTCTGCAAATTCACTGGAGTCGGCCATTAAAAGTGGTGAAATTACCGCACTAGATTTAGCTATGCGATTTGGCTAAGCATACAAAGGCTTGGATGAAGCCGCCCGCCTGTTGTGGAAGTCATCTCGTTCCCAGTTCAAGCAGTTTGGCATGATTTGCTATTCGAGTAGTTTGCATCATCTAAAGCAGTCCCACTGTTTTCTCGCCCCTAGGTAGCGTTCAAAATCCACAATCGATCCATGGGGGACCTGTGGAGGTTCATCACCTGCAAAAGATCAAGTTGAATGCTCCACAGAGTTCAGCAAGTATGTCCGAAAAATCCACGCATGGTTGACGTCCATCTGTTCGAATGTAACCCGGTACCTAGGCTACTAACCCGACAGCTTCAATGATGTATTCCATATTTCGCAAAACCTATGCTAACCTTTACCACTTTCCATTTTTCAATCCATACTGTATGACTGGGCACTGATGATGTGGGCACTTCAGAGGGTTATGCTAGCCACAAGTGGATCGTCACGGTTGTTCGCCAACTACGAATGCGCAACTTTAGAATTCCTCTGGATGATGACGACTGCGGCAGGTTTTCTGCTATATCGGTCGTTATCTGGCTTCATAAACCCGGTCGGCTTGCTTGCCGTATACGGCACGGGCGGACAATAAACTTACAGTTACCTTTCTAGCTATTCACATATTGCCTCCATACTTCACTGTCGACTTGATTGGGTTTGTTCATGGGTTAATTTTTTATCCCGTCTAGACGCCGTAGCCATTAATGTGGGTATCACACTACTATACACGAATCCCCGTCGCTATTCAGATGGACCACAGTTGTGCAACACCAACGCATGGTGACTGAGACACTGTCAGGCAAACTATATCTGCGGAAAATCAACCGGGAAACTAGGAGTGCAACCGAAATATCAGTCCTCTTCTGCAAGGCAAGAACTAGGGAGTTTATGGCGGACCAGCTGTCCATTGTCCCTTTTCATGTAACACTCCATCCAAATAAATTAACATTTTTGGCCCGCAGATGAGTGCGTTTTCACGCTGGTGTTGCTGTCAGTATTAATGATGATAACTGACCGAGCAATATGAAAAGGTGCAGTACAGTTTATCTGCTATGAACCATTTATCGTTCAATGAATATATAAAACCAAAAAACTGTTCAGCTGTAACACCCTTTCGGTGCCTAGCTGCCATGCCACCCGAAGGGAGCACGAGGGCTGGGATACTGCCAGGTTGCGCAAGCCTAGACAGGGGAAGTCGAGATGCAGAGGTCGGGTTCGAACCACGGACCTTCCAGTCAGTAAATTCGCGCTCTAACCATTTGAGCCATCTCGCTACCAATATATATAAAACCAAGGTAATAAGAATTATTTTGGAGGAAATATTTACCTGGTAGATTCCTTTGGTTTCTTTGAGGCTTTCAACTTCTCCGCGAGCTTTCGCCTCTTCTGGGCGAGCATATCCTCGGCGGAATCCGTCTGAACTATACAGAATAAAAAGCACAGGAATAAACGTACCTTCATGAACTTCGGACGACTTCGGAGATTCAGTCTTAGATGCTTTCTTCTCAGCAGCGACACGCTCAGCCTTCTTAGGTCCTGATATGATCATGGAGGCCACCGTTTTCTTCGACTTTTCAGACTCCTCGAAAGTACGCATTGGTCTGACAGTATAATTTACGCAGCAGCTACTCACTTGGCACATTTACGCAAAGCACGGTCCTCTAGCTCAATTCTTTTCAAAGTCTCGGTATAAATCCCGGCTAGTTCGTCAAATTTACACATAATGTTGTTCGCGCGCAGCTCGTTTTTGTATTTGTCTCTAAACTCGAGTGCTATGGAAGTTAAAAATTTGTCCACGTAAGTCAACTGCAGGATATTTTGATAAGCAGCCTAAAAGCTAGACCCAGAAAACAAACTCACGATAAACAGGAGGTTGAATTCATTGTCCATATGCATTTTGATGGCACGGGAATCGTGAACGAAGGGAGATTGTCCAGCATTTTCCTAAACCGATGTTAGATGGAGATGGCTGCTGATTACCTTCAGTATTAAAGATTTGAGAAAAGTATTAATAGACACTCTGAACATCTCTACTGTGCTGGGGAAACACCACAACCGAATTCCCCCTTTAGTCAGTATAACAAAAAAATCTAGCATGTCCTGACGGCGAAAATATTCCAGACAACGCGCCCTGAAATGCGTGCACGTTTCAGGGTCAGGGTCCAGTTCAGTTCAGTTCGGTTTAGTTCAGGTTTAGTTCAGTTCACCACGGGTAAATGCAGGACGATATAGCTTATTTTCCAGTTACCCTGTCCCAACTTTTTATCGTTTTTAGAGGTTCTACGTTTTCCGGCCTGCACAGCAGGATATAGGTATGATGGGTCCCATTCAGCTTCTCGGCGATGAGAGAACCTGTAACGGGAAACGAGGGATCGTGTGAAATGAAACTGGTGGCTGCATATATGTTCTAAGCCTGTAACACCAAGTGTGACAGGTGACGAAAAGATGAGGACGTTTGGCTCTAGCGCGATAGCAAGGGTCATGCTCGTGTATACTGCACCGAGACCAGATATGTCTCAGTACTGACACACAAAATCACTTGGTCTGTGTGCAAGCTGCACCGTAAAAGTAGTTCGTAGGAAGATTGGCGTAGATTCACTTGTTTTCATGCAGCTACGTATTATCTGATGGAATGAGACACACACGTACATTTCTTGTTATGGTGAGTTTGCTAAGACTCTGAGCTAATATTGCCAGATTCGATTAAATGCGCACGAATAGGAAGCCGTAGGAGACTAGGATTGGAAAGGCACTTGACGATTTAAGACAAGCAGCGCTCATTGTGATATGGCCTTTGTCCCAGATAGGGGATGACGCACCAGTGCTAATAAGTTGGCCGCGGCTCGCAAGAAAAATGGTTTATCTGTAAAACCTATGCTAGTGAAACAAAACTTTGTACGCCAAATACGTTGCATTTTGTTGCATATGTGCTCAACCCAAAAATCGCTGCTTTCTAAATTTTTGGCGCATATTAGACTCTGAAATTGCTGTGCTATGGCTTCAGAAGTGGCCTCGCATATGTTTGTTGAGAAGTTGAGGATCGTATCCTTATCATCATTCACTGCGTTTGAGAAGGCGTTGAATGAATACGTGGAGGATAACTACGTGGCGTTTGTGCATCCATCTAGTACTCGAAGTAACAGCACTGTTTTTCGCTGCGACCGGGTCTACTACGGACGCGTCAGGCGGTCAGCGTGAAAAACGGAAAGTTGATGAATCCGAAGAAGTTAGTGAGATGAGCGTGTTTTCTAATCAAAACAGCACGCGAAGCACCGACTGTCCAGTGCGGTTTTTTCTAAAGAGGAGGGGTCTGTTTGATGCGATGGACCTAGAAACATGTATCTTGAACACAAACATAAGTTCTATAAGCATTTGTATGGTAGGTTTCCGGTTAATCGACATAATTCATGGCCATGTTCAATGTCCACTTTGCAAGAGTACATAACGTGAAAGCCAACGAACTACCGGGCTGCTCCCGTTGGACCCGGGAAAACAACGGCGCAATCGCCCTTCCATTCGTCCCTTTGGATGCGCCACGACGTGGAACTCAAACCACAATGGCCTCATTGAACATGGCCTTGAATTGTGTTCTAGCACCGCATCAACGCTTTGATCATAAGTGCTCAGACATGTTTGTTTCATAACTTGCTAGTATGGTTCAGCATACGGGTCCACAAGAAATCCAGTTGATAACCTTCTCGACACTCATCAACCAGACCATAAACACAAGCATTGCAGACTACAACCAACTGCCGCAGGATACATTGTTGAACTTGAATGCTTCCGCTCTTAAGCAGACGGAATTCTCCGAAGAACTTGTCACATAACACCCAGAATATCCTGCTGAAATTTCAAGCTCGGATGAGGAGGGAACTGTTGCAGCCATCCAAACTGGTGAGCGACGTGCACTGGCAGTGTATGACGCAAGGCACCATACTCGGGAGGGAGTCATCGATGGACCAGCCGCCGGACCAAATTTCTAAGAATTCCTAGAAGACGATAAGGTACGTGCTGAATGCGGTTCTGAAGACCCAGATGAGAAGAAAGGACGCACAATAAAGTGGATGCAGTGTCCACAGTGTTCCCGTTGGTAGCATCAGAGTTGCCTTCTTCGACCCGCCCCCATCGTAACGGACTTTTGGTGCTTTCTTTTCGCAAGAAAACAGTTGACTGAAATCAGATGCTACGTTCTTGTGTCCACTCACAGCTTATGGTGTATATGCTCGCTTCAAACGTGCCGCCTCGTTGTGTCTGCTTACGTACATGCGTACTTATATGTGCTCAAGCGTGTATTCCTGTGCGTTTTAATTTTCGTTCCCATTGACAGCTCATTTTACTCATGCAACCAGCTTGTATTTCTCACATGTTTCTAGGTCCATCGCATCAAACAGACCCCTCCTCTTTAGAAAAAACCGCACTGGACAGTCGGTGCCTCGCGTGCTGCTTTGATTAGAAAACACGCTCATCTCACTAACTTCTTCGGATTCATCAACTTTCCGTTTTTCACGCTGACCGCCTGACGCGTCCGTAGTAGACCCGGTCGCAGCGAAAAACAGTGCTGTTACTTCGAGTACTAGATGGATGCACAAACGCCACGTAGTTATCCTCCACGTATTCATTCAACGCCTTCTCAAACGCAGTGAATGATGATAAGGATACGATCCTCAACTTCTCAACAAACATATGCGAGGCCACTTCTGAAGCCATAGCACAGCAATTTCAGAGTCTAATATGCGCCAAAAATTTAGAAAGCAGCGATTTTTGGGTTGAGCACATATGCGTGCAAAGTTTTGTATCACTCGCATAGGTTTTATGGGTGAAACATTATGCTTCAAAGGTGAGGCCTCGCTCCTAGGTGCAGTTACAGCTGAGAAGCCTATCCTGCACAAGATTGGCTAGTGATTCGGGCCGTTTGCCGATCCTGCATCAAGGCGGACTCCGATTAATCAAAAGTCTGTACCCAACAGTTAATCATGGCCCAACATTTGCCGAAATCCGGTTGACAATTTCGAATCGAGGTGTCAGAATTTTAAGAATATCGCAGCATACACTCTACAGACGATTCGCTGTACGAGTTTTTATCTGATTTTCGCTGTTGATATATGTTGTGCACCTTTGGTGGTTGTTGTGTCAGGGACGCTAGCTTAGGGGTTCAGACCGAGAACTATGTTGCTGAAAATGACGTCAATACATGGATAGAGCTGGCTTTAGTATTTTGATGGACGTATTTGAGGTATGCGATTATGCATTTTTTCAAAGTGAGTTGCGGGCATGCCACGTTCTTCGTAATGTCACGACTTTTTTAACGGCACACATTCGACATAATAAATGATTAACAAAGGGGAATGCACTAGTAGCTGCGTTAGTGATGGCCAGTGTACCACCAGCAAATCCGAGAAAAGTCAGTAAGAAGGTTCTCACGTCATTCTCAGCCTCCCGCCACAGAAAACCAATGGCTGTGGGGAGGATTTTACGACAACCACCTGCAATAAGTAGTTGGCACAAAAAATATTTCTGCTGGCTTGTAGAAGAATTACTATCTATTATTAAGAAATCTGGCAACCTTCGGAACAGTTCAAGCGTTTCCGAGGTTGAATATACAAAATGTGAATTCCTGTTGTTCACATCCCGAAAAAGGCGGGCTCGGTTTTGTTCGTTGAATTGTGTTTTCAGGTCGAGAATTTAACCTGTGGAAAGTATATAACATAAATATATAAATATTTATATATATATAAATATATATCATAAGTAGGACGTACGTGGATTGTTCCGCCCGAACTTGTGTTGCGCCCGAATGATCCTGACGTCGCTGTTGATGAGATACTTGCCGAACTTCGATCTCACGTAGTAGCGGGTGTTGAGACAGCAACTTAGGCATTCACGCATTGGCCGTATGATCTCCAGTTCCTCTGGATTCAGTCGACGATTGCGGTTGAAACACATGGATGCTTCGGCACCCAGAAGTTCGTGGTAGTGATTCACATTAAATCGGGTTATTCTGAACGCACTGAGCGCACTTGTACAATTTCACGCAATACAAACGGGGTCACGTGCTCCGACTCTCTCTTCTGATTTCGCTCGCGCTTACAGCGGTCATTCGCGAGTTTCATGTGCTAACTCTGGTATCAAAACATTTCAGACTACCTTCGGAATCTATTATATGTGTGAACTGTTCAGAAGAAGACCCCTGGACAACCATGATTGGATTATTGTTTATTCGCTGACCTGGGCCAACGACGAACTATTTTAAAGAGAACAAATATTAGTGAGTCTGTTCCTCTGACCTCCGTATTATTGTATACTCAATCTAGCGTTATTGTTTATATTTCTTTGTCACACACTCCTGGTAAAGTAACTTTTTGGCTAGCCAGACCACTACACTGCTAACGTTAGAATGCGCCTCGCACTGTGCGATCAAGCAGTCGGTATCGTTTTCTGTCGTTGGGACGACGTGCAAATCATTTCCGGTGGCACTGGTACTTCATGAACGTTTTGCCACTGGAAGAATTTGCTTTCGAGGTTCGCACGCTGTAGTACGATCCTGAAATCCGCTCGAACTGCTCGATTAGTGCACGAGTTCGTGAACGTTGCAGAATAGGCGGCTGTCCAGGTTCCCCCCGAAAAGGGTGGCAACGTTCACTGTGTACCCTTCAGCAGAGACAGGGGTAATTGCAACGACCGATTGTGTAATTGAGGAAGCCATAAAGAGTTTCCCTCATAGGCGGGCGCGGACACTTATATAGGTCACTTCCATCAATGGGAATGGGCAATCAGCCCATATCTTTGCTGAAAGCTCACTACTGGAAGCATGATCAGTAGTGTAAATTAAACGAGAAAAAGCACATTTGCAGTTTCGGACAAAAATGAGAAAACAAAATGTTGTGGTAATAGTGAAATTCCTCGTCGAGGCAAACTTCTTGTTTCCCAACAAAGCCAGACGGACAATTATTTTAAGGTAATACAATTTCTGGCAGCCGGACACCTCGGTGGGCTCGAGCCTAACTCTGAAAACTTCTGGTTATTTTGGACATTTGACGACATTACCGTAGTTGGGGCCTGTTGTTTAGCCTATTTTTTCCTGTTTTTCGGCGGAAAAGTGTGCGGAAATAATCCACCCGGCAAACGTGTTACTCTTATTGACTTGATCAAACAACTTAGCGGGCTGGGTCTTCTAGTGCTGCATGACCTGAATGCCGAACGAAATTGATTGCTAGGGAAAATTCAGGACTGTTTGAGATATGCCATCATCCATTACGATGAAGCATCACCAGCCTCTATCACCCTAAGGTCCGGTCTGAATTCGCCTGTAGGGATTAAAACGGCTGTTCGGTGTATTCCCACTATAAGTACTGATTTAAAACTCAGTACGTGAACCTAATGTTAAAAACACGGCGTGCCAACAGATCCCCGTGCCTTCTTGAAGTCGACAGACAATCAGTTCGCTCTGAATTCGTTCTCACTCTCTCTACAGCGCCGGTGCTGTACCTGTCCAAAACTATTCCAAGTGCCAGTCGTCATCGACCACATCGCTGTGACTGTCTTGGTTATATGTTTTGGCGAATTGTAATCGCTGGCTTAGACGCCTACTGTCTGTTTCGTACTAAGATCGTGATCGATCCCCGGCAAACCAGCAGAGCAAAAAAACAGTATTCGGCTAATTCACGTAATGTTCCGGATATCTTTCACACTTATCGGTTTATTGCTTTAAAAACAACCATCTAGTGTTGACGTCGAAACTGGAATTAGTGTTTTACGCGCAGAGCACGTTGTCACACCAACAACCAATAGCCTGAGAAGATGGGTACATCGTATATGACTCACATGCTGTGCCCTCTGTTACGGTGGCATCAAGAAATACAGAACCAATTCCAGAAGTTTAGTAAGATCATCAAGGGAACACTCTACCACTCTGGTATCATAGATTTTACAAGTTTTACTCTCAGTATTCAACCTCACACATCTTAACTAGTACGCCGCCTACCGACTTTTGTCTCCGCTTTCCGGCACCTACTTTATTTCGTACACCGGGATGGTTACATTACCTTAAGGCTGAAAACTGACTGCATCGATTCCGCACTTTCTCGGGAGCAAGGGAGTCAAAAAGTCAGCATGGGCCTACAAGTAGTTGTGCATACGCGGTTTCATCACCTTGCGGTGAAACTTGGACTGTTCACGCTCCGGTTCATGTATCGACACTTACAAAACAGGCGCGTGTGCAGTCCAAACACTACTGCAACATAACTGACAAGGTTTTTCCACATACCGGTTTCGTTAATGACTTGTGACAGTGGTAGGTACAATTTCAGACTGTGTGTAGCACGATTCCTATGGTTATGGAGACCACTGGTGAGAAATGTTGCTAAAGCCATACAGATTGAAATGGATTTGGATCCATACGGGATCTTGTTTGTCCTAAAGCAGTAACGACAGTGCGGGCCATTTGTAGTACCTGTACGAGTCACCAAATTGTGAATTTGATGTACTGGTAGTCCGTACCGATCGGGGGTTCTATACAACTCCTCAGCTGAATAGTCAGGATGACGTCCCTCATTCTGTGCCGTGCCAAGCTTTGTATCCACACAACTAATGAAATGAAACTAATGAAATGCAAGTCCACGCTGAGTTAGCTCGTCAGGACGCCCAGGAAGTTTGAGATTACGCCTGAGTGAACCCCAGCGAAACGTCCACGCTGAGTATCAACCAAAATATCAAGCTAAACCAAAGTGCCAACGAGAAATCAGTGAGCATCAAATGTCCTCTTGGTAATGAACACACCAAAATTCTGCTGCACGGCACTTCTCGTTATTCACAGGATTGAGTTTTTGAGTCGCGGCCCTGTCATAATTGTCTATTTCACAGCTTGGTGGTCGTCCATTTTGAGAATTTCGCAGACGCCTGCGAAAACTTGCCGGGCATAAAGTTGATGTGGTGATGTAACCTTCTCAATCCAGGCCACGCCATTATTAGTAATGACTAAATTGCCGAGTCTTTAACTAAGTCACTGAAAATCCGCCCTCGGTGTTCTGTATTTTTCTACCTGTTCCTACATCTTTGACAGAACACGATATACGTTAGAAAAACTTACCTGCCAACCTAACTTGAATAACGAAGGCGCAAAGGAAACTACTCTCGATGTTTCTGAAAACTCTTCTTCGGCAACCTTGTGACTAGTGTCGTTATGGAGCGTTTGCTTTGTTTCCCACTAGAGACAAACTTCGTTCACATGAGATCGAAGGATGGGAGCTCAAACAACGAAACACATGGAGCCCTATCCCTCCACGTCACTTGCCCATTCAGGTCTTGACTGGCTTTATAGTTCCTTATATTCTTCCTGAGAATCGGCCCAAACTACATGCATGATGTAGGTGCCTTTTGAAGAACGTTGGCCATAGGCATGGCAAGTGAGAAAAGCTCATGTTACCAGGTAAAATAAACTAGTCCCAAATAAGTAAAGTCTCCCTTCCGTAGAAACTCAAAAGAACTCAGGCATTTACTTCAGACTGCGTTTTATAGTCCAATAACTGACGAGAGACAAACATAAAACTGACCAATGAACAGGTGAAGAAATAATGGGGTATTTATCGCGCCCCCTTGTGTACAAAAAATGTGTAAACATTACTAGGTTAGCATGCAACCGGGAAGAGCCCACACAATGGAAAATTTTATGTACATTCTAATTGGTACCTAGGTGCAACAATGATGTGTAGATGTGGTACCGTAATCACAAGCAAAAGTTGAAGACGACCGATTTTGTGCGAAAAGCATCGATGAAGTGATCACATTCGGTGAAAATTAGGGTGATGCCAATTTCGTTTGTGGAATCTGTTGTGACCACGAACACGATGGGCCCCGGTGTCCTGATAATCGCGGTACTTCCTGCGACGATGACGGTGATGGCCGTGATGACGACGCCCATCCTTGTGTCGCCATTCGTTAGAACCATTGTGTCCCTTATCGGACTTTTGTGATTTGCGTTTTCTCAGATGTTCAGAACTATTCACAGTGTGATTGTCTGCCTTCCGAGAGAAATCTTTGTGTGTAATAGGGATCCAAACAATGCTGGAATCCGAATCGCTACTTCCAGCGGACGTCCGTGCTCTTTTTCCAAGATTCGTCGGCGATGAATTGGATGACAATGATCGGGAACTGGCCTGAAGGCACAATGAAAGGTAAACAAATATGGAAGATGCACTGAGAAATTATGAAAAAGGCCTGAATATACTAGATTCAGACTGACGTGATAATCCACACTATACAACCAACTACAAACGATTTAAGAATGTCTAGGTGGAGAACAACTCAAAAAACAGATCCGTAATTTGAGCAAGATAGCGCCAACAAGCCACATTGTAATTTTTACCGGTGTTGATGTCCAACGTAGAGAATAGTACGCAAAATAAACGAGATTATGGTTCACGCTCTATGAAGGAAACAGTAGTAGGTGTTCAAATGACACTTCTTCCATAAAACGTTACCAAATAAAATATCGATACAAGCTGGCTAAAATACCTGTTGTTAAGCTAGGGGAGCGTTCAGCCCTACAATTAAATACTAAGTAGAGTAATCTGGTCGCACACAATTAGTGTGAAAATACGTTGGGAGATTTGTGCATTGAAGTCATTGGATTCCCGAGTGGGTACCATTTACTTGAACGGAGGTCCACGTGCTGAACTAAGTGTACGCGTTTTCCAGTGGCATTGAGCCCCGCAACCATACGTCTATAGGACGTAGGATACAGTATCACATCGAATTCCATACAGTAAACCATTTTTCAGAGAAACCACTTCTTTCGAGAGTCTACAACAACGTTCTCCGTCTGCCATGACCCGATGGACTGATGATGATGATGGTCACCTTTTAGTAGATGAGTCCCCTTAGAAGTTAGGCTCTCTTTTGAGGGAGAAGCCGCGTAAATATTTCTGGAAACCTCTCATCTATGAAATCAGATTCCAGACCTGAACACGCTGGAAGACAGATGCGACCAAACATAAACGACATAAGAAGCACAACGAAAACACTTCAGAATAAATTGGAAGGGCGATATGAAGTGAAAGAATCAAACTAAAAGCCTAGGCATTAATGTTCTCGCTACTAGCATGGAGGAATCACCAACTGGCACTTAACCGAAAGTGTAAGCAATGACATAAGTATGGTGAACTAACCGCATTGGCTGAGAAATAGTGAGTATCCGTCAGTATGGATTCAGCCCGTTGGAGCGAACTCGATTCCCGTTCTGAAGAAATGTCGGGTGAATGCTTTCGTTTGCCGGAAAAGCAACTATGGAACATTGTCGTACTAGAATCGTCGTGTTTCACAGAACTCGGAGATGAGTAGTTAGTTGAACTAAGATGCGAAACCGGGGTAGGTCGTTCTGTCCACAGTTCAGTGGATTCGTTTGAGCCGTACAAAAGCTTCAACAACAAGAGACAAATGAAGTATGCTGAGGCCAAATGGTGAAGTAGTCTCATTTGTGAATTAAGTTACTATTACCTGAGGACTCAGCTGAATTTACCGTTCATACTATTCATCAACTGAATACACAAACACATGAAAAACAACAGTTGAACCTCCCACCTGATGAACTAATACCAAAAAACGTCGAACCCATTAGTAGTAAGTTCCTTGGATGACTTCTACAAGGAGGCAGGTGTTGATATCGTCCAGATGACCTCACAGTCCCAGTCCACCTTGCAAAGACAACGACGCACAAATGTGATAGCGACAAGCTAAGCAGGATATCAGTGGCTGCATTTTACCAACAGGAGTAAATCATTTTGCTTGGACCTTACATTTACGTAAAGGAAGATTCCCAAATTAAAACAACATTTATAAAGCT
The DNA here is from genome assembly GCA_003604175.2 of Clonorchis sinensis. Taxonomy (NCBI): domain Eukaryota; kingdom Metazoa; phylum Platyhelminthes; class Trematoda; order Opisthorchiida; family Opisthorchiidae; genus Clonorchis; species Clonorchis sinensis. The sequence goes on from CM030369.1 coordinate 97,143,803, forward strand.
CACAATGCAGGACGTTTGGTGGTAGCCTAGGAGTGAAACTTTCTTGTTCGCGGGACAACCACATTAACAAAAGGGATAAGCATGAAAATGCAATCTAAGCAGGATAGTGCATTCCACCAGAGCCCCCAGAAGACTATGAATAAATCTCACCTGTCGAACAGAAGGTTTGTTGGGGGAGGGAAGCATTGGCTGAGGTGCCGATTTAGAGGACGATCCATTGGTAGGGACCTGGGACGCGGAAGACCCATTTGGAGAAAGCTGGGGAGCTAGGGATGCAGAAAAAAGCTGTTGGTTTTGTGGTAGACGAGAGTTTAGACAGCACGCGGATAAAAAAGCACCTAATATGAGGGTATGTGATTCAAGCCTAGCCCTTAGTTATTGATGGCCTAGTCGACCTGAGACTCTCCAGGCCCTCGTGTTCCGTGCAAATGGCATGGCGCCCATACACCGAAAGCTGAGGCTACTCACGTGTATCCTGAAATGATATCTCTGTCCGGGACAGTGAAAATGGCCGAGACTATGCCGAGCTGCATAACAATTAACTGTAACCATGTTCGGTATAACGATGCTATGCTCCGTAAAACACTCAGTTTCCACCGGAACCCAAAGCTAATCTATCCCATTTGATGTACATTGAACCGAAATTTATCCTTGGTGAAAGCCTCCGTTATTCCGTATAACTGTATAACTGAGAGATGTACACCCAACAAAGGCTCTCACTGCTGATAAATTTACGCCCAATGTACAACGAATGGGATGAGGTAGCTTTGAGTTTTGGTGAAAAAGAGTACTCTAGGGAACACGGTCACAATTAACTTACTGATTGGTTCAAAACAGAAGCTAGTTCTGCCACAGCCAAATTTTGCCACAAACAACTTTTTCCATGGCCACCAGACATACTTCTTTTGGTGTGTGCTGACTAGCACAACACACGCGACAGAAAGGAAGCGGAAAAAAGCCGATACTAATTAAAATACATAAAACGGAACCATTCACTTCGTGGTACATAAAATGACCTTCTTCAATAATGAATTGAATGAAGTCGACTGTCCCTTGGAAGTATTCACGCATCGTCATCAAGGACAGCAACATCAGTGTTGACACTGATGCTTCACTGCCGTAAAATATTCACTCTGTGAAGGGAAATTCCTGATGCAGTATTAGAAGAGGTATATGGGTACCTGTTGGCTCCTTTGAGCAACCTTTTAACACTGAATAAAGTGTAAACCAGGTGTCTACTCAGTCAGTCGGACAGCAAACAAGAATATGCAACTGTGCATCGACCGGCCTATCAGGTTACACTAAGCCTCACAAAAGTTTGAAAGTGCAAAAAGTTCACCAAACCTAGCTGCTATGAGTAAGTTTGCAGGTTTGAGTGATAGTACGTTCAAATGCTATCCTCAACATCCCACGTCCCTGTACCTCTTAAACAGTTCAAGAGTCTGGACTTTACATGTCTACTAAGCCTTCGCCAGGACAATTCCAATGCCTCCGAAGAGACTAATATCAAGTCTAGAAAACACTTCAATATTTTGAAGCTGATGTCTCTAAAAACATTCTATTTCCATCCGAACCATGCATGAGTGACGGTGATCATCCTTTAGACTGCCTATGAAATCGACAAAAATCATTATCAAGCGCGGAAAATCCGCTCTAGAGAGAATTTGTTCTATTGACTGTGAATAAGTCTCAAGAACTCAACACACCATTCATGACATTCTAGTTCACTAGTTCGTCACTTCAAAACTTTACCCATCTTGTTCTACTTGTCTCACGCGAACAACATGCGTCAAAACGATTTAGTTAGTGCCAGGTGTTGACTGCTGATGTAACGACAGTCAGTGAGCTCGCTTTAAACCAATGATACTCCTGACTCGCAACTGTCACCCGCTAACTGGTGGACTTTTAGTACAGAACAACGCCAGAAACTCCGGGGATCTCCTGATTGTTGCTGTCACCAAATGAAACAAAAAGCACACCGTACGTGATACGCCGCCCTCGGCTTCAGTTAGCCTGCAAATGCGATTTTCGTTGGTAAAGCCCTCTGGGTTAAACCCGAAGGTGGTTCACTCTTAATAATATTCGCATAACGTCATCATCTTCAGCTGTAAACCGCGTACATTTTGTACCGTGCTCATAGCTGCCACACCTTCGTTCGCCGATGATCCCGAAAGATATTGGTAGACAACTAGGCACTGGAGCCAATGATTGATGTCACTGACGCATGAATCAAGAGTGACAGTGGGTTTTTTCACTGGGGAGACAGGAGACGAAACGGTGCATTGAAGGCAATATCTTGGATGCACGTCTGTCAGCGTGTTTGATTACTAATATGTCCGTCCACGGTCCCCATCCACAGACGGTAATGACTAGCGTAACTCAATTAATTGGTAATGGCTTTCCACTTCGCTGCTAAGTCGTTGCTTAACCTCCACTGGCTCGCTTCCAACCTCCATGTGGTTGTGTGAAAAGAGCTGCCCGATGAAGCTGGGCGACTGGCCTACGGAGTATGACCAACCCAGCGCAGCAATCAGTTCATCGATCGTAGTCCATAGATGTAATTCGACCTAGTTCAGCATTACTGAGCCTATGTTCCCACCAGACTCGGGGAATTCTCCGAGTACACCAACAGTCAAAAGCTGAACGTTTTTAACGTCCCCATTACGCAGTGGACAAGTATCTGACTCACATATGGGGCGCACCGCAACTTTCTAAACTTGATTTTAGAGAGATAAACTGGCGTCAAGCTTACGCCACAAATAATACAGGTTGATAAAGGCTGCCCCGGTCTTCTCGATCTGGATGGAAATACCGTCTTCGGCTGGACTATCGAGACTGATACAGCAGCACTCTACACATTCGCATAGCGTGAAATCGGTCAAACATGATTCTATCGAGGGGGGTCTTAGAGGAATAGGTATTATTTACGGTGTAGTTCGGTGCTGAATGAAACCTACTCAGTCAAGACCGTTGAAGTTATAGACAGGACCAGCTGTAGCATCCTTTCGGTGCCTAGCTGCCATGTAACCCGAAGGAAACACGAGGGCTGAGATACTGCCCGGCTGCCCAAGACTAGACAGGGGAAGTCGACAGGCAGAGGCAGGGTTCGAACCACGGACCCTTGGATTAGTAAGTTCGCGCCTTAACCACTGAGTCCACTGGAACTTCGTCAAATACAGAAGTCACCTTCGTTCGGTATTCCCGATTAAAACTCACCACACACCGTAGAGTTTTAGTCAAGTTCGAACGTTCAGCTGGCGACTAAAATTATCCACAGCATTTGCGCAGCGCTTTCCCCCAAGCGTTCTGTCCAAAGGGGATCAAAGGAAGTCGTTCTACTGGATCCCATTGTAGGGGATCTCTATAATAGCACAAAGTGGATTTCTGCACTTGAAGTACTGGAAACATGAACTTCAAACTGCGGGCAAGTAACCCAAAGAACACGTGGACTTCAAGGCCTCATAGTCTTGAACAACAACACGGCTATCACGTGTTTGAATTCTGCGATTTAAGCAAACTCAATGAGGTCACTAGCGATTGAAACCCTTGCTTGAGACATCTCCGGTGACTCATTAGATTGCGTATCAAATTAGGCATAAATTCCAGTCGTCTGCTTTTCACAAACAAAGCTTTACCGTAGGAAAATGGAAAAATATCGCGCCAGTTGCAAATTCTCCATACCAATGTTATTCGGTATCATTGGCGAGCATACTATACTTTGATCTCCCATGAAACCGTTGTGTTCATATACTTGCTGGGTCGTTCGCTGTCTTGTTCACGAGATAGAGGAAAACACCTCCTGCAAGAAAAGGTCACTTCTAGGAATAGGACAATTTCGTCGGTCCACTGAACTCCCATTTAACGTCTGGGATAGTCCGAAAAGATCATTTTGGTTGGTCGACAGTAAATAGACAACCTCCTATCATACGAAGAAGAGTCGTGCTATAAGGTCAGTGCTCTCAAGTACTTTGGAAATTCAGTTGAACTCAGAATGTGGTAGGCGAGCTTCAAATTCCACTATGCTGATGAAAGGTGGTATCAGTTGAACAATTCACTGACGCCACAAAAAATGAAAAATGGCGGTCCCTGATTGCACTTACCGGCATTCCGAATGCGCATGAGATTCGGATTGAACACTATACGGGGTGTGGAAGAAATGGGTTGTACTAGGTTCTTGGCAGAAGTCGTCGGGACCGCATTTGGACGGTGGACAGTGACAGTTGTGGAAGATAAGTCTGGTGGGTTTGATGTAGGCAAGGGAATTTGATCGACGGGGATTGTAACCGGTATAGTATCGGGTTTTACCGTTGTCGTGGGTGAATACATTTCACCCTGTGCTTGCTGGGGACGATGCGCAGGAGTCGGATTCACCTGTGAAATAGACAACTAAAAATTAACCGAGGTCACAAAGCTGGTAAGCCTAAGGTAGCAGCGTCAGAAAAAACAGCATGACTTACAGCCTCATAAAATAGTAAGTAAGGTGCCTGACGGAGTACATGCTCCGGATTGGTGGAGTTTACCTGAAAAGGGATGAAAAACACATCCGTAAACAAAACGGATACCACCGACCACATGGTGCCAAATAGGAACTAGCGTCGAGTTAAATGAATGTAGCGCTACGACAATGCCAGAGTGCTTGATGACAAGGGATCACAACACAAATCTGCGAATGTAGCGCTGCGACAATGCCAGAGTGTTTGATGACAAGGGATCACAACACAAATCTGCGTGGTGAGTCGACTTGAAAACATCGCGGAGGACAACGGGATTTGGTCAGTGGCTGGGTAGGTACGGATAAGTGAGTAAGTCGGACTAAGTCCATGTGTGATCAGCTTATTCGGCAAGCTGGTGCAGTATCACTTCGCTTACCTATTTAACCAGAGGTTATGGTCATATCACGTATTGCCAAAACAATGGTCAAACGCATGGGTGAGAGGCAACTGCTTAACCATATAACCCGATCGACCGATTCGATAATTCAGCGGTTTACAAAGTCTACCTATCGTTTGGATGAAGCCACGATCAACTTTACGATGGCATTGACACAACGGTGTTTTTAGCTAATCCGTAAGGACCACAGCAAAATCCAGTCCGGCTTATCTATGCTTATTAGTCATGCCATGTGTTTCAAAAGGCACGTTCAAACGAGTGCGAGTTGGTCCTCTACTGTTTCTACCAAAAGTCCTATTGGATCACTGTATACCGTAAAACAATCGCTACAGAGGCAGGATTCACAAACTAGACAGAATCTAGTTGTCAATCAAGAGTATTGACACACTGCGTATTCACATACATCGTGTTGAAACTTACAAAGCTGTCATTGTGTGAATACCATGTTCCATTGCGCCGCGTAAAGGCCACGTAATGGCCGCTTCGACAACTATGGCCTTCGTGGTTAACGGTGGCATACAACCGATAGAGCACAGGAGGTCCTTTGTTATCGGTCATAAATGGCCGCAGGTTGAAAGACGAGGGGAATTCGACACGATGGTCCAGCTTGTGGTTTCTAGAAAATCTGATAAATGAGAACCAATAAATCAAGTAAATCAGTATTAGCGGAATCAATCACGTCAGATGGGTTCAACACACGGTACTACATCCCACCTCATTAGCTGAGCACATACAGATCAATCAACGGGATATTCAGAGTCATTTCTGGACAACCTAAGCGAGACCTCAAATATATGTAGACGATGGACTGTGCGCATACCGGTTGGGTCAATGCCTGAGCAACTTTGCAAACAAACAAAATAGTCTACCAGTTCTATCCAATACAGGGTCATGGGATTTCTTACTTCCTAACACCGAATATGGAACTGACAGCCAACACAGTCCTGTAAACCCACAAAGAGGAGTCGCTATTTTGAGGAAGGACAATGGAGAAAAAATACCAAGAGGTCATAAAACCCAGGTATCCCATTGCGTTAGAGTGCACGATAAAAAGGCCAGTTTTCTGGCGATATGCAGTGAGACTCACCTATTGAACTGAATAATTAAAATCGGCGCACCTTGGAAAATGGTGGACCGTCGCACTGCAGCACGCAGCTGTCGACAATTCTCACATTTGTAGGCGTTTTGGCCGCACAACTCCTCATGGCGAATGTAGTTGAATAAGCATTGCTGGAGTAGAGATAAACAAAGCAAAATTGTTTGGTAAAAGTGCACAGCTGTCGCTAAAAAATGATACAATATGGCATTCGGGTGGGCCGAAGAGCCACTGAAAACCTAACGGTCGTATGACGCATCCGAGTGAGTTGGAAAGGTACGCAGTTGGTTTCGTCAGAAATGTTCACTTCGTTCTAACCAGAAGTCAGACCAATCTGACTATGATGAACAATGAGTTTACTCACCCAACTAACCACCTGTCCTGGGGGGAAATAGAACAATTAATAAACCGAGTACTTGAAACCTTAATTGCATGTTACGATTACATACAAGGTATTACTGTTAACGAGGAAAACGACAAGGCCTTTCACAAGTATCATTTTTTTTCGTTCCAGAACGTGCTCGGCTCTTGGTTATCCATATGCCAGCTTCGTGGAGACACCGCAGCCACCCATGCAAATAGCCAGAGGTGACATTCAAAGATGGATACCTAAGATGTTTACCATTAGTCCTGAGTTGTAAACCTTCCCCTCATTTGGAGCGTGCATGATCCAACTTGCTTCTAATCAAGTTACAAACAGAACATCAACGTCGAAAGTGAGACCTTGAAGCCGCACAAATGCTCCTGTTCGGATGGGTAGGTCTACTAGGGCGAAATCAACATTTAGTAAAATCGGTGTAAAAATGGGCCTAATGTGGTACCGCAATTTTGAAGTGGCTGCGTTGGTGAGGTGATGCAGAAGTACATGCGCATCCTTCATCCGGATTTCGCCGATCATCAACATTGTTACCTAGTGGTAACGACTTGCTACGGTAGGTTGAAAGAGGTAATGGTGCAATAGTCTGTGTGCATAAAAGCGCGACATTGAGTAAAGCCTATCTTTGCATACAATTAGTAGCGCTACTCGCTTCAGAGTTCAAACCCAGGGAGACGATAACTATTAATGCGGCTGGCAATGGCGTTTGGGCAACGCTGCTAGGTCACGACCTTACCTTCCCAAGACAGTTCTCATTCTGCACATGGGAGGGCAAAAGCAGGTCCTCGAGGAAGTCGGCTTACTGGCGAACGGAGCACACCACCAGACCATAGAATACTGCAGAGCATCAATTCAATGTGTGGAATACTTTCTGCAAAAAAGTGTAAGCAACTCAGCAGTCATGATCCAACTAGAACAGTGTTCCGAAGACACAAATGGTCGAACATAGTTTATAATAAGCTGCACTCAGAGGTGAAGTTTCTGATCCACAAATTAAGGAGCACAATGCAGCACTGTAAAAGCAACCCTCAGCACGAACCGAAGTTAACTCTATATGACATACGCTTAAAGCTAGAGAAAGTCATTGTCATTCCCTCCCGGGATTAAGTGTAACCCACAGCTGGACCACAGGTTTGACAGAGCCAGTTACGCGGAAATCGGTCTACCATCCCGATCGGCACTTCCGTAAGCATGCGGTTCGGGCTTTATCCCACCCTGTCTTGCGGTACCACTTAACACGTTTGCAGTCTTTGAACGCATACCAAATCATGCGGTGGGATGATTCGGGCCAATGTAAGTTGTTTACATTTCGATGGGATCCGATCAGTGAAGACCGATCCAGTTTGTTTACTCGACTTTTGTCAGTCAAATTCCTGACAGTATTTCCACTCTACAGACGCCACGCTGGCAGAGAATTCCCTCACAGCATCGGGTTCAAACGGAAGACCCCTGTGATCAAACAGTTGGCGGACAGTGGGGGTGAAGTCGATTGTGCTCTCGTCCGGCGTCTTATTCCTTCTGGGAACCAACAACCGGAAGTAAAGATACGAGCGTGCCCCGTCTACCATCGAAAAACTTCATTCGCCAGTCTTTTCGTAATACATTGGTGCTACGTACACGAGGAACGTTCGAGAGGTAAATACAGAAGCAACAATTGTCGCTTGAACACTGAGGCACGGAATTGTAACACATGTTAAGTGCTTTTGTAGATGTGTCGATCGTAAGCATGAAGGCCGAATCTAGGGGACGCCGATAAGGTAAGCGGTGATAAGCAGGAGAACCAAGAGTGAGTTTGCATACCAAAAGTCACGGGTTCAGTAAGAGGAAAAAGTAAACACTTCAAGAAATGGCTGGATCCATGAAAGGAATACGTTGATCTTCCAAGACCTGTGGTATTTTTTAATTAGGCTTCCTCAGATGAGTATAAAAACAGTAGCAGTTCAGCCATCAAAACCATTATTCTACATTAATCGACTAAATAGCTACAGGTCAGATGCCGTTTCCACTAAGAAGTTAGCAGAGTAACCCGAATGTAAATGAAGTAACGTACCTGCAAACTACGTCCGTTTGTGATATCCATGGAGAGATTGAAACACTGTTCGTCACGAGCGGATACCTTTCGACAACTGTGGCACGTGACTGGAATATGATGTGCACACATTGTAGTTTGAAAGAAATATCAAGTGGACAGACTTCTTGTACAAGAAAAAGCGAAAACGAGTGGACAAGTGGATGAGGGGGCACCGAAAGTCGCGAGTGCTACAAATATTGCCTACTGAACAACGGATAGTGAGTTTAAATACACCCACCGTATATTCTCCAAGATTCCAGTAAGGTTATCGATTTGTCATACATTCAAGGAATGAACAAGATCAACACGCCCGTATTAAAGAAGAATATCCCCAAATCGCATTCGGCCGTGGAAATGCATTCTACTTAGGACTAGTAACCGAAATTCAGGCCAGTCCCAGAAATAAATCACTGACACATGTTTGATTTTTGGCTCTGAGCACTGCAGTTTTTAAGTGAGACGCCAAAAATTTGATTAGATCTGGAAGGTGCAAAAACATCAACGGGCGATCAAAGCGCTCACATATGTTCCAGTAGGAGCCAGTGACGATGTGGTCTACTTAGGTACGAGCCTAGTTTTTTGTGAGGCACTAGATGACCAAAAAAATTTGACTAATCTGAAAATCGGTGCAGCAAGTGCTCATACGTTACTATTTTACCATTATTGTTATTTTACTGCTATTGTTAGTATTGTCATCTGGTAAAACTTATTACCGTTATTAAGTGTTCCAGATGGCTGCCAAATTTAACCAGCAACCCTCATTTAGGCCAACTGCGTTCACATACCATCAGAAATCGAATGATGTGGGTACTGCAGCTCGCGACAAGATACCATCTAACCAAATAGACAGCGGCAGATCTTACGTTATGAAGTTTTTCTCAGCAATTCCCAAAGAATCACAGTCAGACGCCTGGTGAACATGAAGTCAAATATCGATCCCAGTAGATCTTGTCAGGCTGCAGTCTCCGATCCCTCGGTGGTGAACGACTACGTTACAAGTTACATGAGAGTACATTACTTGGGTTTGGGATCATGTTTAGGACAGATAGCATATGTGAACGTCAGGCGAATCCAGCTCATAACGATTGAATAAGATTTGGCAAACAGGAATTTGGCCAAAAGCATCAAAACCTACCTTCAGAACGAACGACTCCACCAAATATCCGTCGAATCACATTGGTTTCCGCGACGGCTCGAGAAACCTTTCCAAACCCGGCCATTGTATTGTCCTCCATACGCGACAGAAGCCCAAGAAGGAATTCATGCGCATCCTCTTGCTGATACGGACGTAAGTTGGGACAAATCGCTACAAAGATTATGAAAGGTACACAAGCGTAGTCAGACGAAAAGAAGTAACTGGGCAAGAGAGTCTTAACTTATTGGCTAAAAATGTGCGCCCTACCTAGGGAATCATTCACGAACAGAAACAATCTGAACGTGATGTGCTACGCTGTAGTATGCTAACAATGACAACCCAATCCTACCTGAGGGCGGGACATGAACACCACCTATCGAATATCCCGTACTTCTAGATCCAGTTATCTTTTGGTCGCACCAACTTAGTTGAAATCTGATGTCTGAAACAACCCCGTGGGTTCCGAAGATGATTGTGTACAACATCACATCACAACACTTGTTAGACGGGTCACCTAGACCCTTCATTCGAACGTATGGACTCTGATTGCGTGAATTCACTGTTGTTTCTGGGTAAATTCGACGACACAGACTGCAGTTTTAAGAGGCGAAACAGAACGTAAACGGACACTAGTAATACGGAAAACTTCGGTCAGAACGAATAAAAAGTGTGAAGATAGGCGTGAAAGTAAAGGTCCGGCAAATAGCCGGACCAATAGCCATCTATACTTTGTCGACGTTCCAATGATCTCAAGACAGCAAGCTAGGTGTCTGCGAAAACGGAGGTCGTGTCGCCAATGCAGAACGGCAGTTTGGTATTATCAGGGAACGAGTCAGAAAATTGCAGTTTGCTCACTAGGCCTTCTATCCACTAGTGGAGCCAGAAGTAACAGTTAGAGCCCCAGCGGAGCAGCCTTGGGAGATCACTCTGAGAGGGAGAAAGGGAAGGAGAGGAACAGTGTCTCCAGCAGTAGTATCACCTCATCTGTTCGCAGGTGAATGCTCAAAAAAGAATCACGACATATGTTTTGCGTTACCGGTAATCTTGTAACAGGTCGAAGTGAACAGTTGCAGTCCACCATGGGTTGGTTGCTACTAGAAAGTATCCGTGAGCTTCTATTGTATCCCGCGCTAAGTTGTTGTTTATTCGTTGTTATCCATTGATCACTCAAGTTGTTCACGTAGGTATGCGTTCTCAAAATAGCCACTTTATCGCAGTGGCAACGACTGTCTTGTAATTCACTTCCAGAAATGCACACTGAGCGTTAAAGGCCAAAGGTACTACGTAATACGTGAAATAATATTCGTCCAACTGTAACACCCTTTCGGTGCCTAGGTGCCATGCCACTCGAAGGAAGCACAAGGGCCAAGGTACAGCCAGGTTACCCAAGTCTACACAGGAGCCGTCGAAATGCCGAGGTCAAGTTTGAACCGCGGACCTTCCAGTCAGTTCGCGCCTTAGCAAACGAGATCTCCTGAGCTCATACAACGAGAGAAACGTAATTTGTCCTGAAAGTGCAACGGTCAAGCCCAACTCCTGGAAATTACTACAACCTAACACTATAGTTGACACTCGTAAACATACTCAAAACGGTGTACAAGGCTCTTGAGGCAAACGCAAATGAAAGAGAATACCTAGGGAAGGGTACAGACCTTTTAACACTATGCACGTTAACTGACTCCTCTCTACTTGATTTATAACCTTCGTAAGTACTGAACTACTACAGACAGTAGACAAATCGCACAGAAACAAGTCGCCAATGCAAGCGGAATCTCAAGTAATTAATCGCTGCTATTGTAGTATTTTATTCTCTTGCTAGTGCTGTTCCGTTTTGCCAATACAGCTCCTTCAAATGCGACAGCTTTGTGCGCACCAGACGTCAAACAACAGTGGGAATCGAACAAAAACACTACAATGTTAAGATCTCAGTGGGCTATGGTGGACAGGAAGGAGAACATTGGTATCGGACAATTATTTTGGCCAGCCGAAAGGAAAGATTAACTTTGTTCAATGGTCGGGTTCTGGTAGCATAGATCAGAAAAAACTATGTCAAACGCACTTCGTTTCACCGATGATTCGGAAGCAGACCCTGTTGATATACTGACGGAAATTTCCTCCCCCATGAGATGGTAGAACGGAACACTGACTTGGTACTTGTGTAGTAGAAATCTATCGTACCGTACGACAGGCCGACGATTCACAGCTCCAATTCCTCATTATGTGAAACGTTAGTTTTAGTAATAACAGTCAGCTTGGCAGTAAAACAATGATGGGTTATACCTGACGGCATTTCAGAGAAATCATACATAATACTTGGAGGACTCAAGTATCATGTCAAGGGGGACTTCGAGACCGTCGTAACTGTGAACATCTACAAATAAGCACTAATTTGTGGTATCAGGTAATTTGTGCTTTTCCGGCACTTTGGTAACACTAAAGCGGCGTTCACTATAGCCACAACCAACAAACAAGATCGGACACAAAACCGAACCATGAATATAAATAATAGCGAGTCCTCTCGAGTCCCTAATTATGACTGAATCCGGACATAAAGTGGATGGACCTTTTGTGCAGTGAGCAATATCACAGCAACCACCCCTCAGTAGTCGTAGCCAGACAGCGTTTGAAGAACAACACAACTTATGTTACTGACGTCTCACATGACTATGGTGGCTTTGAGGAATCGGAGCAAGTTCGTTGTCCAATTTGGGAATGACAGCCGCAACACGGGGGGTCTGCACTCTGCCCGTTGGGACCAGGTCTCGAGGGTTACTGCTATTCTAATGTCAAGTACGAAGGCACAGTGGAGAAGAAGAACAAACCACTGACAGACCCCAACTGAGGACAATCCCGACCTTATGTCCAGTAAATCTGTCAGTTGAAGGTGCTGATAGCCATTCACTCTTACAGTTAGTCTGACACATGATCAGATACAGTCCGAGTTATCAGCTATGGCGTCCACCAAACAAGATAGGTAGATGAGTGCGGTCGGTAGATCGCACAGGCCCAGATAGTATTAACTGAAAGGTTTAGGATAAGATACAATGCGCGGGTGAACGGACGAAACCAAAATATGCATCGTGTCTCTCTGTCTGTCGAAACAACCTTCTGCATGCCATAAGTACCTAGGATGACCCTCAAAGGTGAATGTAGACGGAAAATGACTAGGCAGTTGCGTATAGATCGAAAAAAAACAAAACATCACTCTATGACAGACATGTTCGATTGAATATAAGCTACATAACACGTGACCTAAGGTGAAGCGAAAACCTACGACCGGTAGTATTACAATGCAGTACCAGTGAATACAATTCCGAAAACCATAGCGAGCGCTGCCCTCAATGAAATGCTTACAATTAAACTGCATCTTGTAAATATTTAACCAACTCGGCTAATCCGTGATGCAACTATGAATCTAGCCGGATAGGGCATGAGGCCAGCCAATAAGACAACCTCCATTTCGGACTGGCCTTTGGTTAAACCAGGGGGGATACAGTAAAATATATTACATCCATCAGGAATGCATCAGCAAAACTCGAGCGACATTTGCCATACTGAGCCGTTTCTGAGATGAAAGACGAATTTCACTGACTCTGAGGAGCCATGTACACATGGTAACTGTGACGGCGGCCTTACTTTATGGTTTTCATTCCCACTCATGCTGTCAAAAGATTCAGAGCGGGCAAGACGTAACAAGGGTGTGTGAAACAAAATTGGCTACAACCAAACTGAGAATCATCCTTCGCCGGTGCGGTAGTGTTCTACGAGATTCAAGTTAGCCCAGCCAGGTGGATCCCGCACACAAACCAAATCCGGCCGACAAATGCGCGGATCCCGCATACCGGACCGTGTGAGTTGAGTCTAGAGATGCTTCTGGACCATTGCGGAAGATTCATTACCTGTTCCGTCGGAGGCTCAAACCGAACATAAATTACTCCGCGACGCTAGACAGACAGGATCCGCAAGCTAGTGAAGCCACTGCAAGTAAGCCACCGAATTCGAAGCTACGTTAAAAAAACTTCAAGGGGATTCATCACCGATAAAGCTTGCAGTTAGGCGCTGCTATGATCAAGAAGCCTATCCCACAAACGATTGGCCGAATGATCGGGCCGCTTGCCAGTCTAGCATCAAGGCAAGCTCTGATTGGCTGAAAGTCTGGACCCAACAGCGAATCATGATCCAGTATGCACCGAATACCGGTTGTCAGTTGTCCATCCAGAGGGCGAGGGAATTTCCAGAATGTTGTCGCCGAATACACTTTATACACGAGGCACTGTGCATGCGTTTTTTCACCTGGTTTTGGGCATTAATACACGTTGTGTACCTTTAGTGGTTTTGACGGGAACGCCAGCTTGGAAGATTTAGACCGACAACTAAGCTGAGAAAATACCATTTACACCAGCCAGCGGAACCACTGCACTTTACCTGCAAACGCTTGCCTACAAACTGGCTTTTATGTAACCTTGTTAACCAAACCGCTTTTGTTCGGTCATATATGATTTCCTAAACATGTTTCCACCATGAGAACAATCTATCGTTCTGATAAGGCATTACCACAACATTTGCAGCATTGGCTTAGAACAGCATACGCGCTGTAACTTGCACACACAGGCCTATACAAACTCATCTATGAAACATCAGTCACACGAGTCTTGAGGACACACAGGGCGACCTATGTTTGGAGCGATCTCCTAAAAGGTATTACTTCCAAGCTAAATCTCATGGGACCAGACTGAAGTTACCCCAACTGAGAGAATGCTGCACATACGCTCGAGGTTCCATAGTACAAAATTGAGATTTTAGGATCACGTCCAAAAAACAAGTGCACAAATTATGACGACAGACGAAATAAAATGGCAAGTGACAATTTTAACTATTCGGTCACTAAGGGACTTTAAGAATCATTGGTAACGTATATCCTCGACCGTACCGAAATTCCGATCTCGACCATCTGGTATGCGTGACAAGCGCATTTGCCACCAAGTGTTTAGAGCCTTCTAAAAGCAGATGAATTAACCTATCTGAACAGAAAAATGTGACTGCAAATATGTGGTCGTTAGGCCGCAGTCGCAAATGAAGACCCGGTAGACGCTTCTCTCTAAATTAACACGCTAACATTCCTCAGCGCGAAATTTGTTTCCGCGTAACAGGTTGCAAGTTGGGTCTATTTAGACAACCAAAAAGTATCCTAATTACACCTTCAAGCAACCGACATAGCCTACTATCAGTGAAAGCATGTGCCGGTTTTCGTTCTCAAATGAAAATTACCAATTCTACTCATACTAACATTGATCAATAAGTTGCCCACAGGAAGAACAATCCCATAAAACGAACGAAACTTCCTTCTGAAATGTCGTCAGCCGAGCAGCCAGTCAGCACGTGACCACGTGATGTGGTTTCCGTGATTGAACAATGCGTGGCGCTATATCCTGCTGATCACTGGCTCGTCGCTGAGGTGGAGGGTAAGAAATTCCTGAGTTTTTCAGATGAACATTGCTGATGATTTCAAATAAGGATGAAACAGCTGTATATTACTTCAGCGTAGACTGGTTTGATTTACAGGGTGAAATTACATTTGAAAACTTACAACGCAACTTCTATACTGTGAGTGCTAGCAAAGCATTTTTGATTCCCGAAACCTTTAGTAGCAAGGTGGAGATAAGATAGATGCGTTTCTTTCTGAGATACCAATATTCTTAACCAATGGAGTTAGACGTAAATGGCTTTGAACCACTTCAACTCGTCAACCTCTTTGCTCCAAAGAACCTTGGGAGTGTTGTAACAGAGCTGAGATAGTTGGCATCATAACTTTCTTATTTTCTGTTTTTTATTTGCACCTCACTCCTGTGCGGTGACATGGAAATTACAATACTTTGACTAGTTTTCTTCCGCTGAGCAGTCCTAACGCCGGCTCTGAAAATGCCGACCACCGGCTAAGCATCATGTTGTTTTGTATAAAATATCACTCCAAAAATCACCTAAGGATAAGACCTAACACGGAGAAAACGAATGGCTGGATAGAGCGGACCACGCAGTAATGGTGATTCTTTTAGACCGGCGCGTTCCAAGAATGTGTCATAAGAGTTTGGGGAACAGTTTTTAGAGGTCATGAGCTTCCTGCTCGAGTTTGAGTTTCAAGGAACGGGTGATAACCAGAAGAGTGGTCACTACACGGGGGGCTGGTTTGTAATAGCAACCAATAAATTAACCTTAATACTACCAAAATGAACGTCGATGTTGGTCACTAGTTATTTGAAAGCCTTATTGTGAAGAATAAAGGTGGACGGGGAAGTGATATAGTGTCAGCTTACTACAACCATTCCCAGGTGCCTACACAATCTTGATAGAAAGTGACAACGAGGACGCCACTAACATCGGTTGGCAGCCATATCTTGCAGTGTCTCCAATCAGGAGCAATGGGGATCACGCGGTCCCCATTCTGGAAGGCGAGTACCACCGACAGCACCCAAACGTTTTGTAATCTCCTTCACACTTCTGTGCCAGGTCAAGGATTGGCCACCTCTATACTCCCGCCAATCTGAGTTGGGCATGGGAAGTAGCACTCTCTTCGGCAAACGATGGTTCGGCATACCCAACACATGTCCCAACCAAAGCCCCTTCTGGTGCTAGACAGATCCTTCAATAAATAATAATAAATCGTTCAGCTGTAGCACCCTTTCGGTGCCTAGCTGCCATGCCACCCGAAGGAAGCACGAGGGCTGAGATACTGCCAGGTTGCCCAAGCCTAGACAGGGGAAGTCGAGAGGCAGAGGCAGGGTTCGAACCACGGACCTTCCGGTCAGTACGCTCGCGCTCTAACAGCTGAGCTATCTTCAATGGAAGTACCCGTTGCACAACCGAAAACTCGCTTTCTAATTGCTTCGTTACGTATTCGCCAACACCATCCCAAACGAGCTGTCGTTCTGAGACGAGTGCCGAACACCTGAAGACGTCCCAGTTCTGCTGCTCGAACAGGCTAAGTCTCACAGCCATACAACAAAACAGCCCGCACTGTAGCTTGATACACACGTCCCTTGAGATTAAGGGATACAGCACTCTGACACCATAGGTGTCCCAAATTAGCACACGCGACCCGGGCGTTGCAGACTCGTGCATTGACCTCATCTGTCACACTACACTCAGAATCGGTACAACTTCCAAGATATGTAAAACGCTCCACAAATTCCAGTACCTCTTGCTGGATTGTAAGTGGCGTGTTCAGTGACTGAATGTCCACGAGCATGAACTTACACTTTTTGGGTGTAAAGTGCATACCAAAGGACGGGATGACTTTGGTCAGTTTATCCATATGAAAAAGAAAGCAGGATGAAAATAAGGCAGTGCGTACGCTGTCACTGTCTAGCTAAGAACTGACAGCATGAATACCAGTAGTCATCAGTTATCAAGGTGGGGCCCCAGAGGATGGGGCCACGAACAGTGTGCTCCATGCTCCTTTCGAAATGTTTTTCGGGACCCATGAAGAGGAAGTCGTAGTCATAATCTTGTAGCTGAAGTGCTTCGACTAGGTTAAGAGCGAGCGCGGGTGGCCAGAATTTTCCCTTGAATTGACCACCGCGCACCGCATTTCGGTTGGCCCAATCTAGGTATCTTTACCTCATTTTTGCCTCCAGCCAATTTATAAGTAATCCACTGTTAATGTGCCACTAGTAGAAGTTGGATTTAACCGAGTGCCTCTGTCAAGCACCGGGAGTGGAGTAAGTTGTTTTCAGAAATTCCGGAAAGGGGATCGTAGTATTGAACTGCGAAGAAGTGTGTCCTAATCGAGCTGTCTATTGGGCAGCCGACTGTGGAAGCATCCAGTGTTTGGTTGTCTCCGTGGTCATCCATATTAGTGACTATTTAAGTTTCAGACGTCTAAAAGTCATTAGGCTGGACATGTTGCCATCGAGCATGTTGACGAAAAAGTTGATTCCATTTCCTGGAAGTAGTTCGGCATCCTCAAGCACAACATGAACGGCTGTTGGTATTACCTTGTTCCAAGCAGTTTTACGCAAACAGAATGCCGGAGGCATATCACAGCCTAACACAAACGAGACAAATCAAATGTCTTCTTGGGAAATAGACTTTTGTGGGGGGGGGGTAAATTTGAAAGGGTTGATTATGCCACCACATTTGGAGAAGAGCAATTCGTACTGATGCTGAACAACATATACATGTGGAAATTCACGGCACGTCTATTTACATTTGTGATGAGAACATCCATGTGAACCGCTTGTCTGTTACGTACAAGGACCCAATTGAGGCATTTGGAAGTAAGAGCTCGAGAGAACTCAATGGTTAAGGACGAACTGACTGACTGGAAGGTCCACGGTGCAAACTCTACCTCGGTATCTCAATGGCTCGTGTCTAGGCTTGAGTAACCTGGCAGTATCTTGGTCCTCGTGAGTCCTTCAGATGGTATGACAGCTATAAATTGAAAAGATCTTAGTAAACGCAAAAAAACGGAGTTCAACTCACCGCGAACGTTCCCCACAAAGTACGATGGGATGATATGTCGACCGGCAGAGTAGCCGAAATTCATCCCGTTCGGGGCTTGGGATGAACTATTGTGTTCTTTGAGCAACCGGAGTATTCCACACAAGCCGCAAAAGCGATTTTTACTCACACCGGTTGTTACCGACGCGAATTGCCCGGTGGTAGTTGTACATGCACTGAGGTTTTGATGTCGTGTGCTTATGAAGGCCACGAGCGGTCCCGTAGCGAGGAAGCACTGTAGAACGGAATTTAGATAGCATGTGTTGCCCGAATTTCCGAGCCCCAGTGGCTGACGTGGTACATACTGATTTCCCACACGACAGAGAGTCTCCAACTCATCACGATTGCAAAGAACTGTGTCGAAGCGGGACGCTAACAAAAAGCAGATGAACGATAAAATGAAACTACCTTTCACGGACCAAGCTTTTGCATACAAAGCTGCCAGGGACGCACATCTCATTGTGAATGAGGATAAGAAAAAGGAAGAAAAAGAAAAGCTTGTGGTTCGTGTGATAGGAAACATTCACCAATAAACCGAAGAAATTAGGATAAACCTGGTCAGTTCAAAAGCTGAGTTGAACTGAGTCAGAATAAATCTACACAGAAATTTAAGCCCATAAAATACATCAGGACTGCTGTGTAATCGAGTAGCCTGGATACCACTGTTACCTGCCTGGAAATACCTACTACTTACCACTGAGGTAAGGACGAAACGTTTTCACACATGAAAATGAAGGCTGAGGCTACTGTGCGAAACAGCTGCGTGTCGAGCAGCGTTGGGACTTCGGTTCCAATCGTATTTCAATGGCGTTGGAAAATCCACCGGTGGTCGCAGTTAACCATTGAGCGGCTTTTAGGACTAACCGTTTCTAACGTCCTGGAAAATAAAGCATCAATACCTCCATAAATATAAACGTGCTGGTCATTTGCGAAGAATAGCTCACCAAACCACCTCGCAATACGATTACTCGTTGTAAGCTGCTTCGGTGCTGTCTGACTACTCCCCTTTGACCTGTCTGGCGTGGGTGCACGTCGCGGAACGGAGGTTCAGCCAACATGACGCGAGAGGGCTCAGTGGTTAGGGCGCGAATTTACTGAACGAAGGTTCGTGGTTCGAACCCGACCTCCCCCGCCCAGGGTTGGGCAACCTGACAGTATCCCAGCCCTTGTGCTTCCTTCGGGTGTCATGGCAACTAGGCACCAGAAGGGTGCTACAGCTGAATGGTTTGATTTGCCTTCCCAGCCAACCAGGCTTCACGTTCGGTGCACACGTTCACTTCCACTTGACGTCTCATAATTTGTCGAGCTAAATTATGTTCCGGACCAGTGGCGACATTTTTTCCGAGATTCGAACAGTGCCACTGCTCTGTGTGACATCCAGTACTTGAGCGGGCCTGGTAGCGCCGTGCCATATTCGAAACTCCGGGCACTGTGTGAAGATGTGACGATCATGCTTGAGGACGAATTCACGTTCGACTGTTGGGCGGCTGGAAGGGTGCCGAAGAAACTTCCGATAAATTCAGATCTGCCAGCCTCTCAGTAGCTAAGCGATTTGTCCGCAACTTACGCCGTCCTGGAAAACGAAGAAGAGACTTAGGACGAGCGCCTGATCGGAATCTACGACAGTCAGTTATTGATCCGCGCCATCGGTAACTGATGACGATGTCATCAACTTGAGTTCGTAGCGGTCGGAGGATACCATATGACCAGACGACTTCTGCTATTTCTGTAGTATTGCATAAAATCAGCCAGCAGTTAGCACATTGCTGAAGCAATCGTTCATCACTGTCGGTACGTACCGAGTCCAATGAATGTCGACCACCTAATTGAGTCTCAGACGCGCATTCAGATTTCCGAAAACCACGATATCTGAGCTTCTAGCTTGCTCAACAGGACATTCCGCAGCGGCCTCTGGATCACCAGGGGTGAGCACACGGAAGCGAGTGGTGAGTGATGGGGCAGTCAGTCAAACCACTGTGCTTGCATCCCGAGTCCTTGTTTCTGATACACGGCACACACCCATGTCAAGCGAGTGCAGTGTGAGAGCAAGAGGAGCTTGTTGTTTTGCTTGTTTCAGAGTGCGAACATTGAAAGTAGCCAGATAGACTGGGCGTCGAGACCTGAAGATTTATTGCGAGATGCCTGAGGATGTCAACATGGGACGGCGCGCAGATGTCGCTGTTCAAACCGACACAGCACAAACGAAGTCATTAGTCTTAAGTGATGGGACTTCAAGGAGAGCTATTATTGGGGTGGAGAAGGGAGAGGAGTATGTGAAAGAGGAACAGGGGCGTGAGTAGTGGCCTGATTCCATTTACCCGCCCTGCTGTATGCAGCAAGTAAAGCGACCCCGCTGATCGCGCCCGAGGTGGCAGGAGTTTAGTTGCATGTATACAATTCACGGTTGTACGTGGGCTGGGATACTACCAGACCTAGACAATGGGAGGATCAGGGTCCCCAACCGAAACCTGTGGCTCAAAAGCCTGACCGCAAAGCAGGGGTGTTTGGCGGGAAACGCGGGTATTTCAACTTTACGGAAGCTGCCATATAAGCACCAACTCCCAACCTGAAGGAATGAGATTGTTTTCGGCAGATCAACCTGGTATGAGAAACTGCGAATGTCGCACGGACAACCACTAGTAGAGCTCAAAGGATCGCGGATTTGCACAAACTGTCAAACCACGGCAAGATCCAGTCTCTTAGTGAAGGGCTGTTGGTTAATGATTGTTGATACATTTATGTTCGTGCCGAATTCACCCGATGTGTTATTCCAAACAATTTCCGTCTTACCACAAATTCAGGACTACCTCCTGAACGTACTGACTGCCTTCTACATTTTCATTCCTGAATACTGTCTACTTACACTATCTGCATGTTTGTATATCATTTGGAACTTACTGGCTATTATTTCGACGAACCTGCTGACTCAACCTGCTGACAGGTTTGGACACAGACCCTCACGTTCATCTTTCAGAGCTCGCACCGATTCCCAACATGGGGATTGTGAGAATGGGTGACGCCAGGGGCGCGATCCGCAAAAAGCGTTTGAAACTACAACCCCACTATCTTTGGTAGTTATCAATGTACGGATACACGCAAACCAGGCAACGACTTTTGACAATAATCGATAGATATCTGCTGCATCTCCGAAACCAAAAGAAAGTACACCAATGGAGATCATGGCACCTGCGTTACCCAGACCAAACATACTAGGATATTCGCATGAGTGTGCGGCTACTGCTGGCGTCGTCATAGCTGTTATTCCCGAGCTGATGTTTCTATTTGGTTGGGTATGCATGAACAACTAGCTCTGAGCCGTTTTTCAACTTCCGCAGGACTCGCACTAGCTAAACTACCAATGGCTGTATATAGTTCCCGTCTACTGGTCAATGTACAATAGCACTGGTTCAGAAAAAGACACTTTTTATTGTGGGCTAATCACTCTCTTGAACATCAGGAAGAGACCAGGCATCGCCTCAATGGACGGAGATTTCAACCGACAAGCTGGAAGTCTCTTCTAAATGGAGGCGCGAAGTAGCAGTCTGCTTAGTCTGAACTAATGAGATAATGTTGATGTTTAAATGGTACAATTTTAGGTACAGCACCTGCTGGCGTCACTTACTGGTGAAAAATCACGGGCACCGATTGACCACATAAATAGTAGCTATCACTGGGCGAGGCTGCTACTCATGTTGATTTTACAGGCTTTAGTAAACGGCTGACCATGAAAATTAACAAAGACAGCGTCGAAGGTAGCAGATTAAAATGATTAATCGTTTAGCTGAAACACCCTTTCGATGGATAACTGTCATGCCACCCGAGGGAGGCACGAAGGCTGGGATCCTGTCAGCTTGCCAAAGTCTAGACAGAAGTTGAGATGCAGATGTCGGGTTCGAACCGCGGAAGGTCAATAAATTCGCGCTCGAACCACTGAACCATCTCACCCCCCAAGGTAGCAGATATCCAGTTAATATATTTGTCATGCCTATCCTTTGTGTTCCCAATGTCGCTTCGCATTAACCATGCTTTCGCCTTTACTTTCAGCTTATGTACGTCTATTCTTAGATAAGTAAGGCGCTATTCATTCTTGTTTTCGCACTCAATCAAGATCTACATTCCATCTGTAACAGTCTACTTGTCTAAGGATACAATGGAACCGATTCTGCGACCCAAGTGTTTCGACACAGACCCAGAGGTCATAACGCGTTGGAACTAGAAGCATTATCTCTTCGGGAAGCACTTCAAGCTTATCACGGACCACTGATCGGTTTCTTTTATGTACGGTGGGTCGCAAAAAGTAAGATAACGATAAAATCCAGCGATGGAAAATGGAAACTTCCGCTTTTAGCTGCGACATCAGCTACAGACCTGGAGCGTGAATTTACTGACCGAACGGTCCGTGGTTCGAACCCGACCTCTGCCTCTCGACTTCCCCTGTATGGGCTTGAGCAAACTGGCAGTATCCCAGCTTTCGTGCTTCCCCCGGGTGGCATGGCAGCTAGGCACAGAAAAGGTGTTATAGCTGAACAGTTTTTTATGCGCCAACGTGAAAAATTAAAAGAAATTCATGATTTCTTGTGCCATCCCAGAATTACTCACATGCATAACTTGGTTTTTTTCAAAAACTTGCCATTTTCCTTCCAAGATGTAAAAGACATCACCTCAAAATGTACGGTTTGTGCAACCGTCAAACCACAATTTCACAAACAACCCCCCGCTAAAAATTCAGTGATTCAACCATTCGAATGAATTAGCGTCGATTTCAAAGGATCTTTGTCTTCTGTCACTGGAAACCGATATCTCCTTACTATCGTTGACGGGTCTTCCCGTTTCCCATTTGCCTTTCCATGTGCAGATACATGTGCATCAACAGTTATTAAATGTCTATTTGAATTATTCTCTTTGTTTGTTATGCCTGCATTTGTACATTCGGATCGTGGTTCCTCATTCATATCTGACGAACTGTCCACATTCCTACATGACAGAGGGTTCGCACCAGCCGAACAACTGCTTATAATCCCCAGGGGAAAGGCGACGCCTCATCGGGACACCCTGAAACGCAATCCACCTCAGACTCGAGACGAAAGGCCTTCAAATCCGTTATTAAGAGTCGGCTTTATCAGATGTCCTGCATTCTACACGGTCTCTTCTCTGCGTCCCCACGAATACCCCTCCACATGAACGAATGTCTCGGTTTGCACGTCGGTCATGCTGTGGTTTGGCTAACTACTCCAGGACCTTTTTTGCTGAAAAGGGTTGACCGTGCCTCAAAGTGTGAACCAATCGCCCACGAAGTCGAACTTATAAATTGCAATCCACATCACGCCCATGTTCGTTTTCCCAGCGGAAAAGGCACTGCATCCGTCCGCCATCTCGCTCCTTGTGGTGACCGGGTTAGCACGCTCCTCATCCAGTGAAGACAATGACGCTCATACACCCCTTCTATCTGGCTTGCACGAGTCTCCGCTCAGTAGCGTTAAAGATATGGTCGATCAGACTTCAGTCTCACCCCCGTGCCTAGGCGATGCGCCTGCATCACCAAATACATATGACCCTCGTATCTCACATCCAGCAACGTACACGACCCTACATTTTAAGAAACCGAGAAGCCTAATCACACTTTTCATTACCCCTTAGTAGATTTTTACAATCAATCTGCATTCAGTCCCCGTATCAGAGTTAGAACTCTCTACACACAATCCAACGGTCCGGGTGAATGTCATGGCTATCCCTTGCGTTCACATTGTCACTTCGTATTAATCATGCTTTCGCCTTTACTTTCAGCTTATGTACGTCTATTCTTAGATGAGTAAAGCGCTATTTACTCTTGTTCTCCCGCTCAATCAGGATCTATATTCCATCCGTGCCAATATTCTAGACCTGTAGGCTCAGTTGGAAAGTGCATCTATTCGGGATTCATGTGTACCCGAGCCCTGCTGGTGCTGTTGATGGGGGAAGGAACGAATACAATCGACCATGCTATATAAATTCGAAAATTAATGTGCAGATAGAAGCGTAGGGGAGCACGCTAGATCCGATCTGGTATACTCCAGGGATGGTTAGTTATCTTCAAAAAACCCAACTCTTTTGAGTCACTTGAAGAATCCACAACAGAGCTCTCTATCAGTCGCAAAGGCGTGCCAAATACCCACGTATTGATCTACCATACAGCTTACTGTATTGCACGGGCCGTGAAGTTTGACGAACCTGAGTGACAAGGGTGCAGAATAACCTATTGTGGCGATCACAGATGACGGGTCGTATGTGTACCACTGAAACCTACCATTCATTTGGGATGCTGCAAGTTGCTGAGTAACGATGAGTGGCTGTCTTCCGAGTTGGATTTGTCGGCCAAAACTTAGTAACTTGTGCATAGTTCAACAGTCATAAATAATTTGCACGGAACTGACAGTTTGGTGAACCAGTTCGAAACCGTTTGAAGCATCGTGCAATAAGCACAGACCAAATTTGTCCAGCCCTGAATCTTTAGTGACATTCGAACTACTTGCTATTGCAGATGCACCCATTGTTTGTGTCCCCTGTCAAACGCCCATATAAATGCCGAATAGCTTAATCCACATGATAACTTCAGAAGGATACACGCTGGGTTGACAGGCGATCCGCTGGACATTTTCTGACGAAAATCTCGCCGCGCAAGTATACATGAGAACGGCTGAATAACTGTCCACACACATAACAGGGATCACGTGCGTCAACTTCCGTATTTGACATGGAAAAGATATTTCTACCTGCTGAAACGAAAGTGAGAAACCAACAAAATATATCGACCTTCATCTTTGACAGAAAATTTCGACCTTGTGATTCCAACAAACGTTGACACCTTAAAAAAGACAACTGATGTGAGATACCCGGTATTTCACTTTGATCATGCTCTCCCGGTGACCCGGAAGCCTGCTTTTGCTACTTGGAGCCTACTGGGCAGAACTAGTCCTCGGATTTTCATCAACTACCGGAAGTGCTGCAAATAATTCGTCACACCAACCTTAAGTTAACGCCCGATTAAGCAGGATTACTAAAGCAAGCTTCTTATACCATTTAAAGTCCCATGAATCAGGGTAGTTTGCAAAAACTTTTCCACCGATCCAATCAGGACATAGCGTGCTAGAATTGATTCCACGCCAGATAAATTACGCATACCTGTCAGCTGATAATCGATTCGTATCAGTCGTTGGGGGCGAGATGGCTCAAGTGGTTAGAGCGCCAATTTACTGACCGGAAGGTCCGTGGTGCGAACCCGACCTCTGCCTCTCGACTTCCCGTGTCTAGGCTTGGGCAACCTGGCAGTATCTCAGCCCTCGTGCTTCCCCCGGGTGGCACGACAGCTAGGCACCAAAAGGGTGCTACAGCTGAACGATCAGTCGTTTCCCCGGTACTCAACAAATCCATCTTTTTTACCATTCTGTAGTTAATTCCGGGTCTTCACCCAACAGCCTTAATCGCCCAACGGACCCGAAACCGCCACTGATGACCAACAAACAAGCAACGTGGGCAACGTGTTTGGTCCTTTCTCTATCGTTGGTGTGTCATTTTGAAAGAGCACCTTTCGGAGAAAACCAATTGTTGGAGATGTGCAGCCGTGTCGAATGCCTATATCTGATCGAGATCAGTTGAGACCTAATTTCCTGAGGGCGCGGCCAATCGAATTGTTTGACGGGTCGGTACTTTAACTAGAACGTCACGCTCAGGGACAGGGTTGACAGCTGCCTGTAGCTGCTCACAAAATCCGCCCTTATTGTTAACACCGACGAGATACTGACCACACACTGCTAGCACACCTGTGGAGACGGGTGAAGGTACACGAGCGGAATAACTCTACTGCAAACCTAACACCGAGTAAGAGAGCGCCTCTTAGTGACAAAAACACTTAGGACAACCTCCAACGTGGACGGTTTTAGTTGCATACGGTTAGGGTTTCTCAAGAGAACCTTTTCCAAAAGTACCGGCCCAATCATGCTATACTAGGAAAGCTATGGGGACATTCACAGTACATGCCGAGCAGTTCGCCCGTATTTTTAAATCTGTTCTTCAAACTCCTGATCACGCAACAAGAAACAATTCACTTAAGCTCCCGCATTCGATTAATGTATTTTGCTCCTATTTATAAAAACAGCTGTCACACGGAGTGAGAGCTGTGGAAATCATATTGACAACCGGAAGCGACGGTGACAGCAGCCTCAAACTGCGTACGAGCTGCAGTGGTCCCAGCTGCGATTTCCACTCACTGATTGGAAGATGGGAGTTGCGAAGGAGGGCAGCAGCTTTAAACAGGAAAACTGAGTGCTATCAGAAGTGGCATCCGAATTGAAGCTAGGGTTTTCCGCACGTCGATCTGGGAATGTGAGTGAGCGAACTACTGGATTTTTTACTCGTCCAGAATTAGCTGCGGGTTGAGATCGAATAGTTGTCACTAATAGGAGGCAAAAAACGTTCTGCCGTACGGCATACGTCACCTTGTTCACATACAACTTCAGGGGTCGAACACAGGCCTCAAATTACCAGGGCAAGATTTTCTCCTTTCGAGTAATAAGCTTGACTGAATGGGTAGCCCAAACGGGTTGCTTATGAACGCGGTGATTTCTGAATGTCTTAAATAAGCCACACTGTCAACAAGACATTGTATAAAAACTGTGCAGTTAAAAATGGCAACCCAACGTACCGCAAGTAGGTCTTGAGGGCTCGGAGTCGGTCAAGATCAGACACTTTGGGAAAGTTTGTATACGCTGCCGTATGACTGTATCCAGGGGAGGTGCGGATGATTCCTGGAATGATAAGCAGCGCTCTGAAAATTCAGGAAACTCCGTTGAAAGGGTGTACCCATTGCTATTAGTAAGTGTCCTCGGTTTGAGTGAGCTCCTTAAGGCAGCGTCTAGGCAGGAAGACACATGTCGATCAGAGGCCGTGGAGGCATCAGAGTCTCCTTGAGAATTCAAAGTTGACGGCTTATTCACTGGATCACATGAGTTGTTTTCCGACTCCGACAAGCCGGAATACAAAGTGATGCCATTCGTTGATGTCGAAGACTTGAAGCTCCCATCTACGCGCTTGGGTAAGTGATACGCAACGCTCTGGACAACAGCAGCAGTTGAAGACATTATAAAATAAAACAATATATCCCAAAATTAGTCCCAAGCTGCTCAGTCGGCTGCGGATTTAATTGGAAAGCATTCCACAGCGGACCACATGGAAAGCAGCGCGACAATTCGCAGCAGCCGCCGGTCGTTATTAAAACAATGGCCCATTCAGTCCAATGGCCCGAATGGGGCGGCTAATTCACCGGGTGGTGCACGGGCTCAAGGATTCCACCCAGGCTTCCGGGGCCGGGGCTCTTCTTGTTGGTCAGCGGTCTCCGTTCACCTCAAGGGCAGAGTTGGTGTCTTGCGGTGTACACCGGCCTGCGAGCATTCCAAGGTCACATCAGGGCAATAAGATAGCCGATGAGGAGCTACGACTGTTCCTCGCTCGTTTGTCGTGCAATCCGGGTCTCTGCAAGGTAAAGTTGAACGCGTCTGTTGTTGACCACGACAAGGATGTCGCCTATAATGCCGAAGCTAAGTACACCGGACTCTAGAATACACTCAAGTTAGAAAGATATTGTCAATTAATGTACTGTAGGCTCACAAAAAGCATCGGTGGAAGAAAGCAGTGTAACAAGGCAGATGTTCCTCGGTCATAAATGTCGTTAATTAATGGACTTTCAGTCCACCCTGCCAGGATTCCAGCCGACAGTTTATCAGTGTCTAACTAGGTAAAGAAGTCCCGAGAATTACTTGCGCAATTTGCCGGTTGCACGTTCATGGTCAACAGGTGTGTACATGCCCTGATTTCACTGGGATGCTTACAAGCGGGGTCGTCGACATGTTATTAGTCGTCCACATAATTGTCAAATGCACTTGTTTCCGGTTACGTCGCTTTTGAGTGCCTGGCGTTTACGAGGGTGGTTCACGGGACGGTGGCTCTGCAATAGTTAATTATGTATCATTCACAAGACCCACGAAAGTCTGACTAGCAGGTGCACACAAGTAACCACTATTTAGATGAGAAACGGAAATGGATTGTTTTGGTTTGTTGAGATGTTTTAAGTCACCCATGGATATCCGTGAATATGTCTGGAAAAACTGTGGAATTGACTTAACAAGTGATTAGGCCGGGACCTGCGCGATAAACTGCGCCGCTTGAAAAATCCTGTTTGTGATTTGCAGGGCATCGGAGAGGTCTTGTGCACATTTGGACCCATGGCTTTGCCTGCTTGTGATGGTAACAGTTTGAATGTCTTTTTCGTTTACGTCGGTGCAGCTGCCTTTTTTCTACGAAGCACGGCGGTTTGCAAGCTGACTCAATGTATCAGCGTAACAAAGGTGGATACCGCCTGTGGCAACGGTGTTGAGCGGAGTGTGCTCCACTCCTTTATCCGTGCTGACTCACAGGTATGCTGTGATATTGCTGATGATCTGCATGTTTTTGCAAATGGTGTTTCCGCTGAAGGTTGTCATAACGATTGTGATGGGTAATAGTAACCTGAAGACGGCGATACTTTATGCTGTTCTCATTTTTGTCCTTTTCATGCTTGGCAAAGTTTAGGGCTCAGGATTAACAAGTGACTCCACCGATAAGGAGGTTCCGTTCATCTGGTCAAAGCTAATGTTGCACTGTGGAGCAGTAAGTGAATTTGAGATTTGTCACCAGTATCAGAAGCCTTAACCAGAATCACTGGTCTCACCTCAGTGAACGTTAAATGTCCGAACCGAATACCCGTGCGAGGCATTCTCGAAAGCATGCTGTTATCCTTGTTAATGAAACAATAAACCAATTCAAATCAGCTAATATGTACATCAAGTGGAAACCAATTGTGTCATCCTCAATTCTCACCTGCGTTCAGGCCATTACCAACAGAAATGAGCGATAGGAAGCAAAGTACAGAAAAGTTTTGAGCGTTCCACTGGTGTGTGGTTGATTTGAATGTGCGACCGCGCAATCCCATTCGGAGCGTCTGGGCCGACTGACACCACACTCCTCGGAGGGGGGCCGTCGTAACCATGATGAAGGTGTTCACTTGACCCGTTGCATGGAATCGTACCTAGTTTTCAGCGATGGCAGTGAGCTGTGATCTGGACAGTCGATGAAATACTAGTGTTCATTTGCGAGCTCCTCGGTGTTGTCATGTCGCCATGATGCCTGTTCCACTGAATTCTACGGAAAGTGACCTGTTTCTTTGATAGAGTCCAGTAGGTGGGCGCTGCCACTGAATAATGTTCTTCAGTTAGATAACAGTGCTGAGACAAGGCTGTTATTAATAACAATAACAATATTAATTTTTATTCCCAACTGGTGGGTAGCATAACGCCAGGCGTGATCATAACGGGACAGCCAGAATAAAGGCCTGAACCGTGGGATTTGTGGGTACTGCGGATTGCGTGGAAAAGCGGCAGCCCCAAAAAATGGGCCTTATCCAATGTTAATGCGCTTACGCTCCAATTAGCGCGATCTAAATGCGGTGCACACCGAGGGCAGAGAAAAACAGTAGTTAGGACTTTTTTCTACATTTGGGGAGATATATCGAGCCGAAGCAAGATCAGATGGTTAGGATTTGAAGATGATGGGCAAAACTAGGGACGTCCTGCCTGGTACGTGACAAGAAAACCAAAAATTGCGGAAAATGGAGTGGCCTAACAACGAATTTGTTGAAGCTGCAGGGTTGCTCTGAGCTGGTTAGCCAATTTGAACTACAACTGAAAACTGAAAATACGGGATAAGCCTAACCCAGCAGCTACAAACAGACGACAACGGTTCTCTTTTTTGGATTTTTGAGTAAGTACAGTGCCCGAATAGAAAAGCCATCAGAACTGAGTGTTGCCTAAAACATCTCGCCTGGTATTTGCGACGCAACCCGCTGGGCCGGGATGGACGAGACGTCTGATTTGCAGGATAATGACTATTACCTGCAGGATATCGAAGTGCATGATCGCAGAGTGCCAGCCACCCCAAAGTGTAATACTTTAGCAATGAACCACAAGAAGGAGCCACCGGTCGCATGCATTGAGGCTGATATCGGCGGTGTCTGCATATCGTCCGTGGGTGGCAGTGGGGGCTGAACAGTAGACTAGGTACATTGCGAACCTAGTCACATGTGGCTCTACTGCAGTTGCATCGGCAGCTCACTCGACGGGCCAGCGTTCTTGTGCACTGCGTTTGACTAACACAAGTGAATTTCAGAGGGGATTCCCTAGGTGATTCCACTTAAGGAAACTAGGATAAGTTTTGTCCGTAAATTTTATTCGCATTCATGAACTCCTGTATGTTCTTGGATGGGGTGTTGGTCGGATTTTTATCAATCGTAAAATCTATTTGATCCTGAACGTAGCGCTGCAGTCGAAATGAGTGTGCCCGTTTCACATAAGCCGAGAGAAAGTGGCACTTGTCACTGTTCTTTTGCTGGTCATTGCCAATTATCATCCTTGGTTTCATGACTTAAGTACGATTGTTTGACACAGATTCCAGACCGCTGCATTTTTGTTACAAGTTCTATTAATAAAAATATATTCCTCATCTATTAGCTTGACATTTCCTAACATCACAGAGGTCACGGAAACAAAGGCATCCTGATCTTGAATTGAAGACAAGGTATGTGGGTAACGAGCAGAACGGCAACTGTGATGGATGCAATAGTGCGCCCAGGCCGATTGACGAGACTTGTGTTTGCACATTTAGCCCGTGTACCGGCAAACATATTTCCGTATGTGCTCACGTTTCTTGATCTTCAGAATGCTTAGGCGCGGTTCAGACAACTTATACGCGCTGACTACGTTTCCCCGGTGGTTCCGTTCAAGCGTGTCACCCATGATGAGCAAGTCGGTTCCAGGCCATTCGAAATTCTAACTAGCCAAGTGGACTGTAACGAAGTAACTAGCGAAGGTCGCAAGACGGCGGTAGGCCTGGTTTGCCACTATGAAACCTTAAGTGGGCCCTTCTGGAGTTTCTTTTAGAAGGTAGACTGCTGTCTCACCCGGACAATTGTTACTCCACCTTTGTTGTATTTCAGTAAACAGTACATCACCTTTGTCTCAAAATTTTGCGGTCATGGATTGACTCTCCCGGCTGTATAGGAATAACGGGCGTAGGAGTCGTTGATACGTTTACTGAGAAGAATGAACCGATAGGCCCTTCATTATAAATCAGAGTTGAAGGTGTCACTGACAAAACGGAACATAAACGAGTATGGTCCCTGTGTACGATTAAACCGCGGGATAAAGCAGAAATGAAACTTTAGCATACTGCAGCATTCCGCGGTGTTCTTTACGGGTGAGATAACATCCACAGAAAACCCGTTGCCAATTTCATCCAGAAAAAACGGTGGATTAACGTCTACCTAAATAAGGCCCATCAAAGATAACAAATTAGATGAATTTCTTCGGCGAACTTCACAGCACAGTGATTTTGGAAGCTCGCTTCCCATTCAGTATAATAATGACAGAGAATTTGACGCACTGTAAACTGCTGGTTGTAGTATGCAACTCTGCAGATGATCTCTATTCCTGACATGCGAAAATAATTCGTAGATAGAGTGGCTCTATGAAATAACTGCACGTTCCCTAAAAACAATAATCTCTCCCACCAGAAACAATCGCTTCTTCAGTTGGATTACGTCACCAAACCCAACCAAAATAGCAAAAATTAAGAAAAACAATGCACGGCAACCTAAACCAATGGCCAACATCGGTCGTCATAACGTCATAGCCATACCTGTATGTGGTTCCGCCTAACTTTACCATTTACACTAAACATCAGGCCAATGTCCATGCGGGCCAATGAAAATGAGGCCTCAACTATTCGTGATAGCTTAATCTAAAGGTCAATGATGGCCCGTCATACTCCTAACTGTGTCGCTAATGTTTGCTATTTGTAGCAAATACTAGACCAATATGTATGCGGGCCGGTGAATATGGGGCCTAAACTGTGCGTGACGGTCTAACCAAATGGAAATCGACGGTCCTTCACACTCATATGTCTTTTACGTCTGCCAATCCCGCGCCTGAAAAATATACAACCACATTTGGAGTTCTTCATTATTTGTTCCATTCGTACAGACGTAATGTAAAGTGAATACAGCTCTCGTTTTCAGGGAGTTGCATTCACTCGACAGGTTTCCTGGAAGGGAGAATGTATAACCAATTACAACTCGAGCATATCTTTGGCAACATCAGTAAAAACCCATAAATAAACGAAGTCTTAGAGTGTAACTCACCAGGTATGTAATAACCCCCTGTTCACAATGCCCGAATGCTGTCCACGCTGCAGCTGGGGTCTTACTATTATATGGGTAAACTTACTGCTTGCTCAATTAGTCCCATTGGCGATAATGCTGGATCCGAGTGTACAACGATGATACCATACCAAGATGAGCATGCGCATTAATAAAAGCAGCGAAATTGAAGTTAAAGAAGGGTTTATACAAATTGGTCGTACGGTCAAGTGATGTAGTCTTGAGCCCTAGGATTCAAAAACCTCAGTTTTCTTTAAGCGTGCGCCCATATGTATGGCAGTAGCGAAGATCAAGTAGACAAAATGTACTTGGTATCAAATCTGCTAACTTAAAGCACCTAATCCTAACTTCATTCTACTTCTGCTCCCCGACACTGATAACCTGTAGATTAATAAGACGACGGCACCGTCGTTTTCATCATAACATCTAACCACTCCGTAATCAACTCGGTGCTCCCTTTCGGAAAACCGATAATCATCTCCGGTGTTTGCGTGAGCATCTGGTTATGTGAAAAAATTACACATCGCAGACACACATAAAAAGTGAAAAGCCGCCTGTTACTTCATGCCACTCTGGGGCACTTTTCCATGTCTGCCATAAAAGTTCGGGCCCCAACCACCTAATCATCCGTGCCAAAGTGTAGTCACCCATCTTCGTTTCCACAATCATGTCTACCATATCCGAATAGATGAGCTGTTAACACAAACACCTCTGATACAGTTTAAATATCTATGATAATGATGATGATCTAGCTGAGGACCTCAAGGTTTAGCATGTCTCATTGCCTGGCACAAATACTCTTCAACCCACACTCAAGTAACATACAGCGTCAAAACACCACCACCCTTCCCCTTATTTTTCAAGTGGTCGACGGACACTGTCTCCTCATCATCCATATCTTCAATGAGCCTTGTATGCGCATCCACATTTGTACTACCTGATTGCGCTCTTCGGCCACTACTCAGCCCTTAACATTTATTATTTCCGTATCATGTCTGGTCCTTCTCTTCCCAACAGCGCGAAGGACTGTACAGTTGACAACCCTCATCTTGACTGCATGCCACCCCCCACAAAGACATCCTCCGCCCTGTGCTGAGTCCCAAACTTTGCCTTCTGCAGTGGAGGAAAGCGAAAGCTAAAATGGAAGCAAAGTTTGTCGAACACCCGTGCCGCTAGCCTACATTTGCCTTTGATATCGCCTATATACCAGGTGTAATGCGCAAACGGTATCTTCGAGTGACGCGTAATACCAGAACCCTCGGGAAGGCAAAACATAGTTGGAGCTGGGTTTCTATACGGTACCATTAATGTAAGACATTAATTCACAAATTATACAAACCTCGACAGAAGGTACTCGCCCAAAACATATGGTTAACTTGGAATACAAAAGTACAAGCCGAATGCGCAAACAGGCTTCCACGTGAGACAATCACACGTGCATAATGTCGACCGCAAATGGCTGGATGGCCTCAAAGCCAAATGAGTGAAGTTATAGGACGAACGAACGCCAGTTCATATACACACACAACGGTGGAGCGGGGGTTACAAGTGGGGACAGAATAAACTTGAGGACTTTCAAATGTTAACGTAATGGACGATACACGGGGCAATTCACCTATGAATCCGAAACATCACTTGTAGCAGAGCAAAAGTTGCTTACAGAGACTCACTAAATACACGCGGTGTGAGTACTTCAACCCAGCTCATTTCTCAGGGCCTCCGTAATTATTTTCAGGCTGTAACTGCGCCATTTGGAGATGGCCTCATTGTCCAAACACGTAACAACGCCAGGCATCTCATTTTTGCGCCTAATTTTAGACCATGCGTGCTCAAAAAGACAGTAGTTTTGCAAGAGCTAGCTGATGAACGTTCCTGATATTCACATATGCCTGCACCTGCTCGCATCGAACGCATACCTACTACCTCCGCCTGACTGTCGATTATCGTCTTTCGAGGATTGTCGCCCCACTTCAGTAGTCAGAATGTGTGTCCATTCTTTGCTGCCTGTTGCAGTGGGATCCAGTCTGCCTCATATCTGTGTGCCTTCTAGCAGACCTTGTAGACACTTTCTGTTTTAGGTCCCCACTGTAGACACGGATGATCTATTGCTCCGTTTGAATGGCAGCAATGAAACACACACGTCTCTGATAGACGTAAGAGGATCCTTGATCCATGCTGATCCTCATTTTTCACGATTCCCTGGCCAGTTCTAACTACCATGAGAACCCCAAATGGCTCACTCAAGATGCTCGATTACGGGGCTGTTCATGATCCAATATATGACGTCACGGTGACGGTGCCAAGACCGCAATAGCTAGTGTGATTGACTGTTTGTAGTTTAACCTGTCCCTACCACGTCCCAACCAAGCGTATTTCATGCGCCCACACGACCATCCCAATCCATTGGATTTGTGCCAGAACTCCAAAGCACTGGACATCTTTCTGTACTCTTTGGTGATTCTACTCATAAATCCACTAATTCTTCTTTCCGCACCATCCGGGAGTCAGTATCCTACTGAGATAAAACTTCGCTGTGCACCTGGTACAGCGTGCGCTGGCCATCACAAAAAGTTTGCTAGCCGCGATGATTTCCTTGGCTTTGCTTGGCGGCATGCTTCCTGCAGCGACAGAAGTTTTTCCCCACATAATTCACGAATGGCTGCTCCATTATGAGTTTCCGCTTACAAAGAGGGCGTACATATTGTTCATGTAATCTTCAAATTATTCCCAAATGTAATACAGACGAGAGTACGCAGAGACCAAATGTTCAACAAAATTCCCACCGGCTGCATGGAGACATCATTCTAAGCCACTGGCAGTCACTATATTATGGATCTCTCAACTATAGCCGACCATGAATACGTTTAAGTAACTTCCAAAAAACTGCGGCATCGTAAGGGGATTTTAAATGGTTATATCAGTACGATCAAAATCTGTCTCCCTACCAAGCGAGGTACGCCCCAGTACCTTATTCTCACACATTTTTAAGTAGTCCTACCTCGTCCACCAATTCCAGGACTTCCGACTCCTGTCCTTATTCCATTCCATACTGACCCCTCCGGGCTTGCCAACTCTTTACTGGCCACCCTACCTACCTCCGCAAACCCAGCCCTCTATAGACTCTCAATTAACTTGTCTGACTTAACTTCTTCAGTCGTCCGCCTTGGAGATTCAAAATTCCAAGGTATTGACGGCACCGCTTCGCTCATTCTAAAGACTTATGGCCCGGACATCCTTAACATGGGACAGCTAGCTCCCAAATGTTCTTGTCCATAACTCACCATCTTATCTATCTCTTATGCAGATATTTCACTTTCTGGGACCACATCTGCACGTGTTCTCTGAAGCGTGGGTGTGCTGCAGGGAGTGTGTAGCGCCTGCCCTTTTAACTGTTTCATACCCGTCTCTACTGGCCCTATTATATTTCCTTAGCTCCGGCCCTAAACTTCTGTGCCCAGGGTCCCATCCATGAATAACTCCGTAAGCTCTATTTAGTGCCTGGTGCTTCGGTTGCCTAGGGGTAACCAACCTTAAATAAACCAAAGCCTCATCTCCTCGCGGTTCTGAACCATTCTTCATTATCTGATCACACGCAGTTTATGCATATCAAATAGTGGGTCTGAAGATGCGCGATTAATGAACTACTTGTTTGGTTCCACAGCCCGCCCACTGACTGACGCACAACACCGTGGTGCGGCTCTATTTGACATAGCGGTTCACTCCAATGATTCGTCGTTTAGCCACATTACAAGGCTCTGAACATCTTTCTACCTACGTGACCCGAAAGTAGCTGCCATTTCATTTGCCTCCGTGATTTACCTCTTCTAGTGGCTGTTTGCTGTTTGCTTGTTCCAATTTACTGAGCTGTTTTACTGGCCTGGCTTTCCCCCCGACAGGATAAAATATACGGTAGCCGGAGTTAGTTATTATTGCGCAAGCAGCACTTATGACTGCTTAATCGCTTGCCACCATACCGGTCTGGTAGCACGCATGAGGGATGAAAACCACATGTGGTGGACGTATACGTCCTACAGGAAGGGTCACCCTGTTACTTTGCACCATGGTACATTCGTATAATCGCCACCCCTTTAGCAGCGCGGGAGCATCGCGTGAAAAGCCTGGCCTTTATTCAGGAAATGTCTTTGTATGGAGGAGCAGATCTCCATATAAACTGAGCATTCGCCCCGCTACATCTTGTTTTTGTGTCTGTGATGATCAAGTGATATCATTTTACCACGGCTGAAAGAGCGCAGTGTCCTCTTCATTCACTCAGCATTTGATTAGACTGCTCCCCTCCAGAGGCCTCACGAATAAATGCAATCTATTTACACTTTGAAGGGCTGATTATTATTGGGCCAAATATTTCAACATCCTGAAATAAATGATGTTTCCTCTTGTTCTCTGAAGCGATCCTTACATAAAAAAGTAGACTTTCTTATTACCTGAATACCTGGAGCCACGGCTAACCGCTCCTGGCCCTTTTTGCCAAGTACCATTCGTTTCTTGGAGCTAACGGCAGTGACTCGGTGACTGGCGACCCATGCTCCTACCTGTGTTAAGTTCACGTAGTAGGTTACAGTTAAACTACAACCTTATTCATTATCTCGGATGCTCTAATCAACCGTTTATTATTTGTCTGCTGGTCCTGTCCACATCAATTCCCGCCCTTTTTGCACAACAGTGACCCTATGATTGAGTCCTTTATCTGAGCTACAAACTACTGTCGTCCCTGTCTAATTCTAACTAAATCAACGACTAGCCTCCTTGCTGGCTACCTCGGCGGCTAAGTCCTTACCTTCCCAAAACCAGGCACTTAATCTTGCTCTGGCCGCACGCCTTCTGACCGAGCAACGCTCAGTGCAAAAATGAGACACTACTCTCGCTACCAATGATTGTCTCTTGCATCGGTGTTTGAAGGTATGACGTACTCACCGTGCAGAAGCCCACTAATAATGGTTTTTATGTCCCCGAGATACATCAACAACCTCAAGTTGCTCTTGTTTGCTAGGCCAGGCAAAAAATCCACTCTTTTGTGAAATTGTTTGACTTTCTGTCACCCCGTTTAGATTTCTCTATTGGACACCGTTTTATCTGATGCCTGCCGGTACGCCATTGCTCTCATCCCACTCCTTCCTATTTACCCCTTATCCCCCTGTTTCAAACTTCGGTTGTGGTTGCTCCAAATGCTCCGTGTAGCCATCATTTATTCAATCTGGCTGGTTCCGTATCTACACCCACACGGTCCTCCAAATGAATCAGAATTACCTGTGACCCTATATTGGCTTGACCCTACCGGTGTCACTCTGCTCGTCCGTCCCGGATCCAGCTGCCACGGAAAAGCATATTCCCCGTCCGATTGCAGCAACTTTGACGACCGTTACGAAACTGTCCAGAAATCGAAGCATGCCAGTGCAATAATGGCATGGCACCACCATACCCAGTCTGATGGCACTCCCGCAACTATTTTCTTCTTACCCCTGACCATCACCGGCCGCCCATT
Organism: Clonorchis sinensis; assembly: GCA_003604175.2. Lineage (NCBI taxonomy): Eukaryota > Metazoa > Platyhelminthes > Trematoda > Opisthorchiida > Opisthorchiidae > Clonorchis > Clonorchis sinensis. The sequence continues at coordinate 97,181,645 of CM030369.1, forward strand.
CGAGCACGTAATTGCAAGTACGAAGAGATTTTTCCACTACACTTCGATTTGCCCCTTCCATTGGTTCATTTTCATTAACGGTGTTTGGCTCTATGCACTGGCACTATTTCCCCATCAAAACTATCCTTAACGCATGACTTCCCTACAACAATGACACCAGTGAGTTCAAGTGGTTTCAACGTAAACCATATTTTTGAGACTGAACTCGATTTTGTCTCCACTTCCAGTTCTTCTATCTTCATCTCCATTTTCGCTTTTTGTGACCCTGGCCATTTACTCAACCGCCAAAGGTCACTCACGGCCAGCAATGATTTTCACTTTTATTGCATGTGAGCCGGCTTCGTCATTTAACTGGTCGTACTTCGTAACCATTGTCCTTGTTTTTTCGGTTTCCAAACCTGCGCTTTCTTTTCACGTAATAAGCACGACTCGTTGGTTGCATCTTCCTCCCCGTTGTGTTGGTGCCTGCCGCGTTGAGGTTGTAACGACCTGATCATGCACCAGTTGGTGTGCTCCTCACAAGTTGAGAAATGGGTCTATTATTATCATTTAATAAGATATCGCGACTTCTATTGAAACTCTTACAATGGACGCAAGCGTCAAGTTGTTCTGCAGTTAGAATGATCTATTGCGATTGCTTGAGCCTTCATTGAACTCATGGAGTCAAAATATGCGGATGTCACCCTGTAAATAAACTAGATTTGTATTTCATGCTCGACTGGACAAATAATGAATCCTGTGTTCTCTGAGCTCGAGAATTGCTATTTCATGTGATAATCGCATTATATCCGGATAAATCGTATGAGGTTTGAAGAACTTATGGTTTGCAGATGATGATGACTTATGCCCATGGGTCGGGTTTTGTGGTACGCTGCAGCAGAGTTCTCCATCGAAAATAGCGAAACACACCGGATTCCCTGTAGCCGGCTAGAGCGGTTTCCAGATAGTTTGCTACCAGAGATGTCCTTGATGAGCAGCTCATCATAATGCTCACCATTGGCTCATACCTTGGGTGGAAGAGGCTGTCAGTGCTTGCACAATACAGCAGTGAGAACTTAGTCATGCGGCTAAGCATCCACGATGCCTAAGCAGCGAGCTGGATGTAACTGACGTCGATCGTATCGGATAGCTGAACGGATAGCTGACGGGCAGCCGACATCGACAAACTGAATAACACGCGCCCACCCATCTCGACTGGGAAAATTCAGTGGACTAACATGGAGGAAACGAAAGGTTAGTTATATTAAGAGTTTCAATTATTACCTATCTCCAGGCCGGAAGCGTACGGCCTTCTTGGCGTGCGGTGATTATCGAGCTACTGTCGTCCCGAAATGAGAGGAAGATTTAAAGTAATTTGTTGAAATATCACTGCGAAGCATGCACCTGACAAACTGGGGCAATACCTGCCTTATACTGCAAATACTTCCGCGGCTATGGTCCCACAGAAGGCCGCTTGAACGAAGTAACCTTCAGCGTGTGATTCGTATTGCGTTATTTCTTAGCCTGTTGCCTACTGATTATCTGGCCACAAGAAACACAGGTCTTATGGAAAAAAACAGTGTGGAACTGAAGGGGCCTCATATACCTCACATTAAATAACCGTTGTCTCTTTCCTCTAACTGTAGAAGTTGTACCAGTATTAGGTTAGTTACTCACAGCTACCAATTAACTGATTGCAGTTGCTTTTTATTAGGTGAGTCTTGCCCATTGCTTCGGTAGGTTGCAATCACAGGACCATTTTTATTGGATGTATCAGGAAGGTCAGATTCCTGAAAACAACTACTGAATGCCCGAAATCTACTGAGACCCTCAGCTCTGTAGATGTTGACCAGACAGACAACGCCCCCTCAATATACAGCGCCTCACAGCTTTCTATCAAACCCAGACAGCGCGTGTCAGCGTTGCTCAAGGTCAGACAACGCCCCCGCAGTATGCAGCGAGTCGCAGCCTATACCAAGACCAGACCGCGTGCGTCAGCATTGGACCAAGTTAGACAGTGCCCCACAAATGACTAGCTTGAGTTGTATTCTCGCACTTGCACGTACTCACACTCTCGCGCTCGCTTGTTCGGAATATAGCTGTTGTGTTCCCTTCTCTGAGTCTTTTTTCCGGCACTAGGCACTGGAGCGGGTCAGCAATCAGATACAGCAGATAGCGAATCAGCAGACATAACAGGATGGTAGGTAGCCTTGAAAATCATTTATTAATAATATTTCTTGCCGCCTGAAACTGACCGATCTCTGTTCACCGGAGACACATGAATACAAGGATTTCATGTCATCTGGTAGAAGGTGCAGGTGCATTTACCGGCACACAGCCGTCTGGGGGCATTTGAGCGTTTTCACAAGGAACTATAATTTGGTCAACGTAGTTTTCCCTCACCCTTTTGGTTTCAACAGAATGCAGCCTTTGGAATTGCGGCCTCAAGTGCCCCAAAACGGAGAAGGTGCATGCATGGTCATTCAGCAGACAACGTTCGGAAGTTAGCCGTCGCCCTCCAGGATTTCCTTTTGGTTGCAGTGGTACGACGCATGCATCTCATATTGTCCCACTCAGCTTGCCGGGACACTTGTACGGCCTGTGCACGCTTGTCTGAGTGATGCATCCACTTTTTCAGGTGACTATTGTCGTTCTACAAATGGTGACGGGTCACATTGCCAAAACGGAGCATCCAGGATTTGGCGTGCACAGGCCGTTTGCCGGTAATGTACAACCATTGGGTCAGAAGCAAGAGATGAATCGGGGGTTCATATGGCGCATAATTGCAGGTCTTGTCGGAATCTGTGTGCTAGTGTCATATAAACAGAAAACCTACTGCACGGAATTGTTTAGGTGAGCCATATGGTGGGAGATGTGTCGGCTGTTCACAGTGTTTACGACCAAAATTCACGGATGACATATGATAAGCACGTGCTTTCTGCTAACTCTGCGAATACGGAAACGGCCAAAGCACTTCTCTCACTGCCCACGTTTGCGCCGCCAGTCTGTCCACGACGAACGTTTTCACTTTATGCTGTTCGCCCATTATATCCCTGAACAAGTCAAATAGTTCACGCATAGATACACACTGTCTGCTTTCCACAAAGCATACATAACCGGACATCCGATATCCATGCCAGATGTGGCCGGGGAGATGTAGACCTTGTATCCACAAGCCATACATTAGTTGCTTTTAAAAGGCTTACTCAAATGGTTTTGTTGCTTTTGTTCCATCGAAATTTTCTGCATTCAGTAATAGCCGGAACGGCGCTATAGACTGCCATCTGGCGAACCGCAGGTGGAGGCAGTGCCCTTCTTCCGACTGCAACTCGAGCACACGTCTGGACCCTCAAGGCTTTGTTAAGACAGAAAGCGTATCGTTTGCAAACCTAAAACCCAGCTATCCGTCACATACTCAACAGAGAAGGTGGACACCAACGGCGTTAGCTGCAGATTACCTAAGTGATAAAGGCCTTGCCGGATTCACTGACTAAAAGCTGCCGCACTTCACCCGACGGGGTTCCGTACTTCGGCGATGCCCTTCAGGTGCCCAGTCCCTCTCCGGTTAGCCGTCGACTCACCCAAAGTCGGTCGTACAAAGTACTCAAAAACCTATTATTTTGTTCCAGATAGTAAAAAGTTGCCGTGTCTCTTTAAGGAAAACCGAAGTGGACGGCCGGTGCTTCGTGTATTGTAGTTGATTAGCAAATACGCTCAACCTACTAGTACCAGTACCCACACATCCCACCACTCATGCTTTATTCTGAGTGTAAAACTTTGAGCATGCCTGACGATATGCCGATCAACATTTGGGTATAAACATTATTGTTAATAGCTTCTTTGATCCACTTGATACTCCGTTGGATTTTCCTGGTTGCCCACTGCATTTGTACACAGTCGCTTGCAATGCGAAATCGCACTAGTGACTCGGTTACCTGCTGCACGCACAAATACCACACACTTGTCCTACGTGTATCCATTCAACGCATTCTGAAATCCCGTGAAGAATGAAAACAGGCAAACCGTCAATTTCTCAACAAACATATCTGGAACCATTTCTGAAGGCGCAGCACTGGAAGTTTGAAATCGAATGCGCGCCAACAGTCAATAAGGAGATTACTCAAAACAGAATTAAAACAGGTTACGGTGGTTTTTGGTTGGAGCAAAATTTTTACCCAAATATTTTTACTCCATCCACAAATGTTTCGGAGAAATAAGCATTAGCCTACTCAAGAATGATAAAGATGCGTAATGCGCATAAATTACGTACTGGTGAATGGTGGGGCCCGACGAAGTCCACCCAAGGATCCTGAAGGAAACGTCGTACACACTGGCAACTCATTTCCATCTGCTGTTTCGTCAGTCGCTTGACGAAGGCCACCTTCCCTCTGTTTGGAAGGAAGCGATTGTCACGCCAATCTACAAAACTGGTGACCGACTATCGCCTGGCAGCTACAGGCCTATAAGCCTCACTAGCGTGCCATGCAAGGTGATGGAACGCGAGCCACCCTAGATCACTTTACTTCCAACAACTTGATTCCTCTTGATTTCTCAAGCTCAACACGGATTTCTCCCAAACCGTTCCTGCGTGACGAACATGCTCGTATTTATGGACAGCTTAACCCAAGCCAAGGACGAGGGACTCATATCGGATGCCATATTTTTCGACTTTTCAAAAGCATTTGATCGAGTCCCACACGTCCCTCTGCTCCACAAACTCGAGTCTTACGGGATTCAAGGGAAAATCCTACACTGGATCAAGGCATTCCTATCAGACAGATCATTCCGAGTGAAAGTAGGCTCGACCTACTCTTCTGCGGCGCCGGTCTCCATTGGAGTTCCTCAGGGCTCCGTTTTGGGACCTTTGCTGTTTCTGATATACGTCAATGACCTTCCAGATGTTCTTTCAAGTCCATGTCTACTTTTTGCGGACGACTTGAAATCGTGGAGTTCCAATGCCAGTGCCCTCCAAATTGATGTAGACGCCGCAAAGCAGTGGTCGTTGGACTGGCACCTTCCTCTGAATGACGAAAAGTGCGTCCATATGTCATTTGGAGGAGACTCAGCGAACTCCTTTGTCATGCATGGTGAGAAAGGACCAGAAGACATCACGAGGATAGATGCCAAAAAAGATTTGGGTATCTGGCTCTCTCCAAACCTGTCCTTCTCACTGCACCTTGAGAAATCGGCTCAGAAGGCATTCGCTGTTCTACGGATGATTCGGCGTACCTTCTCTCGTATTACTCGCACGGACTTCCAAATACTCTATGGGGCCTATGTCAGACCGCTCCTTGAATATGCCAACCCGGTTGTCTACTCAGGACGCACGAAAGACGTAATCCTCATTGAGCGTGTCCAGCGAGCTGCTACGAAAATGGTTGCCGGTCTCAAGTCCATGGACTACGAAACGCGTCTCGTGGTGCTCGACCTCTTTCCCTTGGAGTATCGTCGCCTCCGAGGGGACTTAATTCTTACTTACGCCCTGTTTGAACAAGGCTTGGCCAACAGGTTTTTCACCGTTGACCCAGCAAACACACGGCGGGGACACGGTAAGAAGATTTTTAAGCTCAGAGCGCACACCTTCATTAGGCAAACTTTTTTCTCATTTCGGGTAGTTGCTGCGTGGAATAACCTTCCTGAGACGGTTGTCCACGCTCCCTCTAGAACTCAGTTCAAAACACTATTAGACACTTATTTACGCGAGTCCTCGCGCTGGCAAACATACTGCCCCGCGCTGAGAACTTAAAGAGCAGTGCTACACCCTTTTTTCACTTGTGCCTTTCAGGTGAACGACAGCTGCTGAACGACAAGAACAAAACCGACCCGGGAAACCTGGGCAAAAGCCTCGCTCCTGTGTATCAATCCGTGAATCCGTGAATCCGTGAATCCGTGAATCCGTGAATCCGTGAATCCGTGAATCCGTGAATCCGTGAATCCGTGAATCCGTGAATCCGTGAATCCGTGAATCCGTGAATCCGTGAATCCGTGAATCCGTGAATCCGTGAATCCGTGAATCCGTGAATCCGTGAGAGCAAGCGAGAAAATAGTACAAGAATTATGGAAAAGTTTTTCCGGGAAAACTCTGCATACCTCGCATGAGATATGTACAATCTGATTTTTATCGGGTTACCAAGCTAACTTAGCATTTCAGAATAACTCCATGTTCCTTAAAATGCACTTCACAGATCTGTTTTTCTTCAAGCAACTTTTTTACGACCACCCATATCACTTCATTCAATATAAAGTGAGCAAGAAATCGATAGTTTTGTTTTGAGATGTCTAGAATAAACTTAACTACATATTCAAGGACCCCTGTACCTGGGCCTCTCAATTGCTTTCATCTTAGATAGCCATATCTATAGGCCATGGGTGACTGTCAGAAAACCAATGAACCATCGAGCTAAGGATAGATGCCAAAAATGATCTGGGTACCTGAATCTCCCCAAACATGTCCTTCTCACTGCACCTTGAGAAATCGACCCAGAAGGCATTCGCTGTTCTGCGGATGATTCGGCGCACCTCCTCCCGTGTTACGCGCACGGACTTCCAAATACTCTATGGGGCCTTTGTCAGACCGCTCCTTGAATATGCCAACCCGGTTGTCTACTCAGGACGCACGAAAGACGTAATCCTCATTGAGCGTGTCCAGCGAGCTGCTACGAAAATGGTTGCCGGTCTCAAGTCCATGGACTACGAAACGCGTCTCGTGGTGCTCGACCACTTTCATTTGGAGTATCGTCGCCTCCGAGGGGACTTAATTCTTACTTACGCCCTGTTTGAACAAGGCTTGGCCAACAGGTTTTTCACCGTTGACCGAGCAAACACACGGCGGGGACATGGTAAGAAGATTTTTAAGTTAAGAGCGCACACCTTCATTAGGCAAACTTTTTTCTCATTTCGGGTAGTTGCTGCGTGGAATAACCTTCCTGAGACGGTTGTCCACGCTCCCTCTAGAACTCAGTTGGAAACACTATTAGACACTTATTTGTCGGAGTCCTCGGGCTGGCAAGCATACTACCCCGCGCTGAGAACTTAAAGAGCAGTGCCACGCCCTTTTTCAACCGTGCCTTTCAGGTGAACGACAGCCGCTGAACGACAGCCGCTGAATGACAAGAACAAAACCGACCGGGATCGATCCTATGTATCAATCCATGAATCTGTGAAAAAGAAGTGCCGTTGATGGAAATTGTAGTATACGGTGTCTCCCAGTTTGATTGCTTTATATGTAAGTATTGGTGATGTACAACCTTGCTTACTGGGCTTCGGCTCATGAGCTTTCTTTCTGTTTTCCATCCACAGATCACCTGCATTCGGAGAATCACTGTCCCCTGGTGCTTCCGTAGCGTGCATACTACAAAATCTTAGATGAGCTGCTAAGCTTATTTGGACCAATCATATGTCTGAGTTCAGCTTGTGGGTGAGTCGACTCTCGCATTTTAGAGCAGTCACATGTTCGGTTTTGGCATGTGCACGAATCGACTCTCGACTGAAACCGTAGCAGCTAGAACCAATATACCCTTGATACATAGTTTGTGTGATAAAATGAACTGCACCGGAGAGCGCACTATGGCATTCGCCAGCGTCGGTGCTACCCGGATTTAGCTTTCAACAAGACACAAGAGTTGAGTGGTGCTTTTGATACAGTGTATGACTGAGCAACGTGTTAGGTCTGAGCCAGGGTCTTTTTGATATATCCACCTTGGTAACCATTCTGGCGTGCACGCCATGGTCGCCAAATATATAGTGTGCTATGGAAGCACCAGTCGACAGTGATTCTCCGAAGGCAGTGGTTCACGACAGTTTCTGTGGATTGAGAACAAAAAAAGCTCATGAGCTGAAGTCAGGTAAGCAGTGTTGTACACCACCAATAACTACATCGGAATCAACCAAAAAGACACGGTGTACTACACCACCGATAGGGACTAGGTGTCACGGAGTGATTATGTAACCACGGCTTTCCCAGTCAGTTCGGTGTAACATTGTACTGACCTCAAACCTATGGGAGGTTGGCTTTGAGATACTACAACAGACCCTGGATATATCTGTTCAGGAGGTCGCGCAATTTCCGAAACAGCGCTGATTCGGATCGAAAATAGGACTCTAATTGGCGCGATTTCGCACATCCCATATTCCGAACACACCTCTTTGAAGAAACCCAGCAGTGATTTGTAGGTCACCATGTGTGGATAGGTAACTAGTAAGGTCCATGCACTTATCACTTATCACTTATCAAGACTGTATGCCTCATCTACCGCACGCGAACATTTCTCCGACAAGTATCCGGTGGCATCAGTAAGAGGTACCTCTCTCGCCCATTCTGTTCAACTTCATGGCCATTGTGCTGTTTGCGATTTGTTCACCTATCTGTAACGCCTCGGGGGTCGAAATACGTTCGCTAATGGACATGAATTACATTGACGGCATTGCTGGATCCGACACTAGTAAGATATATAATTTTGTATTACCCAAACAATTCTGCTGCATTGTTCGGCATTCGCGTCGCGTCTGGAAAGTCTATCTTTTTACTGCAAGACTAGGTAGAATCAAACCCGAACCTTCTGCTTGCAGATGAACCTCAGGAGCAGTCGAGGTTCACCGATCTGGGCAACGGCATAAGTCTCTGCAGACTGTTAGAAGACGAATTTACTTCCTTAGTGGGGAAGCTCACGTTCTTCATATGACAGTTCCATTGCTAGTGACGGAATGTACAATTTCCCAGTGCGGTGTATCCTACTTTGTGGATCAACAATGTGGTCGCCGCGTGCAGAAGGACCTTGGAGACTGTTTGACCATCGGTGCCTCCCATAATACTGATAACAATCGTTCGGCTGCACCAATCTCGATACCTGGCTGCCATGCCATCCGAAAAATTCAAGAGTTACAATCAGGTTGTTCAGGAGCAGTCGAGATGCCGAGGCTGGGTTCTAACCACGAACCTTTCGGTTATTAAGTTCGCGTGTTAACCACTGAGTATCTCGACCTTGAAGCAGTTTGTGGTGCTAGTGGGAAATCGGGTCAATAATGCTGAGGTATACCAGATGATTTTCTAAAATAGATAGATCAGCTGGTCACACCTCATAAGTTGCGCATGTTGGGCCATGCACATCTTGTGCGAAAGAACGATTTGCTTCACAGAACCCTCTTCGTCCACCATCGTCATCCTGACTGAAAACAATATCGCAAGTTAAAACGGTGCTTCATCGCTGTACAACCATGCTAGTTTATTTGAATGAAGTCCTATACTGAGGAAAAAAGGGACATTAAGACCTGGAGCTAGATCACCGCAAGCCCTACACCTCCAACACTCGGTCAGACAGTCTGGATATAAAGTGACAGCATGAATGCTACTTGCGTCGTATCTTTATCAGCGTCTCCCGCCAACTACTGTGAAGTTGAAGTGAACACATTCTTGGATGACGAATAACATCAAATCCGTATCATAGTCCATTCACCTCCAGGTTGAATTAAGCATGGAAAACAATGCCCTTTCAGGCAAGCGGTAACTTCGAATGTCTTAAACATGGCCCAGCCACCTTAGCTTGTATTGCTGGATGCACTCCCTGAGTGATCATGTCATTGCGAATTCTCTTATTCCAGCCGACTCCTGCTATACTTCTGAGACGTCGGTGATCAAACCTGAAAGTGTTCCAGATCATCCATTTGAAGTTACGAAGTCTCGCCGCCGTACAAAGAACAAAGAACTGATACACGCGTTCTTCGAGATACAGTGATATGCTTTCTCGGTGACATAAGTGGCGCAGATTGGCAAAAGCAATTCTGGTTTTTGGTATTTATGCTTTGACTTCATCTCTCGCACTACTGTCAGAGCCAATGCACACAACTTCCAGTGTCTCACCTTAAACTACTAGAAGCATGTTCGAAGGATGTACGTACTGCAGCGTGACCTTACATTTTGTGGGTTCGGGGCACTTGTTTAAGGACTGGACGATCTTGGCTAGCTTTTGAGAAACGTTTGCGCTTCCTGGACTTTTTCAGAGATGAGAATAATATTGTCTGCATATTCCATAGACGAGATTCCCACTCGATGAGATTGAAACACGGAGGTTCTTCTGAATGCCTCCCTAATGATGAAATTAAACAAAAATGAGGAGAATGGACACTTTTTCTCAGACACCATGGTTTGTAGGAAGCGTGTAGTGTTCACGAGATTTTTCCGTATACTCGGGTGCACAAGCGTGTTGTAATAAACGAACCGGTCGACAAAATCCATCGAACTCTTGACGTTGAAGGTCAAGATTTTAGGGCACCCACATGTGTGGCATCGCTTTAACACCTGACGGCGTTTGAGGGTACGGCCCTCTGACCGCAATCCAGCAGCGAAGCAAAACTGTTGAACACTGATGTCATGCCATCGGTGTTGATGGTAATAATAAATCCGGCTTGCTGTTCTCGGGTTCCGTCTTTACGCGAAGCATCCCATCTTCACGTCCTCATCCGACCTCTGCCTCTCGACTTCCCCTGTCTAGGCTTGGGCAACCTGGCAGTATCCCAGCCCTCGTGCTTCCTTCGGGTGGCATGGCAGCTAGGCACCGAAAGGGTGCTACAGCTGAACGACGATCACGTCCTCATAAAGCGATGTAAAATATGCGGCGCAAAGCGCCTGTTCCAGGAGTGGAGCGCCCGGCACCTTGCAAGGTTGTGGTTAGTACTTTCCAGTAAGATTCGTCATCGTCAGTAACACTGCATTCCGGTGGATAGTTTGTGGCAGAAAACTGAAGTGAACCGAAACGGTCTGCGTTTGTGTTGGGGATACCAGTGAACGTAGTTGGTTGAGGAATTCAGTTTTATTCTTTATATAATGTTATAAGTTCCATTCATCGTTACCTGTTACAAATCTAAGAGCAGACTAATCTATGTCTTTACATGACTGTTTTGTCGTGCTGTTTCATTGCCTTACAGACAGTCTTGTTGGTGCCTGTGTGAACTTGACCGTTGCGTGTTCAGCGACACTTGCGACCTTCCTTATCTTTGGGTCATCTCTTCCGGACACTCTCTAGATCTGTTATTTCCACATGACTTTCACTCACGATTCTGACAGCGACAACAGGTTCGTTTCCGAAGCGTTAGCTTTTGAGGGTTATACAATCTGTTTTCGTCTCCTACTCTTCCTGCTTTCTTGCTACTTCAAGTGCTGTCGACAGTTACAGTTAGTGCAAGAGGAACACAATACAATTTCCTATTCGGACCCACTGGAAGTGACAGCTTTGTTGGTTCACCTCCGGCTGTGACTGAGTCGTCTGTTAGTGTGCCTCAGATAAGCTCCAAGTCTGCTGCAGAAAGTTTTTGCCAGGATGCTAGCGAAAATTTCCCGTTGATATCTTTATGTCTTGAGGCTTTAGATAACTCCTTATTTCTGAACAGTAACTGGCTCAAAAGGTTATTTGGAGAAACTGACTGACTCACCCAATCCACAGCACGTGGTCGCTTCACCAGTATATTTGTCATTTCTTGTAAGCAGACTACTATATACTTCAGCGCTAGTGATGAGATGCCCTAACTGCGTGCACAGCAAGTCCTTCTATTTGTCGTGTGTTGACAACATACTCATCATTCGTTTGAGCCGTGTCTCTATTATTCTGACAGGACCATTCCGTCTCTGTAAACTAGTAATCTTTTGTATGGCTGTACATGATGTATGTACATGTACATGTGTGGTGATTTATCAAGTACATATTCATACAGTGCACTCTTCCTGTAATCAAGCCTCCGGTAAAACATTTAAGCAAAATTTTATAGACGAAGCGGTAAGACCTATACCAGGCAAGGAGGCACACAAGGTTACTCGTTACGACACAGTGTTCCTGTTTCTCTACCGGTTGACTTCAGTGGTATTAGCTTACGCTAATCTCCTGTCTCTATATCTTGCTAACCACATACGACTACATTCGATTACGTTGTGTTTGTGTTACCATGGTCTCACCCGGACGGTTGACAATGAGGACGATAGGCATGCGATTGTTTGCGTGACCAAAAGAGCGGGAAGTGAGTAGGCTTCGTCACCACTATGGCTAATTCCTAAGCCCCTAAATAGATCACTCTAAACCAAGTAAGACTGCTTGAGCTGCTTCCTAATACTGTTCCCCTGTAAAAATGATGGAAGATGTACTATAACTTACCGTTTCGTGCAATGTGGTATGCCTAGTTTTGTCGTAGGCAGTCGATGGAGAATAGAATCGTTCAGAATGCTCAATCAATCCCAACTCTGTTAGTGTAGTCGTATGGAAACTCGGTGCTCTGGAGTTACTCATTTATGAGAAAAGTGGTTATTGTACACCGGATGATCGTCAGTAGACTTAACTAAGTTTGTAAAAAATGTGAGCGGTCATTTACATGCTATATTCGCATAGGGAAAAGGTGCATCCTGCACGGCTTTTGGAAGTTGTTTGAAGGTGGCTTTCATGAGAAAATTTCTCATTTTAGTAGAAGTTACTTTGCAGCCCAAAGCATGAGCATCCTGATATGGTCGCATTTGTTCGTAGAAATTTTTAGGTGCACGGATCCACAGACATTTTTATTCACGTTTTGGGGTAATTCGGGAAAAGCCATTGTGGTGCGCAGTATACCTATTTCGTGAACCTCTTCGTGCATTTCTAACAGTTTATGACTGCATAGTCCTAGGCATCCTCTTGAAAGTTGGCCTTATCGGTGGTGCTAGGTAATGATTTTCTCAAGGACAGCAGTGAAGCAAAGAGAGCCTTGTGAACCCTCTATTGGTACACTGGTTGCTTATGTGCTCAAATCGCACCATAGTTTGGAGGTTTGTTAAATAGGTTGGTTCCTGCCTGGTTACTATATTTTGAGAAGTTTGTTTGGTGGCTTCCTATACCCAACTTGTACAATACCTTTTTTCGTCACGATATTCTGATGTTGCCTTCATGAGAACATACAACGTTCCAAAACATGTACATCCGATATGCTTTAGGGAGGCGTGCTGCCCTGTGGATCGCGTCCACTAGACCGTGCGTTTGTTACTGAACGTCAAGGTTCCTGTAGGGCTGTTCTACATGTTCCTTTAGGAACTCGACGACGTACTGCTCCGAGTCTTGGCGGAACTGATTGCGTTCCCCATGGACTAATCGATGCTTAAAGAGCCTTTATATTTGGTGGCACAAGTCCTGTTGCCTTACAGTACCAAGATCCAAAAATACTGACTGTTATCTTTAGTGATCGAGGTAATAGTTACTCAACATGCCGTCAGAGTATATTATTTATTTATTTTACCGCGTGCTACATCCAGCTTACATTTCACACATTCCCTTGTTCTTCGTTCACAGCGACAACCCCATGAGGACGAGTCGACGGCGGAAGGTTGGTGTCATTGAACTTTCGCCTTTCGTTCTGGTCCACGCCTCACTGGTCATCTTACTAAAATATTTTCCTTATTGCGGTATATTTCGTTGAATGTGCCTTTCCTTCGCATCTTCATTAATATCAGGTGTTTCTTTGCCCAAGGAGATAGTCGTCTATGTCGTAGGATCAGGTCAGAATGTATCCTTTCTGCAGAATACTGAAAAACCGGAATTAATAATCTGATGCGGATCCAAATTACGAGCAAGGTTGTCTGTTTATTTTTCCATTACTCTTTGCATAGTGAACGTATGAATAAACAAGTAGTCATGACGCTGTCTTTGCGCGGTCATTCATTGAGCCAGAATGACCTGTTAATACTTCAGGACAACGGTCCTGTCAACAGATAGCCCTCCCAAATTTATTGTTCCCTCAGCCTCATCGGTCGAAAACAGGCCAGTCTCATCAGCAGGGGTCTTGTGACGAAACTTATTCGCGCAACATGAACCAAGTAACATAAGTAAATATTATTTATCTGGTAGAACCCGATGTGCTATACTTCTTCACTTTTAAAGGGATAGCAGCGTAGCGGACGTTAGTCCCGCTTACCCTTTTCGGATTTCACCTAGGCTCTGCGGTTGCTCATACCTAGTTTATACACGTGGCAAATCGACGAGAATTCATGTGGCGTTGGCTACATAAACACACTTAGCGTTCTTCGTTAGCGTAGGATTGTACGAATGATGAATTTGGTGAGTTGTGTATCTCTGTACGCCTATGAATGGAGTGAGTGGAACAGGGACAATAGGTGGTTGGCTGGTGGTCGCAGTCGTTCACGCTGGCAACAAGAGCCCTCAATACAAAGCATAGGCTAAACGAAAAGCAAACAAGGATGGAGAGTTCAGTTGTAGGCCGAGTTACTGCCGTCTGTAACCACTGCGCGTTTACTGCACGTTTAGGCAATCATATGTTTGCAGCGGCTCCTCGGCGGTTGATTTGTGTGGTCTTGTTGCTGCCGGCAGTCAAGCGTTTACGGTTTACTCATTTTGCTTCATTATTTCATACCATTTCTGCCAAACGACAAGTTTTCCCTGAAGCTGATTCCCTTATGTTCTTTTGGTTTATTTTCTCGCAACACTAGCTCATCTCACTTAGTTCCACCACTTGGGGGTTACCAGAACCAGTGATGCGTGTTGGTGATCGAACCATATATACACACGGCCGACCTCCTTGGTATGACACTGAAGGGCAAGCACAGGAACCCCTAGTGATTGGGATCTGTGGGGGCAGTGCAAGCGGGAAAACCACGGTGGCTCGAGAGATTATCCAAAGTCTGGACGTGCAGTGGGTTAGCTTGCTCAGTATGGACTCCTATTATCGGGTAAGTGAACGGATCCAAACAATCCGTTTGTGGTGCTTTTCATTTTTTAACAGTCTCTTTCCTGTCCTGTCCGCCTTGTTTTGTTAAAGATGTCAAAAAAATATTATGTTTGATGCAGTAAAGTGTCCTATTGCTTTTTTGTCGTTGTGCCCTGCTCAATATAAAACTAGAGGTTTATTGGCTAATTTCTCTGTATAAAAATCATTCAGTCATAGAAAGCCTTCCAGTGCCTAGCTGCCATGAAACTCGAACGAAGCACGAGGGCTGGGTTACTGCTTGGTTAGCAAAGCCCAGAGAGCAACAGTCGAGATGTCGTGGTTAGGTTCAAACCATGAACCTTCCGGTTAGTAAGTTCGTTCTATAACCGCTGAACTGTCTCCAACTGTATGAAAGTTGGACAAGCTATTTACATACGGTCTGCTATTTTCCTCGCTTTCGTTGAGACATTTCAATGTGCTCTTGAAGTATGGGGCAAGTAATAGTAGTAGAAACGATTGTCGGTTCATAGAAATTGTGGTTACCTTGCTGGAAGACAGATTGGGGACCCATGAACTCTGTCAGCATGAAGTATATAGATACGCACGATGCGACTTACCAGTGTGGATCTGTTGTTCTCAATATCGAGATTCTGGAGCGACATGCGCACGGTCCAGGTTTAACACTGATGGAAGACTTTTGAGGTCTACTACTGTTCTGGGTCCATACGGGTAGTTTTGTCTGTCCTACATTGCGTGATATGAGGTCCCAGTTTCCTCAAGAACGGCCAAAATTGAAAATCTGATTCATGCCTGAAAGATACACTTCACACATAACCAAAAGCATCATAAACAAGAGGTTCAGCTAGGTTCCTGTTGAGTCTCCCATCAAAACCAAGTTGATATGCAAATGAGTGTGTTTCGCAAACCAATAACTAGTTTACTAACCAGGTGGTTGTTTTGGTCCCCCTTGCAAGGTGGCCATAATAGCATTCCATCTCTCTCCGGTACATTATTCGTGAGATTAAAAACGGTCGTCGGTTCAGTCACCAGCTTGATAAATTCTGTCCTTTTTGCTTGTTGTGGTGGTCGAGAAGCTGAAGTAAAGCGGCAGTTCTACAGGCTTCTCGAGCAATGTATTAATAGGTTGCTGGTAACACGCCCACATACACCGCTTATTTTTGTTTTTCTTCGCTTTCTAGGTACTGACTGCTCAAGAAAGGCAGTTAGTAGCAGAGTGCAACTACAATTTCGATCATCCAAATTCCTTTGACTTTGACCTCTTATGCCAGCATCTACAGCGCCTGCGTAGCGGTAAGAGCATAGAGGTTCCGGAGTATGACTTCAAAACACACTCCCGGACAGCCAAAACGGTGAGTGGCCCGTTTCCTAGCTGACATTGCTACATTCTTGCTCTCACACGGGTTCACTGTTCGATAAGGCGCGAATCATAATCGTCCTATTAAATTACCGCTTTTGCCCTTCTGGTCATTGATTAATTCTTTGTTGTATTCATTCTGTTCACAGAAAACAGTATATGGCGCCAATGTGATAATTCTCGAAGGAATTCTCGTTTTCTGTTCACCTGCAGTTTCCGAAGTAAGAACTCTAATAGTTGGTATCGTGTTTTAATGTGTGCCTCGTATTTTGGGTAACTGTATTTCGTCTGCAACACACGTTGTGCATTGGAAGAAATTGAGACAGCTGAACCTTATTTACTTAGTCTTTTACTTTTGTCTACCTTTTTCTTCTTCGGTGTGTCTCATTTAAAGGGGAAATTTTGTATCGGCATCGGAAATCCACCCGATATGTTGAAACGCCACAGTAGTGGACGTTTTTGTGCTGATAATACCATGAACAGCAAACTCTTTGCCATAGACTTACTGAGACGGCGGGTTCGGAGTCTTGCACGGATAGACTAACCGCTCAACAAACGAATTTATGAGTCCTGTGTTGTCATGTGTTTGATAACTTTTTGCCATACCATTTACAGGAACCATAAAAACAACCATGCAGTCATAGTCAGTAAGCACACAGCTATTCATATCTTAATCACTACGTGCAAATTTTTATGGTTTAGCGATGATTTTCTCCCGTAATTGAAGTCACGCCATGCTAAGAGGCCAAGAAGCATTGCATAACTTCCCTATCCCTGTTTGGAACTAACAGCACGAATCTTCATGAAAATTTCTTAATTATACATTCAGTGCTGTCGCATTCAGTCACCAGTAAATTCCTGATTGGTTGTGCTTCAAATATGATAGAAAACGAACTTTCTGATCATTCTGCGGAACGGTTTAGGTACGGATTGTCACCCTCTACAATTGGTCACCACTTGAAGTGGATGACTTGTTTTTTCGCCTTTTTGCGACGTGATACCCAAGTTCGTTTTTTTTCAATAATTGGCGCTTTTGGACCGTCCGCCTATAGATTGGGCGTTTTTATACCGATCCCCCATCTTTCCGTTTTCTTTTCACCCAGGAATATTCTTTCCTCATGTTTGTACGGCGATCAGGCGCCGATATTTTGTGCCGGTTCACTGCTATCGGTACTACTAACTGGTAGGCCATGGACTCAAATCTATCTGGAGATTCGCACTGTCGATGGTTTCAAACGGATATAGAATGACCGTGTCGTGCTTTTCAGCATAGATCGACTTCAGTCTCAATTCACGCTTCGAGATCTCTTCACTGCCTGCAAACAGTGGTTGTTTCCACAAGACACTGAAACCTTTCGCTATCCTCCTTAATTTCTCACTTATGTGCGCCTCAACTAGCAGGTATTTTAAGGTAAGTAATAGGCGTGAATGCAATTTCTACGATTGTTGCGGAAGTTCTGTTATTCGAGTGGGTACGAGGCCTACTGACAGCTTTATGACCATATTATTTATTGATGCTCATTCTTTGAACACTTTCTCACCCATTCCCAATCAGCTGTTGGATCTTAAAATATTTGTCGACACGGATGCGGATGAACGGTTGGCGCGTCGATTCAAGCGCGACATTTCCGAAAGAGGTCGCAGTCTACAGAACGTTGTGGACCAATATTTCCGGTTTGTCAAGCCATCTTATGAACAATTTATTGCACCTATGATGGCTCAAGCGGATATCATCATTCCTCGGGGTATATCTCATGGATAACCGCATTTTTTTGTTTCGTGTATTGTTTTGTGTAAGTGCTATCGTGGTGCGCTGATGTGAAGTTTTTCAAAAGTTATCACTTCTGTAGGTGGCTATTCTTGTGCGATCTACCACTTCCGCTGCCGGTGCACTAATCCTTTTTGGTTCAACAGACAAGACGGATTAGACAATTCTGATACACAGGTAAAATGCTTTCAACTTCCTTTACTACTCTTTTCGTCAAACCATTGTTACTTTAAGTTTTTCAGATGATCGGCCGTGTTTGCATGCATGTAAAGGGGCTAGGTCTATAGAATCGCAACAGCTGTAGAGAAAACTGACCTTGCTCCCCTCGACGCAAGTCTAGCTCATAATCTACGGCAGGTTTTTTAGATAATGGGACACGAATCGGCTGTGACGCCTGGTGTAAAACCAATGTGCTGGGAAGAAAAGATTTACTTTAGTATCCGACAGCTAGGACAGTGATAATGCGACTTCTTGATGAAAACACACAGACTATGAGATGTTCAATGCAACTGCAGTTCTCAAATTCACTGCTGTTCTTCGCGATTCATCATATAAGGGTTAGAGATGTGTTTGTCGAGTAAATACTTCAGAATTTCCGGGATCACAGTTGTCCACATCTCCATCGAACTGTTCAAGAAACCTTATTTCTAACAGAAGACACGGACCTCCTATAAGGTCCCCATGGAGAGATTACTCCAACTTTTTTTTCCATAGACGCAGATGAAAACCCCTACGAACACCACTTTCAGACATTGATCGTCGAACCGTGAGGTTGACACTTCTAGAAAAACGGCGAATACAACTCGCCAATGACGTGTTCTAGTAATCTACTCTCCACATGGTCAGAGCGCAGATTTACTGACCGGAAAGTTCGTTCGACCTCTGCATCTCGACTAGGCTTGGGCAACCTGGCAGTATCTTAACCCTCGTGCTTCCTTCGGGTGGCATGGCCGCTAGGCGCCGAAAGGGTGTTGCAACTGAGCGATTAATATCATTATGTTTATAAATGTGAATAGCCGATTTATCGACGCTGGTAATTCCTCTCATAGGTCATCAACTCAAGAGCATTCCCGACATGCCTTTTTATTGGGTCACATTCTTGGAGGAAAAAAGGGTAATCTTGTCACCCCTATTCACTACCTCTTACTACCGGTTTGTGACACTAGCTTCTATAATTGAGGTGGTGGGTCATAGTATGTCTCGCCGTTTCTACACTCGGTCGATATCAGGAAACAGCTTATTCCCACTTAACTGGTCTTTTTTTCAGATATTGAAGCCAGTCGTGACAGTTTGCCAGTCTGTATTTCCTCCTACGTGCCCAACCGCCTATTTACTACATCATTTCCACAAGAATGTGTTCAGATTGAACACATTTACGTAGTCGGTACCAGTGTTATATTGGCAACCATCATCAGATTGGGTTTAGATTATCCTTATTTTGACGAACTTCTATATTTAGTTGTGATGTCTAGTACCTGTAGCGCTTTCCTACCATATTTCCTCCGCACCGAAAATAAGCCTAGTCTATTTACTGCCTACGGAAAATTTTGAACTGTCTCCTGTCTTTTTGTGCCTTTTTTATTGGTTGACTGTTTTCGGAGGCTTATCTACTTCATGCATGCTCTCTAGCGAAACCATTGTAGTCTTTCGTCCCTTGTCTTTCCCTTTTCACGTTCCATTTAGACTACTGCGTTCGCGGTCGATAGAGTTACTTTCCACTGTCTAATCAAAATTTCAGTTCACCTGTTTCGCTTGTTTGCCTGATTCCGGTTGTTGCCTTGCAAAGTAGATATTTTCAGATAAATAATTCTGACTATTTACTAGAAGTCAGTCACTTGTCTAAATTCGTCAACAGCCAGTTCAAACCATATCTTACGCCTACATGTTTTCCGTATCCCAAACTTCTATTATACGAGATTTTCCTCCCTAATTCCAATTTACCTGAACTTGTAAATCCAACTGCGCGTCTTCTGTTCTGTTGACGCAGGCGGACAAAACAAGGTTGCGCTTCAACTGATCATCCAACATGTGAACAAGCGCCTAAAAGTTGTAAGTTTCTTTTGATCTCCATTCAGCCTCGTAAACCTTGCATTCTGATTCAGCTTCTGTGTACCATCTTTACGTGTATTTATTTTGAAGCATGGGTAGCCGGTTTTTAAAACCAGTCAACTACGAATTCCGTTTCGATTGAGACTCATCTGGTGGATGTAACAGGACTAGATTGCCGTGGGCTCACACTCAACCCCTATACCAAGTGGGCACTAACTTCGTCTTGTACCTTGTGGTTACGATTCTATAGCTACGTTGGTGTGACATATTCTGGTCGTATATCTACCTATATCTACCTATCTGCACGTCCGCTTTCCTTCTATTTTCGTCATCTGGGGTACTCATCACGCTGTAGTTCGTCATACATTTCAGTCTTTCGGCATATCATTTGTGCCTTGAAACTTGTTGGGGCAAAGTAAATTGCCCTACAGTTTTTCTGATTGACTCCACAACTTGGGCGCCTGTACGAAGCTGAACTATCCGGGTGAACCATCATCCGTGAAACATCTTCTAGGCTTCGCTATGAAGTCACGTTTACAGGTCGATGGCCAGGGTATTTTCACAATGGATATTTTTAATAAGCTGTGAATCTCCTAATTTGCGGTCGGGCGATACTGGCGATAATTGTCGTATGGATACCGGTGAACTCTTTTTAAGACGGACGGAGACTTGTAACCTGTGCTTATGCAACAAAAGGTGTCTTTACCGTTCTTGTAGCTCGTCAGCTGCAAACAGCTGGTGGATCAGGGAAACTCAAAAAACAACAAGATGCTAGGAAAAACTGGTCTCACTCTTCGATACACTTACGGATACATAATCTGCATGAATATGCTTATCTGGATGACTGAAATATGTCTGTAAAATTTATCTACACTTGATAACTTCAATGACTATTACGATTGAGATGTCCCATGGGGCGGGTTGGACGCTTTTCTTGTCCATACAACTTCTGTTTACGGAAGGCTTGACTGTCAATTTGGGTCTGTTCCCGTGCGTTAAAGGCACAGAATCTCCATTTGGGAGAGCTGACCCTCCTTGTATGAGCGCGACCTCCTGTCAGTGTAGTAGCCTTCTTAGTAATCCTAGTTATCTCTACATTATTCCCAGCAAGGACTCACATCGCGCCATGCTTTGGCCAACTTCTATTCATCTGGTTATTCATCCGGAAATTCAAGTCAGGTCAATTGCTTAGGACCCTGGGGAGATTGCTCCGCGGACGCAGAGGATGCGGATAAAAATGGTCTCACTGTACCCAACGGGAAGTCAAACGGGCATAAGAACGGAAAGGAACTGGTTCTTCCACCACAAGTCCACGTGCTCCCCTCAGTCCCACAGACAAGGGGCTTGCACACTATTGTTCGGGACTGCAACACGGATCAGGACGAATTTGTGTTCTATTCCGAACGGCTAATGCGTCCACTTTGTGAATATGCCATGAACTTGTTGCCCCATATGGTAAGCTTTGTCCAGATTCTCTCCGTTTGTCCCTTTATCGTATGTATGACGCTTGCAGCGTTCAAAAAGCAAATCTTTGGGTTTCAAGGGTAGCGTATACTATGCTGCTGTACGAACTGAATTGCCTTATGGCTGCGAGGCTCGGTCTCCGTGGGCAGGTTTTTGACCACCATTATCTCGGAAGCGTCTATGGTATTGGATTGTGTGAACGAATTTCTGACGAGATAATTAGAAAATGGGTGCTTGATGGTGCATCGGGCCCTTCGGTCACCGTGACATCTACAACCATCAACTACGGTCGCTCAGCCATATACCAAGCAGCTAGTTCATCGTCTGCCGAGACAAGTGTTTTCTATACCTCCTTCAGAATGACGCAAACTGTGAGGTGGTCAATTTGTGACTGAGAAAAAGGGTTGGCAGTGAATTACGAACATTATGAGTGCTGTTGGTGCGAATCACCTCCCAAGTGGGTTATCCGTGATCCTGTCTTCATTTGACAGCAACATCAGTGTTGCCATTGATGCTTCACTGCCGTACATTTGGCGGGAGATGTTTCAAACTCTGACGCTTAACTAATGTCAGTGGTGTTCTTATTGTCAGTTTCTCCTCAGACTATTTGATTGAGTGTGTGGAGGTGTAGGTAGGTGTACCTAGGTACCTCTAGGCTAGCACCAAGCCCCCCTCGTGCACTTTCTATCTTATTTTCACTATAATGCTTTAACTTTAGTTGGATAAACTTTGTGATTGTACGGCAGTTGGGCATCACTTTCAAGACTGATAGCGCTGCTTATGATGAGTCACGGTACCAGATATACGGTACCACGCACCTCGGCGTCGTTTCCGAAACTTGAACTAGAACCTCAAGGAACTGGCTGTTATTAATGTTGCCTTTTACTTGAACAAGTATGCCGGGAAGATGATGCAGTGGAAATTCTCCTTATATGAAAAGTTTAAAGCCGAAACAGCGCGGTGGAATACGATGTTATAATCCGACTGTTTGGGACTCATTGGCAACTTTTTTCAAAGGTTCTTACAACCAGTCAAAACGGGCCAACGTTATTTTTGCCCGTCATTATGTCTTCTGATTCGTGTGTTCCTAAGATCAGTTGTCAGTCAGAGGTAACCAGCGTGTGTGTGTGTGTTTGTTAGCTCTCCGTGTATGTATGCTTGAAAATGTGTACTTTGACTGGAATGTGACCCCGTTTATTGTTATGTTAGGCTGTGTTGCTTGACATCTAGCCACCGTTTCTACTAAGCTTTGCAATAAGCCCAAGCCAGGTAGACGGGATGCTTGCACGTGTTGGTCTTAGTGCTTCAGCGCACGTGTAACTTTAATCCTGACCGGAGCATGCGTGTGCCATCGAAATCGATTTGATGGTTTGACTCGGGTACGTGAAGGGCAATGGCTGAGTTACGTTCAAGTTTTATGAACTCAGTTGGATTTCGTGGAGGCAAAAGCGCATGCTGTTTGTACTCCATGATTCGTGCATGGATGTGTCTGGCTGTTTAGCCTATGTATATAGCTGAACATTTTGCACAGAGGATTCGATAGATGCAGTTTGTGCGACACTTCGATTAGAAAGGGTCCTTAGCCCTTATAAGGTGTGATATAAGAGGTCGTCAATTCGGAAAGCTTTTTAATATCCTAACACCGAACTATTGTCTTAATTGAATCGGAATCACCCTTCCTATAGGGTATTCGTGCATTGACCATCGGTTTTTCGTCTCTTTGTCCCATCGTTTCGGGTAGCGCTTTCAAGAAACATAGGTCTCCCTCTGTTAAGCAACTGTTCGCACTTCATAGGTTTCGTATATCAGAGGACCGTCTGCCTCACAGAGCTTTCTTCATCTAGCCATGTGTCGGATGGAGACAGCTCAGGGGCGGTCAGTCTCTGACTTGGCAAAGAATCGTGGAAGTTTGCCAATCAACTCAGTCGCGTTGGTAACCGCCGTCTTCCCGGATGGTGACCCTGGGACAATACTAACTGATGGCAGTGATCCTGACAGGGATAGTTGTGTCGTGCATGTAATGACAACCCTGAACCAAAACTATTGCCTGCAATGCGTAGCTCTTCCATACCATACCATATCAGTTAAACTTTGAGCGCCAATGAACTGACTAGGCCGTCGCCTCCAACGCGTAGCCCTGATTCCCTTATTCTCGGTGAACAAAACTGTATCAGTCGGTACCACTACACCCCGGTACACGGTTTGGAGCTGACAAACTAACTGACTTTGTTGCTTACTGTCTTTGGATATGTAGAGTTTTATCCAAGAAAGAACTTCTCACTAAACGCCACCAGCAACTATGGTTGCGAATTGTCCGGAATTTTTGAGACCAGTATGGATTCAAGAATCAGTAACCTTGGATAGGCTTATTCTCATTATTCTCGTTCACTTGCTTACGCTTTACAACATTCACCAGGAACAAAAAATAACCGGCTCAGTCGCACTTAAAGGTGACAGTTGCTGAGTTGACGCTGACGAAAACATTCCAATCCAATGGCACGTTGGCTTTGAACTTGTAGATCTCGTATTTCAAATGCAATCTAAAAGTTGACATGGCGCAGTGGAACCTTCTTTTTCTACAGAGTATTTCTATTTACTTTCCGCTGGTTGCCCTTGGAGAAGGCGGTAAATTCGATCGGTACCTTCAGGCGATCTACGTAGAGAGGATACTTGCTGTAACAACAAGCAAAAGGGAAAACTAGACTCGCATGTGACCACCATCCTCATCACTTTGATGTGCGAAACGCCAGTATGGCCATAAGATTTTTCATATTCTCACGCTTATGCAACTGTGGGTGCCCAACTTGCTGAGACACGGGACCAACCACCTTGTTCGTTGAATTTATGACAACATTTGGTAGGCGGTGGTAAGCATAGTGGTGATACAGTTTCGTGCTGTATACCACATCATTATAAGGCCATTCCGTTCAGCTTCATTCGACGGACGCGATACTGAATCATTCTACCAAAATGCTGAAAGGTCATGAGTATTACTTTCCTTATCACGCACGACACTCACCAATGGAGTAGGCTGCCGGCATGAGCAAACCAAACCGATCGAGGACAATGGATCCATGAGTGGTCTTGGAAATGGGTGTGCGACAGCTCTTAATTAGGATGCCGAGATACCGTCTTCCAGTGGTGAGGACGTTGGATAGCCTGGAAGGGGCTTTTTTGGAGGTACATTTGAATTCGTACGGTCCCAGCACACAGGTTGTATTGATTTGGTATGAATTAAACTGAACTCGGTCAAAAACTCCGTAAACAGCTGTGTTAAGTGACAGGTTTTGTAAAGCTGAATTTCATGCGTTGAATAGTTACGAAATTTTTTTAAAAAATGCAGCACTCCTAATAGCATATGAAGATAATGACCACAACATGTAACGAAATGTGGACGCAGGTTCACGTCCGTTACAATCAGTGTCAAACCATTCTCACAGGGAAAATTATGGAAGCAAAGTACTTTGCGCTAAATCATGTCCAAAGTAGCATGAACTAAACATTATA
Source organism: Clonorchis sinensis (assembly GCA_003604175.2). NCBI lineage: Eukaryota > Metazoa > Platyhelminthes > Trematoda > Opisthorchiida > Opisthorchiidae > Clonorchis > Clonorchis sinensis. The sequence goes on from CM030369.1 coordinate 97,206,454, forward strand.
ACACGTTCCTCATCGCCGAAACGGTACGATTTACGAATGAGCCGTTTTTTGATGATGGTTCTAGGATACCACACATATTTTGATCACATTCCTTACAAGTCGGAGTCACAAATTTCCGCCTGGTGTTGTTTCTGATAGTTTCAACTAGCATACACTGGTGCTTTGGGCAGACACGTTTTCTTACTGCTTTTTGTTCAACTGTTGGAATGTGTGACTGTTGAAATCGTCTGATCCTTTTCTACAGACCATGTTGATTGGAGTTGTTTGGATGTCTATACTGTCACAACCGAAAGAACAGCTACTGCTTCATACCTACTATAAACCGCATCACACTTCGAAGTCAGCGTTAAATTTGGGGTTTTGCTTCTGTATCACCCTAAAAGCCTGCTTTTTTTAAAGGAAGAGCTGGGAAAAAAGATACTTACGCTTAGCACAGGCATTTGGAGGCTTCTATACTACCAAATTCTCAGCCATACAGTCTGTTGAGTAAAGAACGAAACGAACGCCATCGATATGGGATAGGATGAGACGGCACTGACCAAAGTTTCGGGAGCGAATGATGCAGTGCTAGTTTTTGCTTATGTCTTAGATTATTTCTTGCCGATCATCAGATTTAACAGTACGGTAGCCCCAATCTAGAGAGACAATTGACGGGACCAAGCAAAACGGTCGCCATAGGGGCTGTTGTAAACCCCACTTGTTCTGAATCAAAAGTGTGTCTTAGCGTAACATTTATGTTAGTTTAATTTTAGAGAAGTGGCCGTGTAGCTACCGGTGTGTGGACGAAGACTCCTCGCCTGTCGCTATTAGGGACTGAAAACGTGAGAAATTTGACGGGACCGACCCAAAATGGTTACTCCAGCGAGTAAGATTTGCTTGTTTCAGAGGGAAGCGCTGTAGGGGTTTTTTGCTGTTGCACACTGGGAAACTAGGTCATCGTCGAATTCTCCCTTCAGATACCATCCTTTAAAGACCTGACTGATGGCGATTACCCTCTTAAGCTGTCAATAATGAACATCAAAACTTTAACGTCCTGCCCAGTTTAATGTTACAGTTGGCCGCCCCGGCTATAGTTTCAACTTGTTTATGCTGGATCAGTTAAGCGTTTGTGTTCACGGATACCAGTGCAAATAAGTTCAACGTCTTGAAAACTGACCTCACCGGTTGGTCTGTGTTAGAAGGCTGTAATGCTATGAGATAATCATTCATTGCCCCTTTGTGCTCTCCAGTTTCGTCGCCTGCGATCTGTTGCTTCCGTAAAGATGCAACAAAATGATGTGTGTTTGGTGCAAGGCAACGGTACAAGCGTCTTGTAGAAACTCAGCATTGGACGGATGACCATGTCACATTGGTTGACTATATGAACATGTGATATCGTCGAGTGGTCACACAGTCGCAAGCACCTGTTTCACACACATGCAATGTCAAACGAAGGTAAAGCAACAGACATGTCACGTGAACGCACGTGACCAAGTCACCGTTGGTCTGCAACGGTTTACACAGTCTCCTTCCTCTATAGGTAATAGTGTTGTGTCGATCAGGCGTGGAACGAATTCGCCCGGAATGTTTTCAGTGGCGGAATGAAACATCGTTCTGTAGTTCGCCAGGACAGCAATAATGCTGTCTTACCAAATTCTCTTTCTAGAGAATACTCTCCTTGTATTGTCATGTTCATGCGCTCAACTGTTTTGTTTGCTTCGTGGTTGTGAGGCATTACCCCTACGTGTTTGATAGCACTGTCTTTGAGTAAGTCAGCATCTTACTCACTACTTTCTGATGACTCCCTCCTGAGACAGGATTGGTCGATTGCGATGTTGCATCACTTCTGCATAGGATACGGCAGTCCGACTTGAAACTAGAATGGTTTATCACTCCTCTGAGTGTTGACGAGGCGTACATTCTCGGATCGTCGCTTCGGTTAAAGAATTTAGTCACAACAACCAGTAAGACTTCCGAACACGGACTTTCTTGCATGCATCCCCTTGGTTGCCTTCGTGGGAATATGTGATAACGAAAAAAAAACAGACTCATAGGAATCACATCCGTCTATGGAATGGTAATCTATCCCATTCCTGTATTCACGAACCTTATTTCGACCTGTATCTTTCTGAATTCTGAACCGTGTGACTGCTGATGGACAGTATTGATATTCGTTATTATCTTCATTTTATCCGAGTCTTCGTTCTTCCTGCAGCTGTCCAACGGCAGTCGAGAGAGTCCATCATCTATCTGAATGTGAGGTTTGATGGTGAGGCCTGTCCCATAAGGCTGCAACTACTCCAAGAGTCGTACGCCGATGACTACTGACTTAGAGACTGGACATTTGAGTGCTTAGGCTTCCTGACAACACCACAGACTTTATAGGCCCGAGTCATGTCAATGAAAGTACCTCACGCCATACCAGATGCCGCTCTGTTTGCGCCAACCCCAGCACTCTGTTTTCTGTGCACAGTGGGACAGATAAATGAAAATCGACCACTGTCGATACCTTAACTCCTTCTTCATTAACAGTTCCTCTCGCACAATGCCTGATGATTATGCTTTTGTACAAAAGTAGTTACTACCCGTGTAATGTTGTCCATAATGATGACTAGGATGGGTGATGTACCTCATGGTTCGAGGGACGTATTACTTGCCTCTAAGGATTCAAGGAATTCTCTTAGCTTCTCACACCTTCCAAACTTTTGATTCCTCCATCTCACCGGAAATTTTTCACTATCTATTCAACATTCATGCAGTATCTGCTACTTTAGCCTATCTTGGCGCTGTATAACATGTATCTCCTGTTTATTCAAGTCAAGAAAAGGTTCGTATAACTATCCGATCATTTGAATCACGTCAAAAGTGAATGTTTTCATTGTGAATGACATTGGCTTACAACACAGTTCTGGTGGACGTCTATTCTTCGGACAACCATCCAAGTCATGCTTGCATGAGACATTCTTATCTGTATAGAGTTCCTAGACTAGTAAGGCATTTGTAGAGGCATATTAGATTTCCTTCCAAATCTTGGTGACCGACTCAGGTCAGTCGTGCCTGTACTTGGAAGGGGATTCTTCGTCAAGGAACGACCTGTCTCATTTTTGGCTCCCCTCATCCGGCGTTCAAGCAGTACAAACGAATTTTGTATCACTCTTCGATATAAATGATTTAAAATGGAACGAACCAGGTCGATTCCAGTAGAACGCTTCGCGAATCCCAGGGTGGGAACCATTGTCTTATACAAAGGGTTTATATTATGCGAGAGCTCACTGGATTAAATTAACCAATTCCAGAACTGTGATAGTTGTGATAACTCTTCAGAATAATGCCATCATTGAAGGTCTTGTATTTGTCATGCTAGATCCATATTGCTTTTTAAGGGTGCAGTGAATACTTACGCAATCCATTTTATCTCAATGCTGCTGGAGCACTTCCAATGGCTATCTGCGGCGCTGGAACTACGACCACGTCACATTTCCTGTAAAAGCTAAAGTCACCTGGTAATATGATGGTAGGTATGCGTCGGGTTTTCTGAGGTCCGCTCCTCGAAATCTGGTCTAAAGTGTCTGTAATCTCGTCACAACGAGGACTTATTCACGTTGAATGTTTTACTATTCTTTTGGCGTTCATTTTTCTCAGGATACGTTTGGTGTTTTCGAAATTTCAGGATGTCACCGTTGAAACCCCACAAGGTGTCCCATACCACGGTCGTCAGTTAGTCACCGGTACCCAGGTTTGTGGTGTCTCAATACTACGTGCTGGTGAGGCCCTGGAACCTGCCTTGTGTGCTGTCTGTAAAGATGTACGCTTAGGTAAAATCCTCATTCAGACCAATCCCGACACGTTCGAACCGGAACTGCATTACCTTCGTCTGCCAAGTGATATCAAGGTTAGTCAACCCGGCTGTTTGTTTTTACAGTGACAGTTTTCTGTGACTGAAGCTCAGTGGTTGGGGCGCGAACCTACCGACCGGAGGGTCCATGGTTCGAACCCAACCCTGACATCTCGACTACCCCTGTCCGGACTTGGGCAATCTGGTATAAGTATGACAGCTAGGTACTGGAAATGTTACGACCGAACGGCGATATCAGTTTGAATACGTACCTTTGTTTACGTGTCTTAACACACTGGATTGGTGAACTTCGTGCGGCATCTAATAACGTGCATTTCCTGTTTAGCATCACGGAGCCGTCCGAGAAAACGGTAGAGGCTGAACCGTACTATAATCGCACCAAGCCTCTGATTGATACTATATATCTGCCGCGCCGTACTGCGTTCCCAGTCAGTTCGACTTACTTGCTTCCTTGCTGTTTCACCGAGAGGGCATTTTGTCCTGGTTATTTACACCTCTGTAGACGGTCAGAAGGGACGACATAGCAGTTGTGCTCGAAAATAAAAGAGCATAACCCATTCTGGTTGACAACAGAGTCGATGGTTCCCATTGCAATTGCAGTGGTCGTCCACTTGGCTGATGAATTCGTGTGATTAGTCGACACTATTTTCAGAATATTGTACCAAACATCTGCTCACCGTTCAGTATCAGTGTCTGACCACGGCTGAGATAATTGGAATTAGCCCATACAGCCTCATCTTGTGCACGCAGAAAGCGTTCATGTGCTCATCGAAAATTTTGTTTTCTGATCACTGGCTAAACGAGCCGGTCGACTTTGACGTCAGAACCGTTTGCTTTTACCCTCGGAATTCGCTTTATCTTTGTTGTGCCTGCTTTCACCATCCGGATTTGGTTTTATAAGCTGTGGATTTGCATTCGCCGGAAGAGGAGATTGGGAAAACATCAGTGCTCGTCACATTCCGTTCTGATCTTGGAAACGGACTGTGTTACGCTTTGCAGGATTCGAACAATCCAGCTCAAAAATCTGTCACGCTGAGTGTGACCGTAGCCGACTGCATTTCCGGCCATCGTCTCGTGTAGTCTTTAATTGCGTTCCAGTGTTTCTCACTGTAATCATTGTGTTGACATCGCATAGCATAGCACAGATGCTATGAGCAGTGATATTTCAGCCAAAAGACAATGGGAGCAACAACATAGACTGCGATATTAGATAAATAATGCTTTGAGTTCATTCATTGAGGGGATTTTTTCACCACAAGTGGAAATCATGGAAGAGGACACAGTCGTAGTGATTAATGGTGCGTCCTTTGATGATTATTCCAACGATACGTGAAGGTAAGGACCAATACGAGACAAGGACACTGCCCTTGCAACGGTGAAATTTCAAGGTCACGCACTATCATTGCGCGTGACCTTTCGGGTCGCTGGTTGGTTACGCGTTTGGTTTTCGTTCATTCATACAATCACTTTGGAGCTGTTATGTCTGCTGATTCGCTATCTGCTGTATCTGATTGCTGACCCGCTCCAGTGTTTAATGCCGGGAAAAAAAGACTCAGAGAAGGGAACACAACAGCTATATTCCGAACAAGCGAGTGCGAGTGTGAGTACGTGCGAGTGCGAGAATACAACTCAAGCTAGTCATTGGTGGGACACTGTCTAACTTGGTCCAATGCTGACGCACGCGGTCTGGTCTTGGTATAGGCTGCGACTCGCTGCATACTGCGGGGGCGTTGTCTGACCTTGAGCAACGCTGACTCGCGCTGTCTGGGTTTGATAGAAAGCTGTGAGGCGCTGTATATTGAGGGGGCGTTGTCTGGCTGGTCAACACCTAGCAGAGCTGAGGGTCTCAGTAGATCTCGGGCATTCAGTAGTTGTTTTCAGGAATCTGACCTTCCTGATAGGAGCATTGCTGTATATTGACAGGAGAGGATTTTTTCGACACAGAGTTTCTCCCCATGCGTCCCCTCTTCAGGTGAACAGTCTCCCTATGCCCATACCAGAGGCATCTTCTTGTTCCAAATGGCTCATTTACCCCCAACAGAAGATATCTCAGTGCTTTTGTCCCCCCCCCCGGATTTGCCAATGAATTATCAGGTTGTCAGGTAACTCATCATTACGAACAGCCAGTGCTAGTTCCATAGAAAAAAATTCCTTGTACAGCGAACACATATGGAACTCAAAGGCGACTGCCCTACGGAGTAGTCTCATGAAAGTATGTCACCATTCGGGGGATAGTAGAGTGGTTTCATCGCACTACGGACAAGTCGGATCGCTCACATTGATGCCATGTAAATTAAGTGAAGTACGAGGACTGAGCTACTACCAAGTTGCCTAAGCCCATACCGAAGTAATTAGCATGTACACTTTGGACTATGGCGTACTGGTGGTGTGACATTTTAGGTCCCTTGAATCAAACGCAAAACAGCAGTCGATACAGCCAGCACCTTGTGATACCAATTGTATGAGGTGTTGCTCCAGACTCCGTGAATGTGAACATTGGGTTGTCACTCTCCCTTTTTGTATATGAGCGATATTGTTCGGTGCGAGTGCGCGCATGGTTTTTTCCTGATAGAATGGTCCAATGAATGAGTGATGAAAATGGTCAATAATGTTAATGTCACGATTATTCTTACTCTCAGTCCAATCTTCCGTGCGGTCTACATGTTGTTCGATCTATTCCGGTTACATTTTTTGCATTTATTCATGCTCCATAGGACGTTCTATTTCCAGCACATGCTACTTTAACATTTTCACCCCGGAACCAGTGCACAAAGGTTGTTGGTTTTTTCCACATACCCCGTCTGGTTTGAATATTTATCGAGTTTCGCAGATTGCTTTTATAACGAGCGCTTGTTCCAGGCGGTTTTCGTCTCATGCGTTTTGCCGCTGTCTGTCACTAGGACTGTTTTGTCATCCTCATGGATTCGACAGTCTCTACTGGAGCAGCCGCCATCATGGCCATGCGCGTGCTCGTGGAACACGATGTCCCCGAAGAGAAAATCATTTTCATTTCTCTCATCATGGCCTTACAAGGAGTGCGTAACATCGCCTATACTTACCCAAAGGTAATTCCTCGTAACATTTGTTTTGTTTATCGTTATTCCCGAGTGATTGTTCAAAGTTGAAATGTGAAATCTCAGGGGCCAATAGTGCTTTACCACTTAGAAAACCCGTATGCTATCTCGGAGTGTATGTGGGAAGGTATTGGTCTAACGATTTAGGTTATCGTGTCCACCTACATTAGGGTAGCTTACTAGATATTCTGTGAGGGTATTCATAGCACATCCTCCCATGTTTGGTAACCAAGTGAATAGTGTATTTGATTTTGATTGATAGTCTAGGGTATTCGGCTATCGGTGGTTAGGTGGAGACAGATTTACCACATCTTGTTAAGGAAACTCACAGACTAGGTTTGTTAGAAACCTTCAGGAAACTACAGCACGCTTCCACGGACGGGCGAGCAAAGCGTTTGATATTTTTGGCCTTGTTAGACCCAACTTGATGAAGTTCATGAGGATCTACAAACAGTTCTGAGAAAATGATTTGAGGGACTTCAATTTCTTTATCCCTATCTGACGTGACTTCAACGCCATCTGGCTCATTTCAGAAGCGACAAGTTTTCCAATGACATTAGTAGGCTCGCGTACCTTCTGTTCTGGACTCCTTAATTCCGGCCGGGAACGTCAAAAGAATGTTCCTGTTCGCACCGCAGATTCATTTGCCTATGGACTCTATGTGCCGGATGCCTATCCAAACAAACGTTATCACAAAAATATTTAGTTGACGTGGGAAACATCTACTGTGGTGCAAATTAAAAAAAGATGAATTCGGCCTTGTTGTTTGTGGTAAAAAATATTCACAATTTCGACTCACACGTGATTTTAATATCGTTTCAGCTAGTGCCTGTCGAGCTGGAGCGTTTCTGACGCAGTGATCCCATTGTAGTGACAGTTTTTGTGAATGAAAAAAAGTAGTTCTCACATGTATAGGGGGTCTTGCAAAGGATAGTCACCAATCCCGGTGTTTCATAACATTATTATCAGAAGTTGCCTTATGCATTCGAATATTTACTCGTCTGGTTGGCGCAAGGAGTTATGTATATGAGCCACGCCATAGTTAGACTAGTTGGGCCGTTCCTGATGATTGGTATTTGTTTGGGATTACTAGATTGTGAGAAAAGACAGGACACGTGTACCCGTGCGGGACCCGATCGCCGTATTCGCTGATAAGCAGGTGAAAGACATCCACTGAATGGCTGAGGACGAGAGTCAGCTTACTGGTTTACAGACAGCTAATAAAGTTAGTGTGAATTTTGATTTGGTTCACATGCTCTTTAATGATACCGTAGAGGGAGTTACTTGTCCCACTGGTTCACACTTAAACAAAAGTTTCAATTTTCAGTGACTTTGTAACCCGTCTCTACAACACTGAAGCAATCAGTTGAACAACCAATTCGTAGTGACTCAAGCAGTTGGCGTCTATTGAGGACGCTATACCTTGCATTCTTAACATTGCAAATTATTTCGGATCGTGTCAGCTAGGAGGAGCTTAAGCCATCATAACCGTGGTTCGAGATAGCTCAGTGGTTAAGGCGCAAGCTTAAGGACCGGAAGTTCCATTGTTCGAACCCCACCTCAGCATCTTGACCGCTCCTGTCTAGGCTTGGAAAGCCTGGTAGTATCGCTGCCCTCGCGCCACCTTCCGTTGATATGACAGCAGGGCACCGAAAGTGTGCTACAACTGAACGATTTTTTCGAGGAAGAAAAGCTCAGAGAAGGGCGTTGAGCCGGGCCTACTCGGTGAAAGCCAACGCGATAAATCACAAGACCTGATAGAAGGCGCCAGCAGTGTGTTGGGACTGTTGTCATACTACCTGATTCTTATACGTAATGCACTACTCATAAGGTTGCTGAAAATTCCTCAACAGCCCACGACCGGTTTCGCCCTTCTTGGGGCTCATCAGGTAGGCGCAGTCCCGGAGTTTCCGTCAACCTTATGTTCTACTTGAACCCAAATTGGACTGATTTCGAGAAGTACACTAATTTGCAAATCAATTCGGTTTTGCTGGGTTCCAAGTGAGTCTGTCGCAAAACCAAATTGATTTTCAAATTAGTGTGTTTCTCGATACCTGATTTTTGTTTCTAAACTCGAATTTTGCGTTTGTGGACACGGTTTGGTAAGTTTTAGTGACGCCATTATTGTTGTTTAGGCTTTTTGGAACTTAATACATGAGGAGATTGTGGCGCTTAGTCGTCGCTAATCACTTATTTTATTCATGATACTATGATCTCATAATGTGAAGAAAGTATTTCTCTAGTTGTGCCACCTCAGTAAGGTCGAAGGAACTTTGAGGAGCATTATAATGAGGCAATCTGGGTTTGAGTGTCCAAGTCCCGACACTGACGTTCACGACTGCTTTTGATTGCGGTTTTGGAATACTGGCAAGGGAAATTGCCTCTAGTACATAGACTCATTCATACAGAGAGGATTTGTCACTGGTCTTAAAATTCGAGTTGCTGGTTTTTGAAAGGTATTGATAGGCGTGTGTACGTTCTTTATACACCCCAGTCATTTGTGTTTCACCTTTTTATACGTCCACGTGACAAGCGCTTTTGATTTGATATTTACAGGCCCACATTGTCACAACTGCCGTGGATAGCGGCCTGAATGACCAGTACCACATTCTGCCAGGCGTCGGGAACTTCGGCGATCGATACTTTGGTACTTCAGACGACTACAAAAAGTGCAACGTCAGCCCGTAGTAATGCTATATCATTTTCCACAGTTATGTCGGCTGGGTTTTGCTTCTTGTTTCAGTCTGATCTACTTTATTTGTTCACTATATGCCCCTCCGGTGCTTTTTGAGTTAGGAATCCTGTCCTGGACAACCAAACTTCACTTACCGACCGTCATTTCAACTTACATTACTGTCCAGATAGAGTCAACATAGGTTCAAAATATTGGATTGCAATTCGTGTTATTGAACCCCCCCCCCCTCCCGAAATTCCGATTAACCTTGCCTCAAGAAAGAATGCTCTGTTTTCCCGAACACCATTTTGGAGTCATTATTGTCTTCAGCTATCTTTTGAAACAATTTTTCCTGGATTAAGTCTTTACGATCAGCCAATCACCATCCTTCGAGTATACTCGTTCGTGGTCGACCTTTTCTCTCTTCAACTGGGGCCACAGATATCCTTTATGACTGGATGCGGGAATTCTGCCGAGTGGTTTTCTAAACTGCAGTCCATATCGAGCATGTTGGTCTGCTTCATTTGAACTGATAGCCGCTTTGTTCGATTCTTTCTTAGTTTTTTCGAGCTCCCAACCGTCAGCTGGAAGTCAAACTGGGGCATTTTCACTGACTTCACTACGGTCCCATGGTTACTCACCAAACGTCCTTTTATGTTTGAACGCCCTCCAATATGGCTGCTATCGCCCTGTTTCCTACTGTGCAGATAGTGCATACGGATGATTAACACATTAGGCCAAGCCAGGACCGCTGTCAGGTATTCCACAGCTTGTAAGCTAAAACTCCGCCAACGTAACAAGTCCGGGTTTGCAGAGGCGATATAAAGAAAACAAATTTAAAGCGGAATTCGTTTCACTTAAAAGCGATGACTGAGGCAGCTTCAGTGGATTATGGGATATTGTGAACAGTCCTTAGCGTAATTTACAGAATTGGTACAAGTAGATAGAACTGAATTGGTTATGGGTTCATGTAAGAAACTTGTCGCTGGCTTTGGGATTGTCGTGACCACATGATCAGGTGAACTATAAGGTCGTTATCGCGCATCGCACTGATCATGTTCGAAGAACCCCGGTGACAAAAATAATTCACCTTCTTAATGAATTACACAACTTGAATAGTGGTCGAGCGTTTTTTCTACAAGAAGAATTCAGTGGCAGGAAATCGTTGCCCATTTCCACCGAATTCGCCATACTTATGTAGTCAAAAGCTAAACTGTTAAGGCAACTGGAATGAGTCACGTGGATATTATCTTCCTTATTTTTTGCCTGTAACGATAAGGTAGCACCAGGTACAGAGTCCTTGAATCGCTTCACACTAGTGCTTTTTGGGAAATGAACCCATTCGAGTAGGATCCCGAAACGCCCCACCATGTGAGCGTTAATGAAACCAGTCATCTTGCCCGCTGATCAACATTTTCACGATTTTTAACTCAGACCTACACGTTTGTTGACCCTTTCTCTGTGGCTGATCAGCTGTCTTAAGCGGGATTCTTGTCACAGTCAGATGTTGATCTGGGCAGGCAGTCTGTTTACTCATAAGTTGTGGAATCCACAGACTTTTTATCCAGACCGCGCGTTTGCCCCGGCAGCTACACACCAATTAAGATAAGCACTCAACTCGTTTTTGCTCTAGTTAGAATTCACTAGCACTGTCTCCTCGTGGTTGTGCTGGGATCTGAACCGCGGTCACTCCAGGCGAGCATGCCCTCGATTTTCTACCCGTCCGTGACAAACGCATCTAAAATAACACTGGTGGCCATGTGTACGTTTTTCCCTACTTAATTCCTCTATGGTCATATCTCTTGCAGATGGGGTACTGGCCTACTTACTCACAACTTTCCCCATGTTGACCTTCATTTCTCAAATTTCATCTATTGCAGCCAGTCATGTGGTTGCTATGGCGTCGTCGAACCTATTTGTACCATGTCATGCTTCATGCAATTTTGTACTACTTCCGTGTGGGAGAAAGTGCAGTAATGACACCAGAGGTTTCAAACTCGTCGGCGTTCTTTGCTGGTCGTTAGAGAATGTCCGTTCACACCCGATTTGTTTTCTTACCTGGACCGTAGCTAGATTGTCATGGGTACGTTGAGAGTCCGGAATTTTTAGCTACGTTCGATTTACTCAGAGTGATTGCTTGAGGGAATTGCTCTACGGAAAACGGTGGTAAGACGAGCGAGTAGGTCTTGTGGGCCTTGAATGTTTGCATTCCGCAGTCGCCGAATCTTAGTCGCAACGTGGAGAAGTTTGGTGCGGCCCTAGCAGAATATCATTGATGAATCCGCTGCGCACTCCATGTTCGTGTATCGTAGTGGAGCATAGTGGAATGCTCCATAACCATATTATTTAACAGTTAACGGCTTTGTAGTATGTCAGTTTTTTTGTGTGGACAAGTTCGGTCTGTAGGACTTTTTGGGGGGTAAAAGATACACCTGCTTTGAACACAGGGTACGAATATGTTTATACTGACGTTTTTTCTAATATACAACAGTGTGGTGCCAAGCCCTCTGTCGAGGCGACTGTTCGTTGACAGTAGGCGAGACTGATGTCGGTGAAATCACAATGTCAACTGATATTCCTACGTCGTTCAAATAAACCAAGAAAGGAAATTAGGTTCCATATAGCTGCCTTCATTAAAACGAAATGCCTGTATCATGTCCCGCCGCTTCACTCGAACACCAGCAGTGAGGGATTCGAGCTTAAACAAAGACTAGCACTCGTAGATGGATTTTGTCACTGGAGAGTTTCATGTGCTTCAGGCGCATCTACTTGCAGTACAAACATTCACTATGAGTTCACATACGGTTGCATTGAAGAGGTACTTCAGGCGCATCTGCTTGCAGTACAAACATTCACTGTGAGTTCACATACGGTTGCATTGAAGAGGTGGACTTAGTTTAATTTTTTTCACTCAGATGAAGTAGCCGAAATATTACGCCTGTTTTTGGCTAATTACCTCTAGAATATGCTCCCGGTTCCTGCCGTTTTTCAAGTCCGATGAACAGGTCTTCTCGGATTGATTGTTTGAGTGAAGATGTTTGTTGAAAAATTCCAGAGTATACTGGAAAATTCAGTTCTTACTCCTTGGTATGCTGGGATGGGCCCAGTTTCCTCCGAGATAGTGACAGTTAACACGTAGGGATTATGCCCTTTCAGATGTAGTCTATCCAATTAATCCATTGCTCCGAGTTTAGAAAACATTAACCTTGCGGATTGGGTGGTATATGTGTGTGATAGAGACAACCCCTAACAGGCAATTTCATCCCAGTCTTTCATGTTCTGTTGATGGTCTACACGTCAGGTAGTAGGTAGGTATCTGGGACACGGGGTTTTCATTCGAATCAGCAATCGTTTAATTTCTAAAAACGGCCCGTGTTTTAGTCAGTTATTCATCCTAAGTCTGCGTGGTATGGAGGGGTGAAGTACCGCAGTTCCAGTGAACAACTATGACAGAATCTGCGCCCACCTTGATGCAAAAAGCAAGCAACCTCTCACTCTTTGCTGCAAAATGCATTTTTGCGAAGGAAAATCGGCGTCAAATTCTCATTTGGACTGCAATTTGTCCGTCTATTTCCTTGATAATCACCTTATGTCGCTAAATGAACAAATGTATATTAGTGCATTCAAACCGTTCACGAATAACTGAATATTGCTATGAAATTATTTGAAAATGGGCGAGCAATGCAACATTAATCACTCATGCTGTTGGTCGGTGGCTGACTTACACTGATTGTTACGCAACAGCTGGTATTAGCTGAGTTTCCAGAGGCCAAGTGTTATTGTACAAATTCGGCAAAAATGAGTACGGTCACCTGTCGAAACTAATAGACCTGTCGTTAATCTACCACCACATTGTTAAGGTTCCCGATACGGAACTTTGAATGACGCGTAGGTTCGACAATCCCGAATATCAAAAGGAAGAATTGGGTTCGTAATTCTACGGTACTACTTACATAAGGGTAAGCGAATGTGTACAACAAACCTCAATTGTTCACGTTCGTAGCGTCAACAAGTTCACAGGTCTGTCACTGACCGGCACAGTGCAGTGTCAACGTCCGCACACCAAACAACGGCGAGCGGAATGATGGCTCAGTAGCGTGGGTTGCGGTCGTCCCTTTCGACGATAGTCTCGTGATCCTCATTGGACGTGCGATCACACGGAAGTCATGAGAAAACAAGTCAAGGCAGGCTCAGCAAACGGGACATGAACGCGCATGGGTAAGTAGGTCAGCTGCGCGCATACACACACACAGACGCACATGCCAATACACAAGTGTCGGACGAGACGGCCTCTGCGGCAAGGTGAGTGACGGGTACGAATAAGCAAAACAGGTGGAGATCAAAAGTACATAGGCGGAGTAAGCAAATGAATGGGGGAATTATCATGAGGTCAAGTTGGATTCAACACACATGCTATCACTTAAGTTCTAAGACCGTCATGGGATCTGTCTCCCCTTAAAGAGTCGCTTGTTAGCAGCATCGATGGCACCCTGTTTCATCGTCGCTGTTCAGGCTACGAAACTGCAATTCATCTCTTCTTAAATGTAGGCTTTACCAAAAACTGGTTATGCATCAGTGTAAGTAATCTAGGATATGAAACGAAGAACTAACAGAGTGCCAAACAGATTTGAAAACCTAAACGGTTACAAAAAGTTGTTTGTGCGTGATGACTTCGGTCGTACTGCGCTGAAGCAACAAACCTCTTACCATTACACTCGACGATGAAGAGGATGAAGAAGTACTGTCATCGGTGTTTGTGAATGTATCGAGCTTGTGGCATTACAAACACCACCATCAATTGGATGACAGAGGTTCAGCCCTCATACTAGAAATTGCGTGCGTTCTTTTAGTAGACCAGTAGTTTGACTCTACCAGGCTTTATATGTTATACATATACGTGATATATATATATATATATATACGTTAGAAAGAAAGGTAGGTCCCGTACTTTTGAACCGCTGGGCTTTCGGCTATTTGTTCTGTATGATTTTCACACCACCACGCTTGAACGATTTTTATAAAAAAATTTGACAGGCTTCTAATTTTTACGGAGATACTACGATATCCTGGTGAACTGCGCTCCGGTATTCAAGCACGAGGTTAGATATCAAATGGGACACCTTAACTTCACATCGAGTCATTTTTGGACTTCTCATTCTGTCATTCTATATATTAAGAAACAGATGTAGATGTTTAAATAAATAAATCCAGAAGTTCGGATTTCGCTTTGTCAGTTTTAACCAGGTGAGGGGGTAAGTTCAGAAGTTCGGATTTCACTTTGTCAGTTTTAACCAGGTGAGGGGGTAGACCTGCGGTTTTCAACTTGGAGGAAACGGTTGTTTTCAGAAGGATTAGGCTAGGTATTCGAATAGTCACCATTCTGCGTTGACCATTACGAGTCCATTTTAGCGCGCGTTTGGAGCACACAGCTTTCATTTTACTCATCTCGATATACAGTCGTTAGAGAAGGTTCAGCTAGTTTCCTTGAGAGGCAGACCTTTGAAGCCATAGGACGAGCCGACCGTCCTCAACTGATAAGATCTATTCGTTGATTTCTGGATTCCCCTACAGTGCCAGTTTTTGAATTATGGGAAGTGTGCTGGCGACGTGCTACATATATATGACATTTGTTGTTCTACTAAGGGACAAAAATTCTCAAACATTTGATCGCCTTCGTATTGGCGCAGCTTGCACAGAACCGTCAAACAGTGCATTCTGATTTGGATTATTAAAGTGAACGTCATAAAGGCTATTTATAAACAGCCAACCTTGGTAAAGCCAGTGCTGAAGTTAAAACACTGTGTTAATCTGATCAGTCGGAATAAGGAGGTGAGAACAACAAAGCTGCGCGATAAATTTATTTCATACATTCTTTCTGCTGCGAAACGTGTGAAATAGAGTCAGATACATGATACAAGCAGCTTAGAACATCTAAACAGTTCTGGAAAAACATGACCTGTCAATAAACCCATGACAGTTTCAGAATGACTTTCAGGTCGTCCTGAGTAGACAGGCTAGGCTTAAAGAGATCAATCAATATGGCCTCAAGTAGCTCCGGCATCTGTGACCGCCCAGTTCACGCTAATATCCAGAACAACGAGTTGAGTTCAACTCTGTGGCCTGCGTCGATTAGACCCCTAGTGATCGACGATTTGACCCTGGATTTGGTCTGCGTTGTGTTAGGGTCAGCTGACACAGAAAAGAGTTTTTGCGCACGTGCTCCTTTGCTTGTGTTTGAAGTCTCCTGTCATCTATGCCGATATACTTGTCATCACAAGTGCAGGTGAACTGACAAATGCAATGAGGTATAGATAAAACTTAAGTGGGTATTTTGATTAGAGGGAGTAACAGTCCGTGTCTATGCTTTTGCACAAAACTGTGCTGTACTGTAAGTCCGGCGCAAGGATGCGTTTAGCTTTCGTTTATACAGGCTGAAAGCATTAGCACCAGTATAAGGAACATCAATGTGGATGTAATTTTTCGGTACATGGATGATACCTAGGGTTTACCACTCGCTGCCAGATGCTTTTCGATGAAGTGGTCAGGGTAGATATTTGACCGCAGTACATCTTTCAGTACTTCGGTTCCTTCCTCAGGATAGCCGTTACTCTATATAACAGCTGTCATACGGACGGTCCCAAATACGGCTGACATATGAGAAGCGTTGCAGAAAAAGAACACTTGTAGTTCTGCAAGCTGCCATTGAAGCATCGCATCCTGGTAGGCGAAAATGGGACCATTTTCACAAAATCGAATTCTACGGGTGCACTTATGTCCGTAGGACGAACAGATAACTTCGCAGCAGAATCGTTCATCACAACAGGACAATAAACACCGAGCGCTAGTGAAGTTGGGGGTGACAAAGAACTAGAGAAGCGGAGAGTTCATTAGTTGCTTAGCCTTAGGTCCGTTTTTAATTTGTTGCATTGGTGGGATGCTTCACGGATGGATGGACCAGTTAGCCTTATTTCGAGTACATAGGTCAACGTTAGAACAGCTGTGAAAGCTAACCAACTCAACAGATAAAAGGTGATCAGTCTGGCATACAAATGGACCAGGATATAGTGCATGACATGCATTATCCGAAAACGCACTTTGGGTTCGTTTAAAAAAGCGTCAATGAAAAATTTCCATTCCGGATAGCAGTGATTCAAAGTTCATTCGGTGGGTACTTTTGTGCACCCTAACCGCTTTTAAACAAACCAACGCGGGGCATCGGCTGCGAAACGCATGCACCTGTGCTGTGAAATTCAGGAGCAATACCAGACTGTAAAGGCATGTTACAACTGTATTGCATATCGATAAAGTCTGATCTGCCCCTTCGGCGTAGAGTGAAAGGAACTCTTGAATACGGACATGTGCGTAACTACGAGGAAATTCCCGCGCATTTGCGAAAAAGTCATAAATTTGACTATACAGGCTTTTAATTGGAGCCCACCGCCTACCAAAACCACTCCATAGAGATCCCGTGAGATCTGATTTGTTCCCGAAACCACGTCTCGATGCCTTTTCAGCGAAAAATATTCTCCCAATAAATACCGGGATGTAAACTTCATTCACAATAATTTCTTGCATTCCAAAATCATTTCGACGTATGATAAATCGCTGCAATCAAGATTATTCTCAGAGTGGCCGCAAACCTCACAACATGACCTTTAACTGAATGGAAAACTCCTGTTTTCACCCCCCCCCACACACACACACACTTTAGGATAGATGCGTCTAAGTTGTTCTCTTGAAGCCTCATTCGATTATTGGGTTCATATAGGGAAGGGGTACGTCAAAACCATTCCAGGCGGCGCCTCGAGGAAGCCATTTGGGGAAAGAGGGCTCGCTTGCATCGTGGTTTCTTATACTGAAGTATCCTTTTGTTGCTCTATAACTCTTCTTCACACGCAGGTCGCAGCAGATTCGGACGCAATTTTATTCGCATTTTCCAGACACAAAAGGGAAAACTCTTTGAGGAATTTGGGAATATCTATATGGTTTCGAAATATTGGCACAAAAATGATAGTTATCCGTCAACCAAGTGTTGCCACAAGGTGCACATCTCAGCCAATCAGGCCGCTCGTTAGGTCTTTTGCTAGACCACCGTCACATACAAACCACGCGGCAATAGCAACCACCTATCCGATCTTAATTGCAGGGTACAGTCACCACACAAGCTCTGTGGTCCAATCAGGGCTTGATTGGGCGAATTAATATGGCCTGTAGGCTGGGTGCGTGTGCGTGGGCTGGTCAAAGGCCTGTGACGACCATGTAGGCTGGGTGCGTGGGCTGGTCAAAGGCCTGTGACGAATCAATCATTTGCTTGAGTTCGGCTTGTGAATGAATCGACTACCCGAGTCAACTGTATGTGCGACAACGTGAATGGTTGGACGGCCTCCGATGATCAAGGTTGTGCGGATGGTTTGCGCTCCAAGTGCGTTGATGCAGCCTATAAGGATCTACGGGCTCGGAACAACGTGTCCGTGCGTAAATCGCGGGCGAAAACTCGCGCCTTCAAATCCGAGATGATCAACGAGTGGGTTTTGTTGATATGTGTTGCTGCTAACGGCAATCGGGCACTTTTTGTACTTTTGTAACATTTCTTTTCTAACATTTCGCTGACTGACTCAAATCAGATGACACCACAGTTATGTGGCATATTCTAGCGAACATGTCTTACAGGCTAACATAGAATTTGTTCACGTAATGTTTAGTGTCTTACACCTGCCAACCTAGTTCACTATCATCCCAACCGAAATCGGTGGCTTCATCAGAGTGGACATCTAAGACATGGAAGAAAGGTCTGAAGATTTCAGTATCGGTGTTTGGACCGACGTCAAAGCTAAGGAAGGCATAGAAGCGATGCATAAAACAAGTTTACGCTTGTTGCACGCCATGGGTCGTTGATTTCGGGGTCGGTCGTTGTAATAGGAAGTGCATGAGTATAAGGGTCAGTTTGTTCTCCTCAACAGTGTTTTGGTGTTACCAACATCTCGCATCCCCATTGCTTAAACGAATTGGACGAGATGGTGAAATCCAGGAAGTGGTGCGGTTTTAATGCTCTTGAACCCGAAATGAAATCAACTCAGTTTCTTTTAGATGCCAGGCCTAGGAGGTTCAGCTTTAAATAGGTCGTCATAGTTTATCTCCGTTCCGGTACTGTCATGTGGCCTTTCCCCAGTGCAACTTCGCCCGCCCTACAGGGAGGAACTTCGAAGCTAGCCTATACCTTGATGAGCCTGCCAACCGAAATTAAGTGTTTAAGCGTCAGGAATTCCTGATGGATGACATAAGGCATCTTCTGGATTTTGAACACCGGTGCAGTTTGGAACTAGCCGCCATCCTTTAATTTGTCTGCTCCAAGCCTAATTAATGCCTACGACACTACGACCTTGTTTGTTTGTAGATATGAATTCAGCGTTGTTCCTAGCTCTCTGTTCAGAAAAATAAAATCTAAACCTAAACATGAGGTACTAGCGCCAAAGCTACAAACTAGGCTTGACGTGGCTTACTGGTTAAGGTGCAAATTACCAACCCATGCATTTCGGTTGCTCTATCTAGGTTTGGGTACTTGCACTCTCTCAGCTTTCATGCTTGTTTCGGGTGGCATGGCAGCTACGCAGTGAAAGGTTGCTGCCTCTGAACCATTTTCACTTTGAACACCAAGGTATCTGCTTCATTCACCGAGATGATCTCTGTAACGACGCCTGAGCGGCAGTTTTGTAATGACCGGCTCAGCTGATGGCAGCCATGTTAGTGAAAAAACTCTTATCAACTTGTCCACACCACCCGTCATGAAGATACTGGACCATAACGTGCTGAGATTGTTTGTGTGCCTCCGTGGCCTGTTCAGCCATATTTCGGGGTGTCCATGTGACACTGCGGTCCCATACCAGACTGGTCAGTGGTTAGAGTTTGGACCAACACACTCCTGGTCCTCCGGGTTGGGCGCTGGAACGTAGGTGGCGACTTGTTCCTGGAAAAAATATAATACACTGGCATTTCGCGCCAAGCAACATTTACTTGCAGCCAATCTTTTGAACCAAAGGCTTTGGCTGAGTGCCCTAGTAGTCCTATCTAAGTTTGAACTCTCTGGCAGTGTCTCAGCCCGCGTACAACCATGATTCATATTCCTAACAATACTGTCATGTCACGTCGCCTTACAGCAGGGCGGGTAAGCGAAAGCGTGCTACTTTTGATCCACTCTTCTGAGACTATGTAGGGTCAATTCAATTCAATTCAATTTGTCAGCTATGAACCATGTGTCATAGGCACATTGGTTCTAGCTGCTACAGTCTCGATAACCGGAAAACGGGAAATTGGAACGTACAACCAAGCTTTGGAGGCGAAGGTATGTTCAGTTTGTCCCGAAATTGGGTAGCTTCGCATTGAAGGCGATGGCTTTGAGGCACGGGCGCCACTACCTGCGCGATTGGCCCATTTCCGCCAATGTCATTAACCACAGGTGATTTGAGTCCCGGGGTCACCATCCATGGAAACGGTAGTCGCCGAATCGACTAAGTTTACTGTGTTTTCATTCTTCGCTGCCAGGTCATACACAGTCCACCCCTCGGTCTCTTCCACCCAGCACAGGGCTGGGAAAAAAATCTCTGTGAGGCAGACGGTCTTCTGGCATGCGGAATACATGTCCCAACCAGCGCAACCTATGAAGCGTGAGTAATTCACCTATCGCGGGAGAGTTCCTTCTTCCTAAGGCCATCTGACGTACCTCAGCATTATTAATCCGATGTTCCTACCAGACCTGACCAAGGCTGCGGAAACATAGACGATCAAACACTGACATCTTCCGTATGTCTTCTGCGCCTAGGGGCCACGTCTCTTATCCATAAATCAGTATGGATCACACCACCGCAGTGTAAACTCTACCCTTGGCAGACAAACTGACGTCACTTCGGCGTCATAGGTGTTGGAGTTTGGCAAAAACTGCCTTGGCCTTCCAGATTCGAGAATAATCTCATCTCCAGCCATTCCACAGGAACTTATACAAGTGCCCAGGTAAACAAATTTATCTACCACATTGATTGGCTCGCCTGAATGCATGAGTTTTGGGGTCTGATCCAACCCGATCTTGTAGCAGCACTTTACACTTTGGGGGTGTGAAGCGCATGCCAAACCGTTTGGCAGAGTTATTAGGATATTTAGAGTCGTCTGCATTTGGGAAGGATCTGAACCAAGGAGAATAATGTCGTCTGCATACTCAGTGCCTGTGAGGGAACGTCCCGGAAGCATTTCGACTTCCGAGTTCTCAGAGGGAGGCAGAGAAATTTCAAGCAGCATATCAATATCAAAGTTGAAGCGGAAAGGGGAAAGAGGACAGCCTTGTCTTGCACCACTGGACGGGGTGAACTCAGGCGGGAGCTTCCCGTATACTCGTACGCGCCCACAGGAGTTCGCATACAATGCCCTCATAAGGGAGAGAAATTTGGAAGGGACACCTCTGATTGCCAGACACTGCCAAAGTTGCTGACGATCGACAAAACCAAAAGCAGCTTTCAAATCAAGAAAAACGGCCAACGTGGGACGTTTGGAGGAGTAGTACTGTTCACGAATTTATCTCAAGGTACAGATATGGTCGATGCATCCTCGACCAGGGCGAAACCCAGCTTGATTCTCACGGGTCTGTCTCACCCGATAATCCATCAACCTGCGCAGAATAATGCCAGAGAGCACCTTAGATGCGACGGATACCAAGCTGATATTACGATGGTATTCACATGACGTTCTCGCTCCTTTTTTGAAAACTGGGATTATGATCGAGGAGCTCCATTAGGTTGGTATTCTGTCTTCGCTCCAAATCTTCTACAGTTTGGTTGTTAAACGGTTCACCAGGATCTCGCCACCTTCTTTGAAGAGTGCGGAGTGCAGACCATCGAAATTAGGTGCCTTGTCGAGCTTCAGGATTGAAATCTCACGCTGGATTCCGGTTGCTGATGGTGAGTTGGTGTCAATGTTCCATTCGAGCCTGCTTGGTTCTTCCAATGGTTGTGTTGAAGGAGACCAGGTGAACTGTTCTTCACTGACACCTGTCTTCTTTTGACTTGCTGACCGAATCAGTTGAAACAGAGCGCGGCTATTGCCTGCAGCGAAGGCCTTCTCCATACCATGGGACTTGAAATCCACCAGCCTTCTCTATTACTCTTCAAGCTCCTGATTAACCGGTGTTTGATGAATCTGCGTGCGCCATCATGGTCGCTAGTTGCTGGTATGGATTTTCTGGCAGCAATAAGATCTGCTGATCCCGAAGATATCCAGTGTTCGTTTAGTCGAGTCAGATGGGCTGGACAAACAGTTCTGAAAGCTGAGAGCATTGCTTCTTTAATTCGCCTCCATTCATCCTTCAAGCAATTTCGTCGTCCACGTGACTGTGCGTTTCCACTAGCTTTCTAGCCAGATCACCTTGATACTCTTCAGCTACTGAAACTTGTCGAAGTTGATGAACGGAGCTGCTCTCTTTTGACACAAGCACTGCTGGCGTAAAGCGAAGTGCTAAGCGGGCCCGTACGATGGCGTGATCAGAGTCAAGTTGCGTACCCCAGAAGGAAAGACAGTCCTTAACTGAGGCTCTCCATCGGTAACTGATAGCCATATGGTCCAATTGAGTCCACGGCTGTCTTGTGGTAGGTGGCCTCCAAGTAACTCGGTGTGAGCGTTTGTGTTGGAAGTTCGTACTGGCCAGGAACAGACGATGATCTGCACACAACTGAAGAAGCCGCTCTCCATTATCCGTACGCACAGCATCGACTCCAAATCTACCACCCAACTGTGCTTCTTCCGGAATTAGTCATCCAACTTGGGCATTCATATCACCCGCCAGGATTACTGTATCCGTCCTTGTTGCTGACCGAAGCACTTGTGAGAGATCTTGATAAAACACGTCGTACTCAGTCTCAGAACTGCTGTCTGTTGATACAACAAACCGCATCGGCGTGCGTTAATCTTAATAGAGCCAGACAACCGCACAGCGCGTAGGCGACTGTTTACTGGGATCCCGTCCAGTAAGGCGCTTTCGACCTTGAGGCTGAATGCAACTCCCACACTGTAGGTACCACGAGCCATTGCGTCAGGATCACCGGATGCCCATAGAGTGAAATGTGGAACATCTGGGCTCGTCCTAAGCGGCTTGAGGAGCACGGCCGATGTGGGGGTCTTGTAGGCGTGTTTCGAAGACACGGCATACATCGATAGAGAGGAAAGGCAAGGATTTAGCAAGGGATGCCTGTTGCCCAATTTGACATAGGGTGCGAACATCAAAGGCTGCTTCTTTTGAAGTTAGGAGGTGATTATTTTGCTTTGTTTTTCTGGGCGACGATTGAAATACGGAAGAGTGACTAGGGGATTGGCAGTTGGGTTTATTGCGCTGCATTGTACAATGGGTGGGGAGGGAGTGTGAGCGAAGGCCGGTAAACGAAGAGCTGCAAGGGCAAATGATACTTCCCAGTTGCCCAGGCCGAAGAAGGGGGCTGAGTTGAGGTACTCCAGCTTGAGCCCTTCATTCAAAAGTCTGACCCACAAGGCAGTGAAGGGATGTAGGGTTTCTCTGGGGACCCTGCTCCTAGCCTCCGACTCAAGAGTCTGGACCGTGAAACAGCGATTGTTAAGGCTTTCTTGGAGGATACTTCCCGGAGCCAAGGACTCAATAGTCTGACCCACTCGGCTCTAGGGGGCCGGCCTGGCCCGAGGTCGCAGGGAGTATGGCATTACTGTCTCATTTCTGATGCGGCTGCGCACAACAGGCGCCTTTTGAGCAGCACCAGACTGCTTGATTTTAAAAGTACTTCGACCGTATTGAATGATGCGCCGGCGGTCACGGTCAACTGTTGGCCGATCGGAGTGTGCGGTTTTTAGGGCCGACCTTTTCTAACCCGTCCTTCCTCGGGGGAAGGCAGCATCGCTGCTTCCATAAATATGGAGAAATGCAGCCTCGCTGCTTCTGATCGCTTGGAGGAAACGCCTTACTGCCTTCATACTCCTATTACCGAGGACATTACGACTTTACCTCCAGACCGCCTCGTAATACGATTACTCGCAGTAGGGACTCGCTGTTGTTCGTCTGGCTGCTCGCCGTTGGCCTTCCTGGAATGGTTGAACCTTTAGGGACTGAGTTCCAGCCAGTACAGCCCGCATGATCATTGCAGCACAGAAGCCCGACCATCATGACAAAGTGGGTGGGTCGGGGATCTGTAGGGTGGTCAACTTGGATCGGACTCCGAATGCACAGGCAGCGGTGGATGACTAATTCAGCTATGCGCTGATCGCAGGCTGTTTTCATGCATTACTGACTTCCGAAGTAAGCGAAGCCGTCTGGCCATATGGCGTTCTTCAAAAGCGCACCAACCACCGACTTAAATCGATCACATCACCCTCAGTTACCGGTCGTGCGGGTTAATAATTGAATTCTGTTCGTTTTAGAACCCTTGTGTCGATTCTGTTCTGTGTTCATTTTCCAGAGTCGTATATGGGGTAGACAACTCGCTTAGCACGTGAGAGGCTGGCAGATCCAGAATTCTAGCAAATTTGTCAGAACCGTCCTCTGCACTTTCATCCAGCTGTCCCACCGCCAGAAGCCAATTCTTACTAGGTATCAGGGCGAACCCTGACACTGCTAAATCCCGGAGGAAAATATTTTCGCCGGTTCCGAGCATAATTCTACCTGCCGAATCGCCAAACGTCAAACGAAACTCAGTTTGCTCGCCGACCGGGAAGCCGGGTGGACACGGAGGGATAAGGAAATGGAGGACGCGCAGAAGGCCGGAGATGCCCGACCTTTATTTTGATTTATCGCTGCAACCGACCGCCCAAAACCATCTCTGAGCGAAACCACCAAGGACCAAATTAGCGCGACCACCTCCAACACAGGGGGACGCCTTGAACGCGGGCTGAACATTTTGAACAGCAATTCTAGTGGTCAACTGTTGCCGTCCAGTAATATAGAATACAATAATCATTCAAATGTAGCACCTTTTCTGTGCATAACTGCCATGCCATTCGAAAGAAGCATAAGGGCTAAGATACTACCAGGTTTCCCAAGCCTAGACAGAAGCATCCGAGATGCTGGGGTTGGGTTTGAACAACGGACCTTCGGGTTATTAAATTCAGCTTAGTGAGCTATCTCGAGCTCTACCACTCAGTCGTATCCTGGACGGTGAAACTGAAACCCCCTACGGCGTCAGAGATTTATGACTGCATATGTTCTCTCAATCGCCACCGAGTTGCTGATCCGGATGACGTTTCTACCGGCTTATTTACGGATGGGAGTAAAGCCTTATGTCAGCTCTTGTCTGGTCTGTTCGTCTGTTTACTGGAAAAGGAAACTATCCCGAACAAATTAGAAGTCTCTGTAGTACCCATTGTAAAAAAGGGGGACCGTAGTGAGTGTGGTAATCACATGGGGGTCGGCTTGATTCGAATCATGCGACTCCTGGTATCACTTGTACTTCGTCACCCCATGGTCACCCGTGGAGCATTGTATCTAGCAGCAAGCGCGTCCGAAATGTCGGCTCAATCTCCACATCTCGTCAAGTGATGGAACAGCGCCATACTTATAAATGACCCGTAATTTTATTATTCCTGGGTTTCCAAGGGGCATTTGACTCCTTTGACCGGTCTATTCCCCTAACATGCTTGCTCAGCTACGAATACCATGGAATTTTGTGAATATAATCAGTTCTTTGTATTCTCAGACTTGTGGGCGCTTGACCGTATTCGGGGAGTTCCCCTAAGGTCTTCTTATACAACTGATGTCCGAAAAGAATGCTCACTATCTCAGTTCGAATTCAGCTTCGTGATCGCTCATGGTTTCGAAAGTGAAAAAAGTCGCGGGTGTTTTTGGATGAACCGACTGAAGTCAACCTGTCCTCTGGCGGGCGCTTTCCACCCACAAAGAGGAAGGTTACGTTGCTGGATATGCAGTCCCTAAACACGCTACTTACAATCCAAGGAAAAACACTCGTGATTGTAGAAAGTTTTGCGTATCAGTTACTATTGCAGCTTCACACATAACACAGGAGCACAAATCGGTAGGACTGTGGTCGCGGTTCGTATTCGAGACACCTATGGCGTCAAAGTCGTGTATTCTTGAACCTCAAGGGACGTATGTATCAGGCTACAGTATGGACTGTTTTGTTGTATGGCTGTGAGACCTGGCCTGTTTGAGCATTGCAACTGATACTTCTTGTCGTATCCACCTGCAATCCCCGTTTCAATAGTTTAGTCTCTTTAAAAGACTCATCAATAAGTAACACAAGAGCTTTATTGCGAACAAGCGGGTTCCAAAATTACAAGGAGCATCGCGGTATCTGAAGAGCTCTTTTGACGTTGAATCCAGACCCCCCGATTGCCTTTGGTTGATTGATTGGCGTTACTTCTATGACGTGCTCGAACATTCATCATCGTTGACCGTTGCTAAGCTGACTGACTGCTTAGGTGCCAAATCTACAACTGGCTTTTCTCGGCTGGATGCTTGCTGGTATCTTTAACGTTCGGCTGTAACACCCTTCCGGTGCCTAGCTGCTATGCTACCCGAAGGAAGCACGAAGGACTGGCATACTGCCAGGTTGCCCAAGCCTAGACAGGAGAAGTCGAGAAGCACAAGTCGGGTTCGAACTTTGGACCTTGCGGTCGGTGAATTCGCGCTCTAACCACTGGTCCATCTCGCCCCCGATCCATCTCTGTGGGGGTAGGTAGGTACGCATTGGAGGCGGTAGCTTAGGCTTAGGCTCTCCAAAGACATCTGGAATAACAGAGATGGAAGAGCAGGCTAGAAGAGCAGGTGAGCGACGGGAAGTAGCTGTCAAGTCTTAAGTCTCATCCGGTGGGCACGTCCCGGGCGCCCGTTTGTCAGTGAAACTATCTGCGAAATTAACAGATCATCTATAAGTGGATGGAGCACTTTAAGGTTCACCACTACTGACAGTGACTCCCTGCTTAAATTGCGCAACGCTCTGAAGTCACCGCCTCGTCTGTTTTCACAGGACCACCTGGCTTAACAGGATTACGAGGAACAATTCTAACCTTTAAGAACCATACAACTTTTCACCCAAATGTAGACTTTGGAACGCATTCCATCTTCCTGGTCAACATCAACCAATATTCCGATTTTAAAGGCAGAACTGAAAACATATTACCCAATAGCCGAGGAGCACGCGTCAACAATTTTGGTGACCATTCTTCACAGGTTATCATTGACGCGCCAATCAGCCATGTAGGGCGAGCCCGGTCCCGAATTTGGCTAGTTCGTACTAATCATTTTACACACCTCGACAACAGTTTCAGTAGAATCTTGTCCACAGCCAGCATCACCATCATCATAGACTGCGTGATGTTAATGTTGAACACTGATGCTTCGCTATCGTACAACCATGATCTATTTGCAAGCCTTATTTTGAACAAAAGAATAGAAGTGCACTGGGAGGGGACTTAATGCCATTCTAGCGCATTCACTCCGAGGTCCCCACACTTCTGTTGTGTTTGACGAGGAATAGAGCCCGGCGGCAATCAGTGTAAGAATGGAAAAGACCGGGAAGACAAGGCAGGCTTTATTTATGTAAAACTTTGACACTGCGAGCTAAAACGAGAAAAAGTGATTTAACGACGAACAGCGAAACGCCTTAAAAAAATAGGGCAAATACACGACATTCACTCCGCTGGGATATATGCTCACAGTATTTATAATCGAATAATGTCAGACATCTGTTGCGCAAGGAATACGGTCGTGTCTGCTGTTGGTGTGCAACCAGCGAGTGTTCAGAGTAATGCGACATTTCAGTTTCCAAAGAGGAGTCAGATAGTTCCGGCTGCAGTTGCTGGTGTTCGGATACTGGAGTGCATTCAAAATCTGCGGAAGACGCCTGGTGATGTAAGGAGACCGCTTCTTTCATGCCGTTAGGGTGTCGGACATATGCGTACTCAGGGTTACACTCCAGGAGCTCATTCTCTTCGACTACGGGGTCATATTTCGAAGGTCGTGTATTTCGTCGCATCAGAACTGGTCCTGGCGAAAGTAACCATTGCTACAATAATGTGCCGTTGCGGATTTTCGATTATGAAACATTCATGTGGGGTGGCATTGGTGGCGGTGCACAACAAAGAACGCATCGAGTGGAGCTCGTCTTGTAAGACGGTTTCCTAATGACTGATTTGAAGACTTTTTGATCGTTATAAAAGCATAGCGGCTTTCCACAAAGTTCAGTTCCATTTGATCGTTCCACCTGACCGTTCCTCCTTGGGTTGTATGAAGTGGTCCCACTGGTGGTATTGCCTTTTTCATAAATAAATCGCTTAATTTCATTTGGAATGAATAATGAACCACGATCCCAATGCACCATACTTGGTAGGCGAAATATTGCGAAGAGTGACACGACATGATATCACCGTAGACGACATTATAGCTGGACACTAATTGGCGAACGGGAAACTGGAATACTCGCCTACGCCCGTCAGTACATACTTATTTCGAGTGGTTGAAATCAGTGCTTAAACGTAAATACGTTTGTGTGGCTTTAATGAATGCACCACAAGATGGCCTTATGGTTTTAACTCCTCACACACATGACATTGTTTAAGACAAGTCGGATGTCCTCTGAGGAGAATGAGATATTCTTGGCGCGAACGAAATTCATCACGCGTGTTGCTCGAGGATGGCACAGAGTTGAACGTAAGCGTTTTAGCTCCAGCTGAGATGAAGTGTTCGCACAAACACTAAGAGGATGTGTCAGCGGCTTTGTTGTCTGTATGGCAAGTCAAAAGAAAAAGGCAATAACTCCATCCACCATCGTTGGATTTCGTCGTTTTTTATTTCCCCTTTTTGCTGTGTTGAATGCATGAACGCTCATCGATTAGAATCTTGAAGCGTGTTCCAAGTAGGTAATATCTCCATTTGCGCACCGTTTCGACAATTGCGCATGCTTCTTTCTCAATAACATAGTGATTTTTCTCGCCGGCAGACAGTGTGCGTGAGTAGATTGCGACTTGCCTGCCATCTTGGTTGAGTGTGGCGGAAATTGCAACATCAGATGCATCAGTTTCGAGTATCAGAGGTATTCTCGGATCGACAGTCACCACAGCTGCATCCAACAACTCTTTTGCGACTTCCAAATGCTTTCATAACAGATTCAGAGACAGGGAAGTTTGCGTTGCGAGTGATTGGGTAGATTTTATCAGAGAAACGGCTTATCCAGCGAGAATTATACGCGAGCAAGCCAACTACACGTTGCTGAGATTTCATGTCTTCCGGAACGGGCAGTTCTTCCAAGACTCTGAAACGTTCAGGGTTTGGTTTGATGATACCTCCCATAATTTCACAGCCAAGAATCTGAGTTCAGTGATGGAAATTGTGCTTTTATCATGATTTAACTGGAGGCCGTACTTTTGTGCTTGGGCGAGAAAACGCCAAAGATTTCGATCGTAATTTTTCCAGTGCGCATTATGTCATCCATAATCCTTTGGAAACATGCTACTCCATTCGTTACTCCGAACGGTATTCGGCGAAATTGATGAAGATTGTTGCAAGCTTCAAGAGCCATGCAGATTCTGTCGCTTTCCTTAATGGATAGTTGATGATACACACTTTCAAGATGATACGTGCTGAAAATGGGGCGAGATAGCTCAGCGGTTAGAGCGCGAGCGTACTGACCGGAAGGTCCGTGGTTCGAACCCTGCCTCTGCCTCTCGACTTCCCCTGTCTAGGCTTGGGCAACCTGGCAGTATCCCAGCCCTCGTGCTTCCTCCGGGTGGCATGGCAGCTAGGCACCGAAAGGGTGCTACAGCTGAACGATTATTATTATTATTACGTGCTGAAAATACGATAAATCGCCATTTTACTACTCATATCTTCAAGTTTGGGGAGCGGGTAAGCGTCCACTTGTGTAAGTTAGTTTATGGTTCGATTGTCATCAACAACCAGTCGTTTCTTCTGCCGCTCATTTCGTGGTGATGAACACTTGCTTTGTCCATGGAGACTGAGGGTTCAATGATTTGTTGATGGAGTAAACGCTTTACTTTGGAGGCACTGAAAACCTCGTCTGCAGAATGTCGTATTGACTTAATGGCAATGGGCTTGGATGAAAATGCACAAGCAATGCGAGATGCTCTGTTTTGGCAGCCATTTGACCACACGTAACACTGAAAACTTGTTTTGTTTGTCGTTGTGTTAAAAGCTGTGTCCAAGGGTGAAAATTTTGCGCTGACTGGATGTCAAGTGATTTCAGATGACGAGGTGGTACAGGCCACTGATTTCGGCGGACTACATTTTCAGAAATGAAACTTTCTGAAATACCAGTATCAGCGAGAGCTCGGAGTGGAGCGCCATTGGCTTTCACATTGGTGACTGCCTATTTGAGACCCCGGGACCGCAGCACTGATGTAAGACAGTGCAAGTAAACCAGATGAGTTGTCCTCCTTCCAGTATTAGATCCGCATACTTTTGAAAATGCTCTTTCTTTCCACACTTTTTGGGGGTCGCGTCTTTATCGGGGCATTTATAACGTAGGTAACGAACGTGACCACAGAAGAAACATGAAGACCCATACTATCAAGTCATTTGTTCGTGCGATGATGCTTGGGAACGTGAAGACCTTAGTGGGTCATTCGATAGGGTAGCACAGGGGAGCCGATTGTTCGACAAAAGGACGATAGTTGTTTCTGCGTTAGTTCGAGGGATTGTGCATGATCGTAGGTGGTTTAAAAATCCAGCGACCTATGTTCAAATAGTCTCTGACAAATGATGGTCAAATACGATGTTCTATCGCTGTTCTTCTGCTCTAACAGCCGTAAAGCGGCAATCTGGTAACAAACTTCGAAGCTTTTGTACAAATTGATCAAGATTTTGACCTCCGTTTTATCTGCAAGTATTCAAAGTATGCCGGGCGAATATTTCACTTTTCCGTATTTTCCAAATTTCTCGCAAAGTTGCAGTAACTGATTCATAACCCTTACAGTCTTTGACGAAGCGTTAAACCCATGGAGCCACGTAATTGAACAAGGTTTTCCGTTTATTTGGTGAATGAAAAGCAGTGGAGTCAAGGCAGTTCCCTTAAGTGCATAACCAATGCTCCCAGGTATCTGCCGAGTCCTGAGTATTGGGATCGGTATCGAACCAAGCTAGTCCACTGTGAGAGCAATATCAGCTCGTTGTCCTACTTGCTTCAGAGTGCGGACATTGAAGGTGGCCAGATAGATTGGACATCGAGGCTTGAATAATGATTTCGAGATGCCTGATGATGTCGGCGCTAGATGACGCCCAGATATTGCTTTTATAACCGATGCAGGACGAAGGGAGTCACCAGTCCTAACTCTCTCCTACAAGGAGAGAGTTATTAATGGGATGCGGAGGGAGGGGAGAAAAAGTATGTGAAAGAGAAAGAAGGGAGGCTTCAGTGGTAGCCCGCCCTGCTGTATGAGGCAAGTAAGGCGACCCGGCTACGAAATCCATGGTTGTACGTGGCTTGGATAATCATCATCATCATTATTATCAGCTGTAAGAACCGCGTACTTGTCGTAGAGTGGATACTGCCATGGCGCCCACACCTAGACAAGGGGTCCTCAACCAAAGCCTTTGGCTCAAAAGTCTGATCGCAAAGCAGCAGTGTTTGGCTGGGAATGCAGGTGAATTTCACTTTGTATAGAACAATTCGCCACACCTGTTCCAACCCCCAACGTGGAGCGCCAGTAAACTGTTCGTCAGACCTCTAACCATTGACCATCGTGGTATGAGAAACTGCGAGTGTCGTACGGACATACTCCAGTGTAGCTCAATGGATCGCGGGTGTGCACAAACCGTCACACCACGGTACGGTGTGACCCCAGCCTGGAGAACCAGGAGACTGTGTTAGTCGTTGACCAACCTGGTATGACAAGCTGTATAAGTATCACACTCTCCAATGTATCTCAATAGATTGTATAGGTGCACACACCGTCACACCGGGGTAAAATCCAGTCTCTTATGACGGTTAACACTCCTCAGCCAGACATCTGAGACGTAACTGTACAGTTTGTCACCCAGATGTGTAAGCGTTCTGAAGGCAATGTGTGCGATTACGACCAACCCTTGCGACGGTACTCCATTTCCTAGGTGTCTATTAGGGAACTCCCCTCTCCGCTTCTGTGATCTCGCCATAGCCACAATCCTGATAAAAGCTTTGCCTAGTTTGGATTTGGACCCAGATTTATTTCAGTGTATGCGGCATGCCTGAAACAAACCCGAATGTAGCTTCCAGGAGATCCCATCAGAATGTCTCATCGCCGCATCCACGAACTTGAATTATGATAGCGATGAAGCTATGAGGAATGAATTCTTCTACCTTTCAAATTTATTACACCACGATCAATCCCGGTGACACCGAAATTTGTTTTCAATCCTACCATAGACTTTTCAGGTGGTAGCTCAACAGATCTATCAGAATTTTCCAACAATTACACGCTTTAATTCTTTATCAGACGGTTTTTCAACTAGTTGTTAAAAAATTCACTTTTGTTTGCAGATACCATGAACTGCGACGGATCACCACGCTCCTCAGGACCAGAGTACGCAAAAGCCTGCGAGAGTTACGTTTTCTGGCCCTTCTGTTCAGGCGTGCGCACAGAAGACCACCAGATTTCATAACAGAGATTCTAAAAACCGCTGAAAATGGGAAACTTAGACAACTTTTGGATGTCGAAGTTCGTCATTCGGAGTTCGATGAGCTTGAACCACGGCATTCGAATAGCCAGCGCTCAGCGGAGAACAACTTTCTTTGTAGTAGAACGAAATGAATCAGATTTCTTGCTGTTTACAAACCTTCATAAGCCGGCTACCGTCGTTAAATTTGTTCTCGTGAAGCCCATGTTGGAATGACTTGCACGGGTCTTTCCAAGCGAAAGTAAACTAGGTTGTGCTTTTATTAACGCTTCAAAAAAACTCCACAACGCTGGTTGCATGATTCATTGCTCTGGTTTTCGAATTCGGTACGAGTGAAGTCCGACAAAACAAATCTTGACCCGACGTATCTCGGACGATCAAAGCATCTGTGATTGACAACCGGGACTTTTTGATGTAATCACTACCCGTATTCATACATGTCTACCTACGTGTTCGTTTTTTCTGGTAGGTGACGTCCAAAATGCTACTTACAGCGCCTGATATTTTATCGTCCCTCCAATTCTGACACCTGTCCAAATCGTACTGATATTTCTCTCACCACGTCAAACTCGTTTTGGCCCCCATTCCCTGTGGTCCGTTTTGATTTAGCTGACGAAGACCATTGCGTTTTTCGTTCTGGTTGCGTGAACCTTGTACCTAGTATATTTGAAATTCAGCCGTTTCAGTAAAACGTGTTTTGCTGGACATACTTCTCTCTCGTTCAGGCTATGTTGGGGAAGCGGTTAATCACCCGTGTTTTCACCAACAGAGGAACCCGATCGGGAGTCCCGTACCGCTTAAGGCTATCGGAGAATAACATGAACTTGTGCAAGACCTCCCGGGTGTATGAAGGCAACACTTACCACTCCGTTCGTTGTCCTACACACCTTTTCGGCGTCCTACACCAAGAGGCATCTCTCGCTGATAGACGTTAATGTCAGACTGAAGAATGAAGGCACTATAGCTGGTGCGCGTCAGCTATTTATGATCAAGCACTATGGTGTTCAACTACTTACCGGAAAATTGTCTCAACCTTACTGAATATTCGTGAGGTGTGCAGTGCTTAGTAGGAATGAAAAAAAAACTCCACACTGGTTCCCGGTGCTGTTTGTTCCAAACATCTCATTTCTGCTAACGGACCTGAAAGAAAAAGTGCCAAAAATTTATCAAGCATTAAAAACTGCTTGCGTTTCTATCGTCCAAGTAGGGACAGCCGAGATCTGGTCTAACCGCACAACCCGAACAGGGTTCTTCCACGAAAACCCAGACAAATCTTATCAGTTCCAACGCCGTAATTGAGGGTGTGCGACAGCATACGTGTACCTCGAGTAGGTGGGTTTTACAGAGACATCACTCGTTGTCTGAATCGTGCAGCGCCTTTGAGAGAAACCGAAAATGGATCGTGTGCACCGTAGTACCATGAAAAAGTCTCATCTAGATCGCGACACAGTGCGTCTCGTTAGTAAACAGGCGCTAGCTTTGCTAATATGCTTAAATATCCATTTCTTGTTCATTGTACTGTGTAATGTTTGACACGTTGCCGATCACGGCACTATCATTAATATCATGCAACGCAATACGCCAGTGTTGAAGCGAAGCGTGATCTGGCACTCAGTTGGGTAATCGGACAACCCAACCCCCTCTATCCCAATCACATCAGCAGGACTTTTACGGTGAGCCAGAGCGGACGCAAATATCTCAATTTTTTGTGACGACCAGGCGCACCCCTAATCGGACACATGGTCTATACGAACAACACTGGCTCACGAAAAGTAAACAGCTCCTCGTTTATCTGTTGAGAGGGACTTGTAAACTAAAACGGATCGGAAACTGCTTACTCTTAACCAAGTTAATCTGGGGACGTGTGTGTTGTGCTCCCAAGAAGTGGGTTTCTTTTTAAAGATGGAGGTTTCAGCGCAGCTATTCCATTCGTTCTATTTTGTTTAGTGTTAAAAGGAGTGCAGTAAGATCTGCTGTTCGCTTACGACCTTTGTTCGCAGGGGTTCTGTTTTCTGCATGAACTGAAATACGCAACATGCCTGATAGGTGACAAGTGACTGAGTTTTTCCCGACCTCAGTTGCTATCACCTCAACCTGAGAGGGCATTCGTGACAAACCACAAGATACTCCAGAGGACCTGACCTGAATGATGGTGGCATGATGTGACCTAAACGAGCGCTGACTAAGTGGGTTGATTGTGTGACTGTAGTGAGCCATGCCACAGCGAAAAACTTGCTCAAGCCTGTTAAAGGAGCGCTTGGGTTGATCAAGTGGTCTCCGTAGGAAGGCATTGCGAATCTGTGATCATATCTAATACAAACATGGTATGTTGCAAGGAAGTGAATTTGGTTGCTAACAGATGGGCCTATTAGAGGATGGTCAGACTGCACTGCAAAGGGAAAACTGCGAGAATAAAGTGCTACAAACTAGAACTCAGACATCTTGATGCAATTAAACGCTACAGGTGCTACTGCTATCCATCTAACATGGGAATGACATTGTCATTGTATTTCGGCTCCGTATGATAAAACTCAGCTGGGCGTTTGCTGCTGACCATAGGTATGGTGTGCGTATTACCTGGACGATTTATTGAAGGATCCACATCAACGCGAACGCAGAAGAATGGTGAAGTAGTCTGTACTTTTGAATTACAAGTCATGTTGAAAACAAAGTCACTTTGTAGCTAAAATAACTGAGTGAGGGAAGAGAACAAGTGATTGTAGCGAAAATAACCGTGGAGCTAACAGTGAGAATGATCTCAGAAGTGGTAGAGTGACGCGCTTAAGGGTCAAGCAGATGGATCTGCATGGAGATATCGCGGGTGGACTAAACTGGATATAAGGAAGTGAAGTTAAAGGAATGCACTATGCTTTTGTGACGACTTTTGTACACACGAAGAGGTGTGTGAACCGGAACATGACACATCACAACCAGAGAGAATTCGAGTGACTGCGTAGTTCTGGTAACTGTACAGGAAACAAGTTCTGCGGAGAATAGTTGGGGGGCTACGCGGAAACGTTTATTTTGGTTTTTCCTCAACGTCGGACCTTGATGACACACTCCGCACACGAATCGTAAAAGGTTGGACCCGCTGATTCGAAGAACTGTGGACGAGTTTGCTTGGAGGCATCTGAATTTCAACCGTAGATGGTGCTTGTGGTCTGGGAATGATAACATGAAAACTGTGGTGCTTTGGGACCGGAGTATACAAGACTGTAGGAGATTTCCATCTAACCGAAGAAGTCACGTTCTGTGTGGGCTTTGACCCACGTACAAGGTTGGTTTGGGATCGGGACCAGGTGCTGTTCAGTGAGGTTCGCCGGGGAACATTTGTACGAGGGAATCCATTAGATTTACCGTTTCGTGGTGGGTACTGCAAGTAAGAAATGATGGCATATGAAATCACTGGTGCCTGCGACCGTTGTTTCTCCTTACGGATAGAATTAGTCTGTTTGGATGGTTGTTTGAGCATGCCTGTGGAAAAATGCAATCAAGCAGTAAACACGTTGACCTCAAACACAATCACATGCATCATAGAACTACACTTTCCCCGGGTGTCATGTACCGTATAAACAGGTCGTTTTTTGTGTACATACTAGTTCTGCAGAGGGCGCAAATTAATCCAGTTTGGATTCATTTCTTAGGGAACCCAGACAGAGAATGTGACCATCATCACACATGCATGGGCGGAGATGATATATTGTCCAGACCGTGCAATTGGCCTGGGGATCAACATAATGTCACGGGTAGTAAATCTCCCCTGAACTTACGGATTTCTTTACACCGCAGAGAAGTACACTGATTGCAGGGACACAACATGTGCACAGCAGTTTATATAAGTGTTCAGGGTCGAACACCTAAAATGTCACAGAGATGTATCTATCAATTGAACTGCACAACCACTGCACTTATACAGCTTACCTAGGCTCCCTGTGCATAGAACAACCGTGCATTCTAACAAATGCAGACTGTGGCACTTTTCGGAAGCCAATTTAGCGGAATGCTGACGACATTGGTACCTGAGGTAGCTGGTTGCGTCACGTACACGTAAAAATTTCAGGGCAGCAACTGAAACCGCCCAGACAAAGTATTACGGTAAGATACTACTTGGTATTAGGGTGAACTTGTGATATATATATATATATAATGCTTGCGATGTCAAGTTGACGCTAGTTACACTAAGAACCAAGTACTATATAACAGCCAGCTAGTGGAGAAAGGCGATTGATGACTTGTTCACGCACGACAACTGTCACTGTAGTACACTAGTGTCATTGCACTAATGAGCTCGAAATGGCTCACTGGTAATGATGATGATATTATTCGACTGAAGTCCCTGACAGAGCAAAACACTCGAGTTGTAGTTGTCTCATTCCAAAGATCTCATTTCAAATTACCTCCCTGATAGGAAGCCACATGAGCCATTGTTCTGAGACAACCGTTATTGGAGACCAGAAGCGTCAAGGTCAGATTCCTGAATATACTCCCAGAATGTCTGAAACTTACCGAAACCCCCAAACTCCGTCAAAATCGCAGTAGAGATGGCGAGATGGCTCAAGCGATTAGAGCGCAAAACTTACTGACCGGAAGGTCCGTGGTTCGAACTCAACCTCTGCATCTCGACCGTTCCTGTCTAGGCTTGGGCAACCTGGCAGAATCTCAGCCCTCGTGCCTCGTTCCTTTGGCATGGCAGTCAGGTACCGAAAAGGGTGTTACAGTTGAACGATTTATATTTTTACCAACGATAATTCCATGCTGTCTGGAGTAGTGAATACGATTTTGACCCATTCGGTAATTACTGGTATACAGTATCTAACATTACTGGTGGAACACGTACAGCTGAAACTCAATGTGACTACGTGCCACAGTTGTTTATCCCGCTTTGTTACTGATATCACATAATGTTGGGCCTTGTGTCACATACTTTTCCAAATGCTACATGCATAGCGGAGGTATATAAGCAAGTCCATGTATCGGACCAGAGCGAAGCTAGATGCTGCCGCATAAAAACCTAAAAGATGATCTCTGATATTCAAGCGTTCAAGAATGAACAAACGAGCATGAAGATTGGTGAGGAACTGAACAGCGCTAAGCGCGAAATCTATATGTTGGTAGGAGAGGAGATTTTGGGGATTTTAATTTTTTTTAGTTTATTTAATGCTATGCTGAAAGGTAGAGAAACACTATCCAGCTGTTTCATCCCTATTGGGAACTACCAACAGTACGCATGTCACGATCCGCGATCACCCGGCCGCTCGTGGCCAAACGGATAAGTGTTTCAACTACTAGCCGGGAGGTCGCTGGTTTTATCTCTCTGCAGTCTCGTCAGACACGTGCTGCTAGTGATTTCCAGTAAGACTGAAACAGCTGCACAGTGCTACACGGCTTTTCAGCATATACTGATTTCACCCACACAGCGAAATATTTGTGTCATGTGCTTCAGGATATGACCTTCAGCAAAAGTAAAAAATACACATCAAGTCAACACTATCTAGTGCAGTCTACAATCAGAAAAGGTTCCAGCTAATTGGCGATGAAATTAAAACACCAGAATTGCAGTAAAGAAGGGTGCCGTAAGCACTTAAGACATAAAGCCTCTTTGACAGAACCACGCCATAAGTGGTAAAGATAAAACAACAGCAGCCAATGGGACAAGCAGTGGGGAAGAATAAAGGTGAAGCACATTGAGCAAATCAGATATTCATACATCCCCACAGGTTTTACCCAGCGACAGATGTCACAGCAAAACTGCTTGATTGAGCAGCAGCAAAGCGGACACGGATGGGAAACACATGATCCAACTTACAGAATGATGTATTGAATTTGGCCTCAATTTTAAGGCAACTCGTGCAAGAAGCTTCCATCAACACCGGGTGTAAACCTTCAGACGTGATACAAATTTTTGTAAAAGGGGTGAGCCATCTCAGAGACAGATGAAACTGGTAAGTTAAGTTAGATTAGTTGTATAACGTGTCAGTGGAAGAGAAACAAAATATATAAGGACTCGTCCAGCCACGTTCCCGTGGGATATGAAATTTTTTTTGTAAGGGGTCACCAAACATAGAGGGTCTTCTTAGTTGTCGACATGAAAAGCGGAAAGGACAAAAACGACTGAACCACTAACTGTAGGGTAATATATATATATATATATATACCGTAATTAAAGAGTGTGATAAAGGTCAATTGGTTTAGGGTTTCCTTACCAACACTAGCAAGCGGCCGGGTTCAAGTTTTTAAGTAACGAAACTTGGAGTGAAAAACACCTAATGAAGTAAGTAACAAAAGAGAAACGCACTTTTGGTAGTCATGCGCACTGAAGAGAAACCGAAAGACTTTCCATGTTACCCATGGCATAAAAACAGGGAGAAGTAACAAGTTATTCTGCGTTGGGTCCCATGCACGGTAAGCAATGAAAGTCGTAAATAGAAGTCAAGATGCGGGATCTACCATCTGGATAAGAAGTTCCAAGCACATTTTATGAAAAATAGGAGTAATTCAAAAACCCACATGTTACACACACCGATGAGGTGTACTACGGTAGGTAGTGTACGATTGTTGGGAGTAATGCGAGACATACCATGATATACGATGTGGACAGATAGAAATCAATGTCAAATTAGCTCCACACGATAAGGGCATCGGCGCAAACTTACTCAAACTCGACACTGTTTGGATAAACAGGATAAACAGTTGC
The DNA here is from genome assembly GCA_003604175.2 of Clonorchis sinensis. Taxonomy (NCBI): domain Eukaryota; kingdom Metazoa; phylum Platyhelminthes; class Trematoda; order Opisthorchiida; family Opisthorchiidae; genus Clonorchis; species Clonorchis sinensis. The sequence continues at coordinate 97,245,352 of CM030369.1, forward strand.
GATTAGCACAAATACACACTTCATCCTGGACCTATTGTATGAGCTGTCGAGTCATTGTCGAAAGATGTTAACCACTGGGTTGTCGATGAGTCAGGTAGGGGGAAACTTTCGTCCTGTAATCCCCGATAAGGTAACCCTCACCACTTTAAACTTGAGGGCGCCGTTTCTCGGAATTAAGTCGCCAGCTTAAGAACATTGCTAACGCAGTGTCACATTTTCAAAGGATTCGTTCGAGTTTGCAAACAAACTAAGACTGTTCCCGAAAGGCGCCCTCAAGAAACGGCCTCAGTGCGAAAAATTGTTTGGGAACTCCTTTTCATCTACACTACACAAGAAAATGAATTCCATTGTAGTCAGTAGGACTCCTAACCCACGTTGAATCCGGGAACAGTCGGCCAGGTATACCTTAAAAAGCTACTCTGTTAATTTTTCAACCACAATCGGTGATGACAGATCAGTCACCCAAAAAAGTGTGTAGTTCTGCGGCAGCAAAAAGTTCCATTCCAGAAGCGAGTTCTACCCATCAGACCTTGGGGCCTGTCAGTAGGCAATAGAGTTTAAGAAGCAACGGAATGTTACCACCAATTAATCCGCAAAGTTTTGCACCCGATCTTTATGAACCGTAATACTATTTCTGATTGCCTGCCTTAGGCCTTCTCGGTTTATAGAAAACCCTATTTTTGATTTTGTTCAAATAAATTGGGGTGCAATTCAAATTTATATAGTCACTTTGAACTTAGTAGGCCCCCAGTTCATCGTCAGTTAGTAACTCATGATCATTAAAATTAAAAGTTGAGATCCTATGTAAGTCTTTGTTAGTGTTAAAGTTTGCCTGTTGACATCCCTCAAGGAAACGATTTTTCATCTTACGACTGTCAAGCTCTAGTCATTCATCCAAGCCATTTTGGTGAACTTTTCACCGTGGCATGCTGAATTTATTTATCCTTGAATAACACGATGTGCATCTTCAAGCTATACTGTTGTTTCGATCGAGATTCAACAGTCTGTTCCGAGAAGCACCGAACAGTTGTTTAATCACCGTTAGGATTTTTGGGGAGATCCAAACCCGCGACCTCCCGGCCAGTGGTTGAACACGATCGTTTGGCCGTGAGTGGCTGATCAGCAATGTGTTTAAGTCGCATTTTGACATTTTTTAAGTCACATCAGTTGACAAAAAGGATTTCGACATAATCCAGGCAATGCTTTTGGTCCTGATAGTAGTAATGGAGCAAAAAGCGCACCGAAATTAGTGGAGTGCTCACTTTGTTCAGAAGGCGGTGACCAAATACGTAAGTGAGGACAGTGGTGAGCCAAGCGACATAGGCTGAGGTTCCGATGATAACGGTAACAGTACCACTTGTTAGTTCTCACGTTACCTGACTCCTCTTGGTAACTTAAGGAAAAAGGAACGGACATGATCGGAGTTCAGCTTGGAGTTAAGAATCTGTGCAAACAACACATTTTGTCCGTATCTGTATTGATGAAGGCGTCTATCCATGACAGGATCACGAGACGGATTACGGAATACTCTGGGTCTCTCGTGCTCTAGGCGAAACTAGAGGATATGAAAGGATTCCTAGGCAGCATCATGTTGGAGAAATTTGCAGAAAGTGATTCCACTGGGTAGTTATGAGGTGATTTTGCTCAAGGACATCCGCCAAGGCAATGTCTGCCGGCGGTACGCACGAGTAATTCGGAACGTACGTCACACCTGGTGTCAAGCCGCAAACGAAACTAGAAATGTTTGTCGGACTAAGCTCACCTCGAAGCAGGAGGAACAGGTGATGTTAGTCGACTATTTTCATCACAAACAAAATAAAAAAGTACGCGAGCGATCAGGGTTTGGATGATTTTTTCGCAGTAAGTCCTGGTAGGTCCATAACGTGTGGCGCACTTAGGCGATAGCAGCAGGGAACACATCCTCGAGAATGGCTTTTAAAGATGGTAATTTTCGTGTAAATTAATCGTATTTAACCGTATTTAGGCCCGAATATAGCTATGGAGGAAGTAGGGCCTGTTGCTGTCTATTATCTCCGGAGGTATACCCAGTTTCTTTCATTTTTGAGAACCATGTAGGTAAGACTATTCCAATTTACCATTCAGGGTGAAAGTCATCCGTCGGGACCTCCAAAGTGTGAATAAACTGACATTTTTCTTCAAATGTGCGCTAGTTCGAACCCGGTTACAGTCCGAATGGCCGCATTGGAGATGCGACCAGTAGGAACCGTTAAACCTAAGATAGATTTCTTTCTTTCAAACAAAGTAAACAGAACCTTATTGGTTGCATTTAACAGCTTCTTTGATGTGACTACACACTACGTTAAACGGTAAAGCAGAGGGCATCATTGAAAGAATAGTGTGGTCATAAATGTTACATAATGTCACATAATGTTACATTTATCGATCCTCGTCAGCTGTAAACAGATAACTACCGAGTTTGCAGCAGTGGCAACTTCTTTCACTGGCGACGGAATTGGTTGCAGGGAGCCAAGCACTCAGAGCCATAGGTGAATTTTAACACCAGTACTGATGACCACATGTTGTGTGTAGTCCCTCCCAAGAAAGACTATCCCCCAAATGAAACTAGTTTACTCCGGTCCCACGAAATTCACTGGAAATTGATAACATTTTAGAGACCGCACCAATATAAGTGTTCGAGTGGAGCAAATTACCTGCCAACAAGGAACAGGATGCAAAAGTTGTGGTAAACACAAGTTTGTTTCTAACGCGGTTGAGGCTTCCGAACGTTATTTTCGGCTGCGTGAGTCCTACATACTACATGATGACTGTCAAATATTTTATATAGTGATATAAACTGCAGAATGGATCTATCCGACTAAAGGACATTTCCTGAGAGAATACATGACAGTATTTCCCGAAGACATCTCTTCTGGAAGAGACCATCTCCTCGATAGTTTAAGTAATTGGCGGATTCTGGATACCCAGCAGTGTACAAGTTCAAATATCGAACGTTACACACTACTAATGGCATGTTTGTGCTTTGTGATGACGGCGCCATGGATTTCAGCGATTCGGAAATACGCATTTGTAATTTGAGATGTACAGATGCCAATATGTACACCAGAAACCTTCCGGAAGCTAGTATGAAACGGGCTTACTCACCAGTGAATCTATCGATGCACGATGTGATTAGGAAAGTTTTTACAAGAGCACACTAACTGGAAGTCAGACTGTAGACGTGCTTGGATAATCCGGTGCAGTAATAGGAGATCAGTGTGAATGTCGTTCAGTATCAGACAGAGGACAAGGTGTTATCAGTACGCTTCGAAGTTCGTTAGCTGTTGTTCACTAGTTCGCACCATAGTGGAGCACCGCAACCATGAGGTCTTGTCAAAGCACACCCAAGGCAAACAAACTAGCAATAACCACGGAGGCATATTGACATACAGATGAGTGTGTTCTGATAACAGCACAAGTCCGTTAGTAATGAGCAGCTTTAGAACTACGACCCTAAGCGACGGTGCCTTCGAATCGGCACATCACAGTTGACATAGAATGGAAATCGACACTGGTCGGGTGCAAGCAGACCTGATTGTATGCTCAATTGAGAATGCAGCCACTGCAAACAGCTCCACAATGTGTAATGTCACACAGTAGTCCTCAAAAGACACCGACGCATGTATATAGCACCGTGTTACTAAGGCTACACGATAAGCCGACCATTTGAAACAGATATGACTAACGTCTGGCCTGGAGCTTGTCAGGCAGTGCGATAACGTGGGTGCACTACCTGTTACACGTGGGTCGTCGGCATCAACGCACTGCAGCGTCGGCGGTGACGGTGCATCAATATACCGACTCCAATGCGAACGAATGAAGCAGCAATTGAGGTTACTAAAACATAGTGCGATAAAAACAAGACTTGGGATGCGCTGTTGTCACATCACACCGGGAAAGAGGACAATGCGTCCTTATAGAATGGCCCTATGGTTGCAATGATGGCGTTTTTCGCAGACATACCAACACAGTTGGCATTCCTAAAGGCTGGACGATGCTTTTCGGCACACACTGGCATGACTTGGGTGACGAAAACGATATTGGTGATTTGATTATCTTGGAGGAACTGAATACATTACTGCAGACGTGTTTAGACTCAGAGAGCTCCGTTAAACGAGGTCTTTCCTCCTTATCAGGGTTCATCAGATGGGTGTAGAGGGATTGAACACATGACCCTTCTCGATTATAGTTCCCTGCCTTATCCCAAAAGAGCACATGTCTGCCGATCTGTTCGTACAGCTTACGAATTTCGAGCTGGTCAAAACCAACCTTCATAGAGTAGAAGAGGGTTTGGTAGATGTTGGGATTAGAAGTTCAAGTACATGTGACATGAACGAAAATGCACACCTGAAGATGGACGTGTGTTTTAGTTCATGCTACGTGTATTCGAACTTCTCATTTCGTTATCTCAGTTGCTTCAGGTCATTAGGCGTGCAAGCCTGTCAAGGAACATGTGATCTCGTGGTAAACAGCTTAAAACCGCTAACCAAGAGTCATACGTCTGATTTCTCTACGTCCACCTGGTGAACCCGTGTTTACGAAAGGCCTCGTGTGGCTGAGTTATTGGGATTTAATCGTTACCGAAAACGCAGTTGTTACACACAAGACGAGCTCACCTGCGTTTCATGGCACTTTGGCATTGAAATGACCAGTTGGCGATCAGGATCTGAACTCCATTGGGTCACACTAACAGGCCAATTATAAAGAAGTGCTAAAGTTTGTGGCTACAGAACAGCGTTGGCTGAGGTTCCTAAGCGGAGGTTGAATCTTACCCGAACACTCCTTCCAAGTCAATCGCTTTACAGAAAATCTACGATGAAAGCTTAACAGTATAGTGATGTGGTCGCCCACTTTCTAGCCACTATGTTTCACCACTCTATTTCCCAGTCAAATTAACTTGAGAGTTTGCTTTCCTATCATATCCACCGCTCACCGACGAAAAATTGTCATCCGATTTGCTAGGGACGAAAACGTTACGAAAGTATATGGGCGGTTCCGTAATGTTGCGGCTGAGGTGGCTATCAACAATAACATTTAGATTCCACACAACAGCATATCCGCTCACAACTATTGTCTGCATGATTTGTTTCTGTTCGACGTAATGAGAATTTAGCCCATAGGATGGACGCTGCACTGAAGCCAAATAAATGACAATGATGTTACCTTTGGTAACTTAAGCAAGTGGTGCCGTTGCTAAATTCCACCCTTACCATACTAATAAAAAAAGGAATGGCCGCAGTTTAGTAAATTAGGGGAAGAAAGGTTGGTGTCTCACAACTTCAATAAATCATGATGAGTGTGCAAGGAGTAAAACGGGTACGAAACTGTTACAAAGACTTAGAACAACAACTCACCTCATTAGGATTAACGGAAGAAGCCAGACGAGTATCGTTGTTCCTATCCGAAGGACCGGTCCGCACAACATCGACATGGGGGGTATCAGGGGCGACTAAAGTACCGTCTTTCTGTTTTGTCGATAGTGTACTCGCTTCAGCACTACCGGCCACTCGAGCGAGTTCATTTCGACCGTAAGAAGACCCAGAGGACCACAAGGAACTCGTGTCACCGTGACGCTTTCTATGCCCGTCACGTTTCCTGAGGTCCTCGCAACGTAGTTGCCAAGGTTGGTCGTTGTCTTCAAGACCCGAGGTTGAAGAAATAGAGGAAACTGGCACATCACGTGATCCAATGAAAACGACTCGCTCACTGGACCATCGACCCAGACGATCTACTCGGAAGGAAGATATAAGGTAGCGCAATCAGCCCAACAGGGAATGGGATCATTGGTCAGAAAATGATTAGATTCTAAAATGGCCACATAAAAGCCACAAGCGCCTGGGTGTTCTTTTTAACTCAAGGACAAAGTTATGGAACAAGTTGAATGTCTCGAAGCACAGACAAAATGAATAAAATTAGGGGCTTTTTTACTGAATGCCTAGATGCAACTTGGTACAATACAAGTAGAAAATTTGAAGCAATTTGTTTTTGTCGGTCAACCTTTCCAAGTCATCGTTTTAAACGAGTCAACGTAACAATAAAATCTTTCGATCTTTGCAAATCCGAGGTAATGAGATCCAACTATTCAGCGTCTCAGTACTACGGGTTTGTTCTCATACAATTAGTAGTTTGTCTGCAAAACACAAGAAGCACGGAGACCAACAGAGTTAGACCAACCAGAATCGAGCTTTTCCATGTTTGAAGACTTCATGTGGGCTCGCTCAACCATCATATTCGCCAACTTGTCCACTACTTGTTCGTGATTTGTGTCCAATTTGCGAGGCCGAACAGATATTAAAACGACGTTATTCGTCTGGGATGAGGTCTTTGAATCACCCGATCTGAGGTTCCGAATTCGATCCGCAACGGGAGACATATAGGACGCTTTTGCAGCTTGATGTCGCTTGCTGTCGGTGGTCGCGAATCCATAGTCTAGGCCTGCAAGGCCATAGGTTACCGGGCTGTGTCGGCTTTGCTGACTACTCACGGACAGACGAGAACTTCGAGGTGAGCTTGTGCCACGACTGGAAGGCTGAACGTCAGAAAGTATGGATGGGAAGATACTGAGGATTAATGAGCTGATAAAGAGAGAAGGAAGCTACATCTTCCTGTCCTGACAATCTGGCAGTCGATAAAAGTCACTGACATCCCGGACAGACTGCTCTTAATTATAAATCCAACAACGATAAAACTGTATATTTCTTGATGAGAAAATCCGGTAAAAGACAACCACATGGTTCGGTGCTAACAGTGTTCGTCACGGGGACAATACGATAGTACATATTAACAGTCCGATTACTTATCAGCAGTCAGGTAGAAGCAGTAGTCAGTATTCAACTAGCCAAAATCGGCAGCGGGTGTTCCTAATAGCGCACAAACATCATTCATAGTTAAATATGATCCCAGTATACGAATGAATGGAATTCGACAAAAAGTCGGTATTCACAAACACTATGCTATATACACTACTCCATCTCTGCTGAGAGCCTAAAGTTGACGGAACCGGTTGTGTTGGGGGCTGTTGTGTTTCAGGGAGGGGGACGAAGACCTAAGATTTACGAGTGATCACAAGGAGAAAGCTAATACAAGTAGGGTCGCTAGATGGATCGCTTGCTGTAACTTGAGAGTATTCTATGATGAAAAGCCCAACCTAACCATGAAAGTAATACCACTACGTCGTCAAAAGAAGGCCAGGTTAAAACTAGAACTAATCCCGTCTGACCTGTCGCAGTACATGCATGTGGGCTGGAAAGCCATAACCTCAAAAGATGGGATAACAGAAACATTCGAGAGGGTGACTAGATCGTAGCCCCACAGAAGGCAAACTCATCGCATCTGACAGAACTAATAATATCTCATGAGTTTTTGCAATCCGTAGTCAGCAGTGGTGTGCCGAGTAGGATGTGTGGTTCCATGTGTCCACAAAAAGGATATCGGCCTATAAAATATACGAAACAATGGCGCAGACGAAAAATGGGAGGTAATAGTAGCAAGACAATATATGAACAACTCGATTTAGAACAGGATAGCTCAGCTGTAGACCGTGAGCATCCTCCACAGCCAGGGTCCGACAAAAGTTGGCGGAGCTTCACGTGATCTACAGCAACCAACTGGAAGGATGCAAATGTAACGACACTTATTCGTCTTCAGTGATGCCTACCTAGCATTGCACCTTCAAACGAAAAATACTACTCTACTCTACTCTACTAAAGTAACTCTACCGTACTGAACTGCGACGCCAAAATTGTTTTAGATGCACATAAACAACAACTGCACATAACTTCGTCTGGCTTAAGATGAGCGCAGGTAACCTGACCGATATAACACACGGAAACAGAAAAGAAGATGGAGAAACGCATACGTAGGTGAATGACCTGAGTGAACGCAAGCCAAAGCATGCACGGAAGTAAATGTCACTATATTGATTGAGAGGTTTTAAAAGTAGCACGTGTAGCTGCGAGTAACTATTGACGAAGAACAATGGAAAGCAGGGATCGGTGAAAACCGTCAGAGTATGTAAGTTATAATCGGAGATCCAAATGCACACGACCGGTAGTCACACAGGCGTGATGAGTTGAGCGTAATCGTAAACTGAAGAAATGAGGACAACGAAACCAAATAATTCCAAAAAGGCCGAATCGAAATCGCCCAAGGACACTGAGCCATTTACCGAAGAAACGAACGAATAAAGCCGCCCAAAAAAAAATTAAAGGAAAATCTTCCTTAAAGCAGCTCCTTTATGGGTAGACGATGATTCCTTGGACACACAGTACCTCATGTCCATAAGCTCAGCAACGAATCTTCCTGTTGAAATTCATCGTTGAAGAACCCCCCAGGAAGAGGCATCAAAAGTGAATCGGTCATTGTCATCAGTCTGGATGTATTGGTGAACTGTGAAGCACACATGTCTGATATGATAAAATCTGCTGCTAACCTACACCGTAATACCAGCAGCCACACGGGATATGACTTGATTTGCCTTGGTCGATAGTAGTGGAAACTCGGCACGTCAGTTACAGTACAGATTGAAAATAGAGACTAGAGTACAGCATAAACCACCTTATGGTAATTCAATAATTTAGGTCCTCGATAAACAGAGCTCCCGCTCATGACCACCATTTTTCAATTTCTAAATTTTTTTCTGCAAAAGTAGATGGAACTACCTATATGAAGGCCAAATCTAGAAAAAGACTGTCCGAGCATGCGGTAGATGTTTTTCTTTTACAATACTGAAGTATGTATATTGCCACTGACACATTTCAAGAATCTAAATGTACTCTATTGATCGCTGTTCCGTATGGTGAGTTTGCGACTCCAGATCGTCCCCCAAATGTAGATTGTATGAAAATGTAGAGTCAGATTTATTCTTACCGTCCGTATCCCCTATTAATCCACTGCATGTCCATATGAGATAGTGAGTGCTGGCAGCACGACGGTCGTTTTTTTTCATATTTATGACCTGTTTGCTGACGTTGGAATCGGTCATAACAATGAAGCAATTCATTTCCCCCACAGAAAAAATCACGCAAACACCCACCTACATCATTGTTCTCATAGATTTTGTAAGGACTAAGCCCAAGCACAATTACAACCGTATTGGGTTTGCTTGAGCCAGGCTAGGGGAACAGCTTACTAGTGTCATGGATTAATACAGTGGGGAGAATGACAGTGGTACCGAGTGGTTGGATCACAACAACTTCAGGTGTTTACCGAGGTCGTATTTCATCAGACCTAATCTACCACATCGCCTCTCCGTTTTCTTGTGTGATTCCTATCAGCAGCTGGTGTCCCACATGGGAAATAAGTGCAACTAGTTTCATGACAATACTGAAGTATAAAGTCTGCATAAAGACATTTTGTCCAGTGTTTACCTGAATTCGTGTATACACTATTGCTTATGTGTTCACGCTTGACCGGTTTACGCAACGCCTCGAGCATCGACGAGCATTGAGACCACCGTCGTACAAAATAGCTCCGTCCGACGAAAAACGGGCTGGAGCAAGTGAAAATTTTACGCCAGGAAGTCACCAGAAAGCTTCACGCACAAAAAAGTAACAACGTACTGGTCTGGATACTCTAATAACCTGCGATTCCGACCGACCGGCTCCACGGGATGTGCGGGAAGTCGAACTGGCTGGACTGGAAGGTGTGTCTTCGACGGTCTTTTGAGTGACAGATATTTGGGTTCCACGACTGCGATTGGACATAGCCTTCATGGTAAGAATGGAAGCTGAGGTTGCCATTCCAGGAGATGAGGTGAGACTGGGTGATTGTTTGCTACGCTGTATTTGGCTCGTTATCACAGACCTTGAAGGACCAGACCGTCGAGGTACAGATTTCTGTGAGAGGAAATCAAGTTATGATTCCTTTGATGCGAATTATGACAGCTAAATCGATGCGTAATCTAAACTGCGAAGAAAAAAGAAAAAGCTGGCGACGTAAGGGGTAAATGCACTCACCAAACTCCCACTATCTGAGGCAAACTTGTTCGCTTCCAACGCTGGTGTTGTATTAAGATCCCTGGGAGAAAACAGCGGTTGGCTTTGCCAGACCAGTTCGGCTCCAGGAGACCCAACCGGACGTCGGGGAAGCATATCCATCGCTGGAAAGCGGCAGAGAAAAAGCAAACCATATAGGACTAGGTCACCCGGGTTCATTTTTCGAGACCATATTAAAGCACGTCATTTGGTGAACCAGTCTATCTCCTGAAATACAATTTGTGAAGATTTTAGACGGAGCTACTAAGGTCTGGGCTACAGAGCACCAAGATTATCACAAACCGTGGTGAAACCACATGTTGATTATTAGAAAAGTAACCCTTCATTGCCCAACTGATAGCTGATTATCACAGCCTCACTACTGAATGCACTACAAAAACAAAAGTGTAAAAAACAGGGTAAAACTTAATGCATTTAACCATCCATTTATGAACGGTGGCTAAAAAGTTGTGACAGAGTCTTACGAACGATGGATGTGTTTCAAACGGAACTCGTCTGCCGTCGTTTTCTGTGATGAATGATTACGTGTGCACGTCACTACAACGAAAAACTCAGTGATGGTTCAAGCACCTGATATGTGGTCGTCAAGATCCCATGTTTTCCGCGCACTCCGCGCCTGTGTTGCAAATCGGTATCGTTTTCCGCATACTTTGCCGCATTTCGTACTCTCGTTACTTTTGTAGTTTTTATAGGTTTACAATTAGTTGCCCTGGGTTTTGAATCAATTCTTAACAAAAAACATGCGTTCCGTGTTCCTTAATACAGAGTCAGCACAGAAACGGGTAAAATCGTGGTTACATTGTTGCCAATGTGAAGAAAACGTGTAAAATAGACCCCATTGGGAGGTAGTCGTATTTCAAAGGGACGAACAACCTACGTTTTTCGCCTCCCTGCAGCCATACGGTCGATGTATAGGACCGCTGTAGGGACATTTCTAAGGCCGAAAAATTGTGTTTCAAAAGACGGTCGTACGAAAGTAAGAAGGCAAGTTGCTGCAGAGAGGGTTGTGATGCAGCATTTTAAATACGCCCTGTTGATACGCACAAAAAAAGAAAAATAACCGAGTAAGTAATGCATCACGCCATAAGGTGTCTGGGGGCTTCACAAACATTAGTTCCTCGTATGAGGATTGAATTGAAACTTGCTCCATCTTTTTTGAAAATGAGTATGTCCGAAACGGTTTTTGCCAACAAACTCTATATCGTGAATTTTTTCGCAGTTCGTGACTGTATTCTTCTATAATAATATGATCGTTGCTTAGATTTACCAAAATGTGTTGGTTTGGAACGTTCAAACAGACTGTTTGGCATTTACAGCCACTGTGACGCTGCAACTACTCTTTGATTTTTCTGATTACCGTCCCTGATTTGAAATATCCTCGGTATTGTACTTTTGCAGCAATCTCATTTTGAAACTGACCGCTATGCTCTCTTGGCGTTCTTTAAGAATTATTAATAAATTCGCGCGTCACGCAATTGTTTTTGCTCTTTGCGCTTGCTCCGATCTTATTACCATGGGTTTCACCGTAGGCGATTCGATTGTTTTTACACAAAACACACAGTACGAACAGTGTACCGAAATTGCTGTTTGGTATCTTCCCCTTAATTGACTGAAGAGTACTCAGTAAGAAGTAGTATGTTCATAGCTTGCTCTAATAAAGCTCATAACATAATTGGATGAAAACAGATCAATGCACGCGCAAAGCCGCGGCGGTTTATAACCCGATTCTACCGGGTTTTCAACAGAAAGGTTGAGGATGATCCCAAATGGACGGTTTGGTACCAAGTATAACTAACTGGCACAGTGCCGTAGAACTAAGTTATACTGATACTACCTTGACTCATCGATTAATGCTGTTTAAAACCTACGTCAAACCTTGAGGCTGTTCTCATTCGTATTCGCCCAGTTGAACACTGGTGGCCGTGTTGTTTGGATCATAATTTGTGCGGTGAAAACTTTTGCGTAAATTATCTACAAAATCCGATTTTCGGCGCGCGTCTCCTCGTTCGGGATGGGGGGCGGGGTCTTTTCATTCAGGAACCAATACAAGCGTCATTCTCATTGGCATTCATTTTCATGAAAGCGTATACCATTTTTTATTCCCTTGGTGGACTTTGAATTGATATTTTTTACGACATTTCACGATACGTACAGGGTAAGGAGCCTAGTAGGATCGACGTAGAAAATATTATACAGAAGGGAAACAGGAGAGTGATTTTCACTTATACATTCAGTCAGGTAGATAAAGCACACGCGCCCGGACGTTCATGCATGGCAGGCCAAATAACCACCCAGCAATGGCTTTACTTGAGACCGGCAAGCATTAACTTGGGTGCCCTCTGTCTTGATTGATTGGCAGGATGCAAGAAGCCAAAGAACACCTACAGAGGCATGTGGGGTGTGTTTCGCGATTTCCCCGGAGATATTCAACAATCTGTGGTTTCCTCCGCCAAAACCATTTTCTCGTTTCCAACAAAATCGTGCCTTCAGTGACGCAATGTCAGCGAGCAGCGACTCAAACGAGAAACTTATCAACAGAGCATCCCTCTACAAATTCACACAAGGCTATCGAACCCAAAAGAGAGGATGACAGTATGAACGAACAACGAGAATCTCCTCAAAAAATTGGATAGCTATCAGCAACAAGTTACCACAGGAACAAAAAAGCTGTATTATGCATGAACCTTGTCATTACTGCGCAAGATAGAGTATTGACGTCAGCAAAGTACAAGATTGAATAGCCTATGAAGAGTGACAGTGGCCGTTCAACTACACGTTTGTCAGCCGTGTGAAAGAATAATAACACGTGGACTGACGCTGAGCTTCAGCTTCAGAAATCGACCGGGCTGCTGTCAAAAATATGAACTTGCTTCGATGTACACTCGAAAGAAATGCGAATCTGAGCCACAGACTATGCGTCAAAGACTGTAAGGTAGTGTAACGAGGGTTTCTATTAGATGCAGTACGAATGCACAGCCTACAACAATAAGCATGTTCCTCGTGTGTGACGAATCGGTGCCAATCAGGGGATGAGCATCAATGCTGTGCTTGCTGAAAGACAGCCAGTAGTGAATTATTTATGTGTTTCGGTGACGAAGCTGCAATCGATGCACACCAAATGCGGGGTCAACAACGTGTGGAATGCGCCGACCTAAAATCAACTACATAACCAGTGGAATACAGGCTAAAGCATGAGTTATCTGCTCCAAGCGGTGTTATTGCACCGCTTATAGTTACACCACTAACTGCGGATAAGAATGGATGGATCAAAAGTTCCTGTTTATGTGAAAGCTGACGAAAGTGACAGCATCTACAAGTGGTCATTGCAATGGGACGAGCCCTTTTTTAAGACTCGATCCGTAGCTAAGTACAAATATAGACAGGGTAGGTAGTAAAATCCACAGCAAGAGTAAACTAATGACTAACGCGTGCACAAATATCGTGAAGTTCTGCTAGGTGGCGGAATCGAAACCGTTTCCGGATTCCCCTGTCATATTCAGTCGTTCGCATGTATCCCAATAGGTAGTGTCGCATGCGATCTACGCTGAGGCGCGTGTACAACCAACTGAATGGCATGAACCCAGTGTATACACGATGGAGTAAGACTGGATAGTGGATAGGAGGGGGCAACCTACGTGTCCCATAAGTGTCAAATCAGATCAGAATAACCAAACATTTAGAACCCACAATGTATGCGGACGGGGTTCACCACTCACAAGACCCACGCGTGGCACAAACATAGCTAACTAGTGACAGCCAGTGATCAACATGGCTTGTACAATGCTAGTTATAGCTACTGTTGTAGGCTCCACACTATGGAATGTGCAGTGTTAAGGCAGAACGTCCGCAGATCCACACATGAAATATGAAAACAATAGAACATAATATGACAGTACGATAAAATGAAATGTACGATAATTCAGCACAATATAGTATGACAGATACAATACATATGGCACGCTACAGATGATGAACAATGATACAAACTGGAAACCTTGACCAAGGACCTGGGGTGGCGAACCATGTTCGGACTCTGTTGGTTAGAAAGGCAGTACCTGACAAAATGACATCTACGAAATACACGCCGTGATTCCCCCTGCAGGATGAGTTCTGTTCAGTTTAAAAGGATGCTTGTCTCTGAAGCAAAACTGATGTGAAATTATGGATGATGAGTTGGACACCATACCCCTCCCCCCAAGTTTGTACTCGGACGAACAATTCAAAGAGAGGAAGTTACCCTGTGGTAAGTTCGAAAACTGGTCGTATTTTGTTAGGAGGGTGAACTTATTTCTGCGAAACGGTGACGGGTTCTCGTCACATTGGACGCTTTCATGAAGCCTAGATATAATGAAAGAAAAAACAATGAGCATTGGGTGTGGATAAAGTAAGAAATGTTTGGACAGCGAGGGGCATACAACGTTTATTCCTCGTCCAAGCGACAGGATAACTGACAGAGTACCACAGACGGTTCTGCATCCGCCTGCGAGTAAGTCAACGGCACTTCTTAACTACTCTACATTTGTTCAAGTGAATTCGTCGACATGTTTCAAATCAGCGTTCTTATTATCGAATATTTTATTACCCTTTCCGGTTGGTTTTTGTACCCACTAACTTCTAGCAGAGGCTATTCATAAAGGAGAAGTTTGATTTTCCTCTCTGTACTGATGTAGCGTGCTTTTAGTACAAAGGTTCCATGGTCGAAAACACGAAGACTGCCATATTGTCCATCAGAAACTATGAGTGATAAAGACATGTCGGAGAGAGAAAACACAAAACGAAGAGCAGAAACAACGCCGCACCTCCGGAAAAAAATATTTTCGGTCGACAGTTGGAACGTATTCTACTCGGAAGAGACAAGTTCCCATCTCCAAAAACTGGCAGAGTTATCAGGTGACAGGTATATATCTACAAGGTACGTTCAAGCAGCTTAACAGCATTAAACGAAAAGGGCTCCATGATGTATGCTTATGTTCACATTGTGAGAATCACTCAGAATCAATTGTATTCTTGCCATTATGGGCATCCAACAGTAGTCATCATCGTTAGTTGTAACAACCGCGTACTTGCCGTGACTCTAGCTGCCACATTTTCGTTCATCGATGATTTGGGGAGGTGGAGTAGGTAGCTACAGATTGGAGGCGGCAGATGATATATTTGGTGAGTGTCAGCGGACTTTTAACTGAGGAGATTGGGAGGGAAACTATGCATGAAAGGCAACAGCTTGGATGTGCGAGGGCCACTGGGGGCTCCACTGGGACATGTCTGATAATGTCTCTAAGCACTGATGTGTCCCGACCCGAGGTCCTCACCCAGGATGAGGGCAATGACCAGCGCAAATGAGTTTGCTGGTAATGGCGTCCACATTTCGCTGCCAAGTCATTATTCCTTCGCGTGGTTGTGCGAAAAGAGTCCTTCGATGAAGTCGGTCGACTTCGGGCTTTCGGTCTTTTATTAGGTTCTTCACTAGTTGACGTTTGAGGGACTTGCGTGCGTCGTCGTACACGTTGTCTGCTGGTGTAGATTTCCTGCCATCAAGCGGGACTACAGATCTCGACGATATCCAGTGGTCTTCTGATAGAGTCGGAGAATGCACACAGGCAGCAGTGAACGCTGCTCACATAGCTCCTAAAATACATTGCTCCATTCACGTGCTCACTACCAATACAGTATTGGTTTACCGACGAGAAATGTTGAGCTAGCTCAGATCGATACTGCTGAACTGTGGTAGTTCTTCGTAGATGGTGAATTAGCATGCTTCTTGGTCACTTGCGAGGGCCTGAAGGGAAATAAACTCTCAGGCGTACACGCACCATAACGTGATCGGAATTAAGTTGTATGCCCCAGAAGGAACAGCAGTCTTGAATTGTGGCTCTCCACCGGTGGCTGATGGACAAGTGATACAACCGGGTCCACGGTTGATTTGCAGTTGGTGGTCGCCAGGTTACGCAATGTGAACGCTTTTGCTGAAAGTTCGTACTGGCAAGAAACAGTTCATGATCAGCACACAACCGAAAGAGTCGCTCCCCGTCGTCTGTGCCACGGGCATTGACTCCGAATCGACCGCTCAAATGTGATGCCAATGAGCTCAGACGACCGACTTGATAATTCATGTCGCCCGCAAGGATCACATTGTCAGTGCTTCTTGCTCGACCAATAAGCACAGGTAGCTCTCGATAGAAAGCATTCTTCTCAGCGTCAGAACTGCAGTCCGTTGGGCATTAGCCGACACTAAAAACAGGTACCGCTTTCATGTCGAGAGGCTTCGAGCTTGATTGAGCTGGATAAGCGGACGGCGCAAAGACGACTGTTCACTGGGATCCAATCCAGCAAAGCGCGTTTAGCTCTATGACTGAGCACAACTTCCACGCCATATATTCCACGAATCATCGTTCCTGGATCACCGGACACACGAAGGAAGAAATGTGAAAGAGTTGGGTTCACCCTTGGGGTTTTGAGATGCATATGGGTCTTGTATGGTTGTTTCGGAGGCACAGCACATATCAGCAAGCATTGCCTTTTGGCCAATTTGACACGGCCGGCCGTTGGAAGCTCCAATGCAGAAAGGATCTCGTGGATTCAGAAAGATGTTATTTTGTTTAGTGTTACTAGGCAGTGGGGTGCACAAGGCACATCGGTCAGCTAACTGACAATCGAGTGACGCAGCAACGCTTGCTTGTGTGGTGGAAAGGGGTTGAGGAGGAACGTCAGTGGACAAAAAACTGTGCAGGTAAATGATACTTCCCGGTTGCCAAGACCAAGTACACCGTAACGAGCAAGCAGCAGAGAAAACGGGTAGGCAGCATTATCGGGCTTACGCCAATCAGGAGAAGCCCAGCTGGCAGTAGGCTCACTAGAACAATTCTACAAACCACTTGCGGTATGACAGTTATGCGTTAGCGATTTCTTTGCACCACTGTCGCACGGAAAAAAGTCAAATGTCAACTTAGTTTATGTTCACTGAAAACGTACGATGAAAACAAACTACGTATGTAGATAGATTCAATACCAAAACTAAACTGCGAACAATGTACAGAGCTAAGAGATCGTTGGCACCATATCGCTCAAGCCAATATATCCCATCGGTCCTATCCATCGTGGGTAGCATGTGGTTAACTGGAAGCAACAGATACGGTGTTTTACAGAAACCATAAAAGATTCAATAGTTAAATTAGAGCCAAAGCATCAGTTGGTCAATCTCGTTCGGTCACGTGTTCTGAGTTTAAAAATGAAAAACAGTAAACCTACTTGGCGGTGGTGGTTGGTCCAGTTTACTTCGCCGCAGCTGTTCCAAACAATCCTTCAGTGACTCAATGACAGTATCGTCGTCAAACTGGAAATCTTTTACCAGCTCATCCTGGAAAAAGCACGTGAGCTGTGCTTGGTCCATGCGAAGCAGGCGCTCTACAAAAGAAGCGAAATTACACTTTGAAAATAGTCAATCTAAGTTGCTGAGCTGATGAGACTGGAATGGCAAGACCACAGCTTTTAATTTCGAAAGTATGAAGCAGCTAGGCCCCTCATGCTCACTAAACGATAGATTCCTTTCACGTAACTCGTGAGCATGAAAAAAAGCAAAGTACGGCACCTTCTCACTCGTATGAAGAAATTATCGGGATCTGTCAGCTGTTAGCAAGGCGTACCTAATCTCACTCTTTTTTCCGTTCACTGAGATAAAACCCGAACTCGTGTCTCTTAGGAGACCATGTAAATAAAGGTCAGAATACATCTGGAGGGAACATTGATTTTACACTACAACAAAACTTCATCACGACTTTTCAGAGTGCATACTGAGAGCAGCGTTCCGCCTTAAACAATCAGTTGAGTCACTCGAGAACAATCGAACATCTTAGTCATTCGTGACAAAAGCCTGTGACTAAGTACTGACTGTTAGGCCCAATACTGACTCTTCTACCGCGGCTCAACTGCGTTCCATCCCACCAACTAGGAATATCTCACCGTCTTAATCGATTCAATTTCCGTGTACACATATCTGTATAGGACATGGCCTCATACCATTCACATCATAACAGGAATATATCACTTGGCTTGGTTTTGTGGAACGTTGCGAGCAAATACACGCTAGTTACGCATTTCATCATCATCATCATCATCAACAACAGCATGACATCAGTGTTCAATGGTTTCAATCATTTCACTCGGAACCAGCGAACTTCGGTATACCTGTGAGTATCGTGAGTTTGTTAATCAAGACCATGCAATCTGGTCACATGCATGTAGAGAACCATGAACTCATGTGGTCGCACAGTTATTTTACGCCTGTTCACAGATGTTGAACTCTTTATTCCTTTCACATCTGTCACAGGTAAGATTGAGGGTGTTTGAGCCACTGAGTATATCGTCGATTCTGACAAATGCAAAAATAGAGAACAAAAAAGTTACTGTACCGTTATTTCGCATACTGGGCAAGTTGTTTTTACTGTGCCAACATCACTACATGTTGGCGCAACACACTACTCACAAGGCTGCTGAAAACTCTTCGACAGTCCACCCTTCTTCGGGCTCATCAGGTAGGCGCAGTCCCCGAGTTTCCGTTAACTTTATTATTTGCTCGAAACCAAACTGCACGAAATTGGAATTGAAGAACACCATAAACAAGAGATTCAGCTAAGTTCCAGGCAAGTCTCCCATGAAAACCAAATTGATTTGCAAATGAGTGTATTTATCGAAATCAGCACATATTAATTGGAATTCTTTCAGGTGTGAAGAAAACTCCAATAGGGTGGATGAAAATACTACCTCCTTTTGAAATTATCGTACCCAAACAGTTTGGCATATGTTTCAGCCTAGTGCAACCCAAGGCTGGTATACGGGTTCACAGAATAAACGCTGCAGCGACGGTTGTCCATATTCAATCGTGTGAATATGCAAATACGGCATTGAACGGCGAAAACAGCACTTGCTTACTCGACTCACATCAGAACCTGAATTGCTTGTACCAGAATGTGTTGTGTCTATTTCATCGGTCTACTGGAACTATAGTTTCTTGAGATTGTATTTTCGGTTTGACAACAAGTAGATAAATCTTGTGAGGGAACACACTCGTCAACCAGATATTCGATGTCATCCGAAGGTGTTTGCTCGCGGGACCACTAACTTTTCGTTTCCACCTCCCCCCTCACCTCAGCCACACAGTCTAACTTACTCCTGCAGCCTAGCCAACAATTCTGCGAGCTCCGTCATGTGGAGTTCTGTATTTACTAGCTTAGAATGTGTAAGTTTTTGAACCCACTTAGGACTCTCTTGTTGCCATCTTCCCTGCAGTCTGGGATATCCGAATGGGCGATCGACCTTGTGAACTCTACTCAATTCACGAACCGTTCCGGTCTCAGCTCTGTATGTTGTATGAAAACGACGCAATTTTCGACAAATTCCTGTGCTCGTGGTCCAGTGACGATCGGTAGGTTTGACCTGTTTTGCTTTTGCCATCTGCATTTGTCTAGCTCAAAAGTGTTTTCCTCGATGCCTCCTCTGTAAATGAGAGTAAGATAGGTTCGCCCAGTCCGTAAGTTAATCTCATAGAAATCCAGTCATCCTAATCTAATTCGTGCCAGCTTGGTGGTTCCTGAACTTTTTCAGCTAATCCCTTGCTCAATACAGAGCATTTTTGTAGTGGAGTGTGCTCTTATGTACACGTTTCACTCGCCAAGGAGCTAATACAACAAAACAGGTAGGATTTGCAGACACGAATTCTGCATGAAGTGAGGCTCGCTTAATCCCGACTTCAGAAGATTAAAATACGTGCCATTTTTATCAAGTGGCACGAGTAAATGAAAATTCACAAACAATTTCCTCACATCCCGTCTGGCGTCTTTATGCGCGCCGAAATTATTGAGCGTCATTTGAGGTACGTGTTCGACGCAAGCGGCATCGGCCATTCGGTCGTGGGTAGGACCAAGGAGATATTCAAACGGACTTGAGATATACAATGAGATATCCAGGATTGCACTGGATTGTCCATTTCACGGTGTGCTACCTACTTTATGGTCAATCAACTAGTGACCGTGCGAAATGTTAGAGACGGATGCATGTCTATTAATCCACCCGGAAATTTGAAGAGGCCGCATTGCATTAGAACTGATAAAAGAAAAGTGCTGCGATATATTGACATTCCTTCTACTTTCCTTAGTCGCGGACGCTAAACGTGCGGCTAACATACCAACAAAAAGTTGAAGTCTTTGGGTCAGAGGTCAAATCGTGATTCTGCACCGCCAACAGTTAGACATTTGAAAATCGGATTGACCCGACCAACTCCTTCCGAATCTCGTTGCTTCAGCGATAAGCGAGGCGCTGTTTATCAAATAGCTCCGACTATGTGCACAAAAACGGTTCAAGCAAACCAATTGGCTACTCCGGTATAGACCAGGTGACTCGGAGAAATCAACCAACCAGTGTCTGTTCAACATCGTTTGCACTCTTTATTTACACAATTCACATGTTTTAGGTCGGTGACTAAAGAGTCAATGTTTAGATATCGCAAAATGTGTGTGTCGTGTCATCCGTCATTCAACTTTGCTTGGTAGGATTCCAGTTTTTCAGCACATCAGCTTCAGAGGATCGTGTTTCTTATACTCAACTGCATTTAACGGAATGCTTACGTCTGTTCCAAATGTACTTCCTACAGTGGTTCCTACTAGATCTAGTTTGTTTGGAGGGAATTAGGAGGTCGAAGATTTACACGTCTTAACCATACCACTTACTACTATGGTGGACGATCAGCCATAGGTGGAAGTCTGGATCAAAAATAGAAGCTTTACGGCACCGAACTCACCACAATCGGTTAAACACACCGGACTTACCAATCTCACGAGGTTCATACATAAGTTATTAAGCCAAACAAAGATTGCTTAGCGGTTGTATGACGGCAATTTTCGAACGTCTGCGTGAATATTCGCTACTCGTAGTACCCTAAGGATAAAGAAACTAATGAAGACTGATGCTAAGTCTGACCACCTGCTTACGTCATCTTACCTTGCAGCATCATGATAATACGGCAATGTCAGATTAGTGTGTCACGTAGAGTATCCAATCTGCGAGAACCGCGTAACAGTATAGTGGTACAGGGCAAGGTCCAACATTGCGGGACCAACGGCGGAAAGTGAGAACGCGCTCATAGACACAACTAATAAATACAATGTGTGAACTAAAGAGTGCGTATCCGCAACAACAATGGGGGCTCATGTCCCGACATCCTTAAAGTCCGCGTTAGAAGGAAGAATGTGAGTATGATCGAACCCTGGCAACTGCTGTTAGGTGTAACTGAGAAACAGCGCCGTAAGCTTAGAAACAAATTGATGTGAGGTATCCCGAAGTGAACAATGAAACAAAAACTTTCGAAGAAATGAGACCCAATATAGGCAATAAAAAGGAGAGGATAAATTTGGGTTTAGGTAATTACATTTGTAGTAACCACATCTCGAGTCATTTGTGCGGCTGCCGATGAGCTATTCTGTGAGTTTACAAGTCCCGGTCTGTTTTAACCGTGGAAAGTTAGAGCCATGAATAAGTTATATTTCCATAAGGCATGATTCGACCAGTGGACTGAGGCTCTGAGTCTCATCAAGGCGGAAATGCCGCATTTTTGTTGAAAACCTTGGTGACATTCAGTTACTCTGAAGGAATCTTTTAATCAAATGACAACTATCCGTTCAGCTGGCCTGTACAAGAGGCCAAAAAAGTGATATTTGACGTAACCAGAATCCTAATATAAAGCAAACGGTACTCACCGGGGCTCAAATATTAGGTGTAACGACACTATACGGTCTCGTAAATCGTGTGCATATGAAACTTGTCAGATCTATGAAAACAAGAAGGCAAGACTATCGTTGTATTGAATTGCACTAGCTGGCCATTTGTATTTGCCCGTGGTACGTCTCATTTACGCTACGGGTCCCCAGACAACCTTTTGCATGGGATGTGAGTATCAGCTGCTTATTGTGTCTAACGGCATAACCTAAGAGGGTCGTAGGTAGGATGGGCTCTGATTTGCTTACCAGGCTGAAAGTTGTTTTTCATCACTACCTCAAAGCTACTCTATAGACGTTGCATTATATTGTACTGTATTGTTTTCAGCTGTATTTTACTGTACTTAATCTGTTTACGTGTTTTTCGTGTAGCTGGATACACGAGATCCGCACTAACACTCAGGAAGTGCCGGAGTGTGAAGCCCACAACAGTACTGAAGGTGACCCCCGTGACCACTGTTGCCCAAACCAAGCCGAATGATGACTTGCACCAGCTAACCATTCGTGTGTCAAATATGCGTCTCCTGAGTGGAGCGGGCCACTGGATGTCCTATTGCATGCACTCTACGGCTCAATTGTTCAGTTGGGCCCACCTGAATTGACAGATATGGGTCAATTGTTGAGCATAGTGATGGCTGCAGACGTGTCCCCTCCTGTCCGCCCTCCGGTATTATTCCGGATACCGGATATAGGGCGTTCAATAGGACACACATGTGGCTACGGCTCAATTGTTCAGTTGGGCCCACCTGAATTGACAGATATGGGTCAATTGTTGAGCATAGTGATGGCTGCAGACGTGTCCCCTCCTGTCCGCCCTCCAGTATTATTCCCTCAGGTTTATACCGGATACAGGGCGTTCAATAGGATACACACGTGGCTCGATGCAAGCCGTATCCGGCATTGCCCATTATGTGGGGTGCCCATCAGAGCAGTTCGATGTTGCAGATCAATCCGGAAACGGATGCCAATCCACCATAAATGTTCACATGCACGTAGATAAACCGTCCTGAGTGGCCCACGTGATAATGATGCTAACTACGCAGTTGCGCGCTCGGAGCAACTACCTGGCATATCGCTAGAGGCACGCGTAGCGACAAGCGAAAATTGCAAGAGTGAGTTGTTGATACTTTCTACTGCTCGGAAATCTGTCACATAGAGTTTATCTAGTTGGTAAAATGAGGAGCAGAGACGATAGCTGTCGCGCTAGCCGTTTGAGTTCCATCAGACGGTAATCTTCTAAAAGACTCGACGAAGAGTCCACAAAAATCTTATCCATTAGTAATGGGCAAGCATGAGTCCCCCAACCCTGACTGCAGACCAGTCCAGGGCAGGTCGGACATTCATGGTGATCCCCCCGAGGGACTACTGCACCTGACTTAGACTTGATTGCGAACAGAGAGAACTACGTCACTACAACGTGGGTAACAACGAGACAAACTAAGACAAAAGATGACTGACCTACGAATAGTAAAATACTTAGAGAGAGTGGAGATATCCCATTCTATTGAGATTTGAGAAGACTAAAACCACGATATTCCTGAAGGCAGAACAAGACAACGACGATGAAGTGAGGCGACGAACGCAACGTACACTTTTGGAAACGGGCTTTAGGTCGTAGTCAGATAACTTATTCTAGGGCAGCCAAAAATGGGTGCTGTGAACTTTTTTCGCATGCCTTGGAATATTTTGCCTGTCAAATGCTTGTTCTCTTTTTTGCTGTTTACTGTGCTTCCATATTTAGTAGCCGTGTGGTTGCCAACTCCCCGATTTCTGCCCTATTTTCAAAAATGTCAGTAAGCCATCTCTCCAAATACTCCAAAGCGCAATGAACCACTAGGCAAAATCTGGTTACTGGATTGAATTCATTTATTACGGTAAACCTGAGGCAAAAATAGATACGCTAAACATGGTATTGTTTGGATATACACAGACAAAAACGACACCCTTGTTTAGGACAGCCCTGTTAGAGGAAGCGATTGTGGTAAACTGCTCGTCCAGTGACCTATCGTGAAATGCATACACGATCGTGGGTTATGTGATGCACCACGCGGTTCGTGATTGAGAAATGTAAAATTTTTATCCCCTCCACCGTTACTTTTATTATGACATATGTCACCGTTGTAGATTTGAGTGCATTGTTTTGAATCCCCTCTTAAATGATAGGTACATAGATTAAAATAAATTGGAGTAAAGTGAAGCAGTCGTTGTGGAAATTGTGATCACAAAGGATTTCTCGCGCTATTGATCAGTTACCAGAGGAGAAGAGTGGGGTCGCGGCTGTCGTTCAATGAAGCTTACGGTCAACTCTCAAGTCTCCGCCTTCAACAGATCAATTAGGCTCAGCTTCGGGGGTGGGGGTGGGAGAGGAGAAATTGGGACAAAGAGTAGGATGACTTCTCAAAACAAGCTGTAGATTGACACTAGGAAAGAAAGCGGCGGTAGCGAAGCGACTAAAGACCCTAAAACACCCAAAAGAAGTTTCCCATAAAAGACAGCTACGATGTCACCCTAAATTGAAGGGACCTTGTTCATCTGAACACAGAGCTGACATGTGCGGAAACCTAGAAAACAAGAACGATGCCATCTACATCGCAGTCGGATAGTGGGTTTCAGTAAGTGGAATCGGGTAACCACCTTACTCAGAACTAGATACGTAATCCTACACCGTATAAAATCGATTAGCATGGAGATCGAACCAAAATGATGAATTACTGTCATAAAGACAATCGCCCGTTCAGGAAAATGAACGTCGACATAGAAAATGGCCCAACCGTTGAGCGATTGCAGACTGTATATATACCTGACAATAGCCGACTTCTGTGTTGTACACGGAGTATGCGGCAAGGATGTGAAAGAGGGATTGTTGTCGGCTACCGTAACGTGCGCGGAAATAGGTTGTGTTACGGAATGTCCTGTTGATGTCTTTATCAATCTGATCCAAATGGATTGAGGTGGCTAAAGCACGTTGAAGCATTTTCTGTAGAAGATAAAGGGGAAAAACAAGAAAGGAAGCAAAAAACCGCAGAATTAGTCTTGATAAACTGGGTGAAAATGGCGGGAATAAGAATTTCGTTTTCAAGTGCTTGTCTGTTTTAGCCCATGGGACAATCTTGCTAGGGAATCTGACGAGTCAACAGCAGTCATGTGGAGGGCCCAATAAGCACCGGAACGAAACGCGCAGTGGGTAAGAAACACAAGTGGGAAAGATGACGTGCACTTCTTGCAATTTTGGTGTGTAGCGTAGGTACAGAACCAATTGGTGTTTGACATCCATTCGTCTATGGGGTGTTATTTTCAACAATGCACCACACGGGTGTAGGTCCAAAAAGACAGAACTATGGAATTTCGTTTTCATTATCAAAAGCCTGAGCATTAGTTACGAGTTTTCGGTCCATCTAGTGTGAAAGAACGTGCCCTTGAACGCAAACGGATATAATACAATTCAAAGCAGCTGCCTGTCTGAAAACTGAAAGTTGCCTAGGCTCATGCACTGGTTACATGGTCATTTGTCCCCTACTGTTGGCGAATACGGAAACACCGGAACTGCAGGTGTTCCCAATCTAAATGAACCGGTCAACAGTCAACTGGCGGCTTCTTATGTCCAGACAAAGGCAAAAACTTTATTACGCAGAGGCATGCAATATATACCAAAAGCAACTGACTTGGAGTGCACTGACTAGACAAAGCACGGTCGTTCTATCATTTTATTACCCGTAGTATGCATAGTCTTGCACTACGTTATCGCAGTATGAATCGTACAATTCCCTGTGATCGATCTCTTTCGTATCTCTTCAAGGCGATCAACACGTGTTCTGTCTTCTGCAACTGATTGTTCTAAGCATCCAGGATAACGCTGTCACGTGATACGACGTTCTTCCTATGCGCGAGTCTATCCTCGCATTTATTGGTTGTACACACCCACGCAGGCGTAACTGATGTGCATCCTACATTCTAGCATTCCCAAAGCCTGAATACAGATGCGAGGTAAGAATTAGACTTTACCAGCTTTTTCTTTCGGACCTGGACGACGTAATCCCATCTACTGATCCAACGGTATCGAGGTAGATGAACCTGAACGAAGAGCGTTCACAGACAAGGGTATGCTATGAAATCGGACATTAGTTGCAGAAATGTTGACTTTTCGTATTTGATAGGTTGGAACTTCGATAACTCAAACAAATTGGAATTCCTCATGTAAACAGCAGCCGAACCAACACTCATGACGCCCCACTTCACCGCGACTAGTGATGAGGCGTTCGCAACAAAACTGTCAAGCCTAGCGAATAATCCGGCGTTTCCAAATAATTCACTTGAGATGAAGATCTCATTCAGAGTACAGTTACAAACAGCCCGGATTTTTAACTCATGAATGAGCCATCCTAAGCGGGGAAAAACCGTGCCGATGACAGTAACTTACCGAATACAGGTTTTTGTGCAGGTTTTTCATCTCGGGAACACAAAGTAACAGGGGCCAAACAATCATGCGGAACTGCTGGGGAATGCCTTTGTATATGCGTCTTGTAAGCTATGGTAACAAAAGCGAGAAAATATAAATATGTACACTATCTGTTCAATTTTAAGACCCGTAGGTGAACATATCGACCGCAGCCAGTTGCTGAACACCTTAATACACGGTACTAGCTACAAGCTGCTCCTGACTATCACGGCGCAAGAAAAGTAATTTACGACAAAATAACTTGACGCTATTTTTTTAGGAAAACCTTTCAGATAGTTCCACAGATTCTGTTTTGCTGAAGTAGTTGATTATATTCCAGACTGTTAGTAGAATCCAATGGACTGACTGGAGCTCCCGTAGCACTGCACGGAAGAGCAACCAACAATCAACGCACAGTCGAAAAGAATTATCGCTCGTGAAAACTGAAAGCCAATAGCCACGTAATTGTCGGCTTCCCTCTAAGGATCCTGAGGAGTATTTAGCTGTTGACCAGTAGTTATATTCCTGACAAATTCCGTCGCACGCGCCATGTAAAACAAAATACGTTAAGAGGCCCATAACTTGCAACTCAAAAAAGTGCCTGTTTGCAAACCAATTTGGTTTTAATGGGGCATTAAACTGAATCCAAAGGTCGACTCATGTTTCAGTTGGTATGACATTCTAGATATCGCAGTGCATTTCTTTGAAGGTACACTACCCACAAGGTTGCTGAAAGCTATTCGACACCCCACGACATCAGACGGCCCTTGTGAAGCATATTCAATTGAGGAATGACATGAACGAGGAATTCAACTGGGATTCTGTTGAGTATCCCGTCAAAAAAATTGGTGTGCGAATGAGTGCAAATGACTGATAAGTTATGAAATTGAAAGAGTAAACACGTTATGCCCAAGACGTTACAGAATTTTTGTTCACCTAATGAAACCTTGAAGTGATTAACTGCAGCGAACTCGGTGAATTTGAGGACACGTAGGTTCTGGTGGCTGAACGCCGAGGCCAAATCAACATGGTGACATGTGACCAGAAGATTTTTGCCTATCACTAATTGTGGTGGCTTACGACCAGGCAAGGGTCCCTAGCATCGGTCTGTTACTAAACTCAGGACACCGAAGCGGAAGTAGTCCTTCTTTCTGACAGATTCAAACTAGTTCAGAAAACTTCAATTTATTTCGGCAGACACCGCTCTGCTGGTGTTATTTAAAGGATTCTGAATGAGTCAGAGAAGTGACAGGACTCCATACCAACTTCTACGCTAGTCAACTTGATGCGGTGACAAATATGGAGGACAACAAGGCTTTCATAAGAGCGAGTACAAAGAAGTCAACCCACAGAATAGGAGAGCTGAACGAAGAACCCGGTAAATCAGTTAGACTACTATAGACAATCAGCAGGAAGTTAGCAGAGTATGCTATGGTGAAAGCAAGGTACATATTTCTGAATGAAGCGCGAAACATGCCAGATTAATCGGAAAGGAAAGAGAATTTAATCCGGTGATTCTTCTCTCAGATGGAACGATCCATTTTCGATACGATACACTTACAATGTAACCTTGTGTACTGGTGAAAAGGATCGAAAATCCCGTGACTGAATTAATTATGATCACATCCTACGAAGTTCTAGAAACATTCGGTACTAAACATCAGTAGATAATCGATTTATCAACCGAATGAGGGAACGACCGTGCAAACATCGCCACTGCATTGTTTAGTGGACAGGATCAGATGACCAAATGCAAATGAGTGTTGTACTAACAGCACTGCATAAAACATCAAGTTCGAGTAGTTCAGAGGGAACCGTAATTCGCCAAACCCACCCATGTCATATTTGATTTCAAGGACGGAAAAGAACGGGTGTGGGAGACAGTTAGCGATGTATCGGGAGATGCACCAGCTTTTGTGAACAAGACTATGGGCAACCGACTTCGAACAACAGCTAGGTAAGTAGCAGGATGAGGCGGAGGAAGTTATTCCCGTTCAAGTCAGACAGCGAATTAGAGGCAGTAGCCAAAACAAAAAACACTAATTAAAAAAAAACGGCAAATGGTCCAAGGTTCTCAATACCTTTGGAACCAATTACAATTCCCATACCACAATCCCCGAACGAATTCAGACTTTGCCTAGAAGACAAAACAGGTGAACACACAATTGCCAGATGGAACGAGCCTGGAGGCGATAAGCCCAGATATGCAGAATAACGCTACGAAAACCTCAAGTTCACTGCATGGATGAGGCTTGAACAGAAGGATGAGCGGTGCTGAGGTCACCATTCAAGCCAACCTCTCAAGTGTCTGTGACACTCACCGAACCCAACAACCTAGTCACAGTAAATGCCAATGTACAAATCTGCCACAGCTTACCACTATGGTTTGTGAGTTGGATGGATTGTACACACGTGTGTAGGTGTGAGATGGTCAAACTCAACTACAGAAAAATAATCGAGTCTACCTGTTTCACAACTGATGGACAGAAACTGCCATCACCTACGCCCCGCCAGCTGGTGAACTGTGCTCTTGAGCTGAGCATAAATTCAGAGGAAGTGTCTGGAGTGAAGAATGCCAGCAAATGTTACCTTACCATAATTCGTAGTGACTTCGTCACCTCTAACAACACTCTGAACTGTCAGTGCAAATAAACAACCACGCGTGACTAAGTCTTGAAAACTATCCGGTTTTGTATTGCTGTATGGAATTCCGAGACATTTAAATGTTACAGCAGTTGAAATTCATCTCTCATGCAGCATCTCGGACGGCGGAACATCCCTGTTCAAGGCCATAAAACGCTTGATTAGCGTGTGGATAAATATGCTCGGAAGATGTTGCGCCAAAGCCGTTGATATTGGTGAGTGGTTTATCCAGCATGTTTTGTATATACTGTATGGACATAGAATGGACACTTAGTTGGCATAGCCAAAGTCTAGGACAGAGACAAGAAAACTTTGCTTGATAACTGCAGCAACCTGATTAGACAAGCTCCATCAACTCCACCAATTGAGTAACTGTTGGGGGTTGATGACTATACTGCCGCAAACCAGCTTAACTCATACGCCATTATAACTTCCTAAATCCAGAAGGCGAAGCATCAGTGAAATCCAAAATAGGCCTGAGGTCGTTAGAGTTTAGGGTAGAGCCATCCGAAACCACTGTGCCAACATTATGAGTGAGGAAAATGAAAAAAACTTGAACTGACACTAACAAATTTGATGCAGAAAGCCTGGAGCCAGGGCTGCCTGTGATCTATGCCACCTGAGCGAAAAAACTGAGTGCGGGGGGAGGATCATGCAAATAGGAAACCTGGGAGTGAGTTATCATACAAGTGTGTCATACAGTGGAACATGCACCGGAACGAATGGCCCTTAGGAAAGATCGCTGAGCCCATCAAAATGATAAACAACCTAGATATCCAAATAAGTTTCATAGACGAACCTTTTCGGATGCTCGACCCGGACGATACAGACGCCGCCATGTGGAATCAATACCATCCCAAAGGTAGGTCATTTCTCGCCATTTTTCCAAACGTCTGGCTTGTTTTAGCTGTACAGAAAAGTGGAGTGGGAAAAAATAGACTGAATATATCGATCAAGATCTTTATGGGATACAAACGTCATTGCTTGATGCGGTTGTCTTACCAGGATGGCCACCATCCATAATACACTCGAATGAGTTAGGTTGGAGACTTGAATAATTTTGAAACACCATTAATAAAACTCAGCAATACGATTTTGTCCGCTTATTTTGCGAATGTAATCCGAAAAAATCCCGTAATGGTTCACTGGTAACAACTCCCACCATCCGAGTAAAGATAACCTTTCCGAAGTCACCTTAGCTGGCGTAAACATATAAAGAACGAACAAAGTCTATCAAAATGGCGAGTAAAAGCCAACCTGATTGTGTTAAAAAGTTCTAATGTAGTAGTAGCCTTTCGGTGCAAAACCACTGACACAGATCCACTCCGCTCCACAACGTAATAAGGAGATCAATTCGACTGATAATGAAACGTCTGCAACAAAATCGCCAAGCTCAGCGAACAACTCCATCACCAACAGAGACAGTAATTTTTTAGTGCTTGGTTTCAGAATGCCCCGTTGACCGATTACGAATCCGGAGGTCTTAGGCTTTGTCACCATTTTGCCTGAGGAATATTATATCGCAGAGTTATTTCTATCGGAATGTTGTATCATGGCATATCGGAAATGGAACACTGCACAAGCAGCCGTTGGATAGGAAAGTATCAAATAAAGTGTGGAGCACAGGCCCAAATAAGTGATTTTATGCCGTGGCAGTAATCTCGCCCGTCTTGTCATTCTGCTCTGCTCAAATACGTAGTTTTTAGCAGGTTGGTGTCAGTTTTACACTGGCCGTGAAAAAACTTGGTAAATCGGCCCGGCATCCAAAAATGATCAGTCCTCATAAAAAGGCGGTGCAATTGATGAGAAATACATTGCAACTGGGGGCGGGATGGTTCAGTGGTTAGAGCGCGAATTCACAGATTGGAAGACCCGTGGTTCGAATCCGACCTCTACCTCTGGACTTCCCCTGTTCTAGGCTTGGGCAACCTGGCAGTATCCCCCCGTGCTTAGCGGTAGCCCGTGCAGTAGCCCCCGTGCTTCCTTCGGGTAGCATGGCAGATGGGCACCGAAAGGGAGCTACAGCTGAATGATTATATGAACACTGCTCGAACCGGCTCTCGAGTTTATTTGGCACTTCTGGACTGTTCTGCTTACTAGCTGGGTCGTTCACTTGCTTTGGTTGCAGAAAACCAGACACCCTATCAAATTTGTTTACAGGTAGCTGCTGCCACACTAGGATACACTGCAATTATGTTATAAGAAAATGAGACCAAATTAGAGACCAGTGGAGTTAGGTTCTCAGGTTTTGAGCCAGTCCAAAAAGCAGACTGGAGTTGTGAAGTCTTGAAGCTAATAGATCCAAACAATCGCGCGACATACTTATCAGCCATACCAACACGGGAGAATCTAACATAACATTAGTGAAAACCGAAAGGTCAAAGTAGAATAAATAGAGCGACTGACATTAACAACAGTAGTAAAGTAACTTTTGTATTCACTACAAAACAGCCACCTAAGGGCATCTATCATAAGGCCCATCTATTAGAAAATATGGAGAAAAAATCAAACATCCTTCACGAATAGACTCAAAGTTAGTTCACACACACTGTTTCGAGAATAGCATTGCCCGCTGTCGAAATGCCAAACTTGCTATGTTTGGGATTCTAAGGGAAGTACACTTACTTTTTCTTCCTCAGTTAGGCCCTTCTCTGGAACACCGTCGGGACTGATGGGGAAATAACAAAGAAGGATGAATAATGATGGTTAGAAAACTAGACCATACGGGTAAGTAAGGGAAGAAAACCGGTGTTAAGTGGTAAAAATAGTAGCAAACGTAGGAGACGGTACACCATAGATGTTGGTCATGCGTTTTACTAAACAACCGGGCGTTCCACTGTTCTAGATTACTACGGAAAAAAAACAAGAAGAACGAATTACTAACGAGTGAACATGGTTGTTTGACATCGATTGGACACATTAGTAACTGCTCTATAAAACCCAATAGAACTGTTAATTCTCTTTTACACATCTTTTCGGTGATCTCTAAATTACTCCCTGTGAATAATAAGAAACGAGCTCCGGCACCGAATTGAACCTCCGACGATTCGACACACTGGGCTAAATCTCACGTTGGAAAGAGAGCACAGAACAGTTGGGTGTTCGAGTCAGAAATATTGGTGAATATCATCGGACTACATGAGGAAATAAAATAAAAACCGGATTGTCCACAAGATGACTCCATAATCATTGTGAACGACCGAGTTGCAGACGACCTTAAACGACTTTGTATGGCACCCTGTCAGTAAGTCGTAGTCATAAATGAGCACATTTGAGGTAGTATTGTCTGCCAAACGGTGACTGAGCTCGAGACAGCACAGTGGTTAAAACGCGAAAATACTGGCCAAAAAGTTCCGTGGTCCGAACCCAACTTTAGCATCTCGACTTCTCCGGTCTAGGCTTAAGTAACTTGGCAGCGTTTCAGCCCCTGCTTCCCTCGGATGGCACCACAGCTAGGCACAGAAAGGATGTCACATTTAAATGTTTTTTGTTTCGTCCGTTCCCAAAAGTCGACCACTGTGAAGTGAGTTCATCCATGAGTGGCCGGGGTCCGGCTCTCAACGTATCAGCACTCCTTCATAGACCCAGTCTTACCTAATTCGCCGTAGTAGAGATAAATGTCGATGTTATGATGTCTTAGAATCCCGCAACGATGTATTTACAGTCCAACTAGCAACTGGTCGGCAGCCAGAGTGCTTAATGAAGCTCAGAATGACATCCAGAATTCTTATACGTCGGCTGAGATGTTGGAACACCTAGTTCCCAGTTTAAAGAATGTGAAACTCATCAAGATTTGTGAAATCTATAAAAAAATTGCAGAGTCCCTGTCCTCGAAGAAGCAATGGGTGCATTAAACAAACCTGAAATCATCAGTGCCAACAGCCCAGTTGAATTCAGTGGACCAGTTGGTACAAAGTGGGTCATTCTACAGAGGACGGAGTTCTAGAGGACAATTCACAGAATGCTAGATTAAGAGGCTAGTTACCAGTTGCCAGTTATATGTCAAAAGCAGCAGATCCCAGGGGATCTGATGCAGGTGAAGTTTTTCACTGCGGAATGAGGAAGAGAAACCAAAAGGTCCTGTACCATTTTGCAGGTGCTCACGTTCATTTCTCAAGGAAAATACAACGACAAAAATCGTTCAGCTGCAGCGCCCTCTCGGTGCCTAACTGCCATGTCACCAAAAGAGAGCACGAGGGCTGGGATACAACCATGTTGGCCAAGCCTAGACAGGGGAAGTCGAAAAGCAGAGGTCAGGTTCGAACCACGAACCTTCCAGTCAGTAAATTCGCTATCTAACCAGAGCCATGGCGCCCCAAGGAAAAATACAACTAGTAAGCTAATCAATGGATATCATTTTATCGAAATAATCCTTTGCAAGACAGTGCGGTTCGATGGGGTGCCGTAATTGTTGACGCAGCCGGGTAATCTGTTCTTCCATCTAAATTTGTTGTGTATGTAGAGGAAGTGGAGAAAAGCCGCTTCTAAAACTATGTCCATAGGGATCGTCAGTATGTTCAGAAGCTTAATAAATTTCAACCTAGGAAGACCGGTCTACCTCTGTCTGATCACTTGGGATTACGAACACAACAATCGACAAAAAACAGATTAAATGGTTTGGAGTGATATTCTTTCCGCGCAAAAGAATCAACTGACTGATACCTACTGGTAGAAGCCGAATCTGTCTACAGTGGCAGCATCTTGAACATCTGGATCATCGAGAGGATTTTCCGGAGCATTCACATCACATCCGTTCGTGTATTTTTCCACAATAGCAGCAAATTCGGGATGAATATTGCCGGATGCCATTTTCACCGCCACATGAGTACAAATGGATCGGAGGAATCATGCAACTGAAACAGCGATCTGAAGTAACGCGCCACACTAAAACAAGAGAAAGATAAATTAGTGAACAATCCACAAATGATCAGTAGAAATGCACTTTCCCTTCATTGCACCTCCAAAGCACCAACAGATATTCGATAAAGCAATCTTGGACCTACGGAAGAAAACCGGCAGATATTCAGGTGTCATTACTATTTTGGAATTTAGGAGGTAAGACCTCATTTGAAATGGACGTCAAATGAGCACTCACGGTCGTCCCGGAAACTGCGAAGTGCACACACCATCACACTGTTCTTCGATATTTTAAGCACAAACATTTATCACGACCTTATTTTAGCTCTGGGGAGCCAGGAAGTGTTCTGCTGAGAATAACCCACAGAACACATTAAAAACCAATGCACTGATGCGTTGCGCTCTCTCAAAAAACAATACGGCACGGACAGCCAGAACGGCCGTTAGACACAGGTACATTATGCATAGGTGTTTTCACCACCGATCCGTCTGCACCAAAGCTGCAACAAAACAGGGTTGTGTGACGAGTTTGTCCATTATTTAGGTGCTACCACCAAAAAACCGTTTTATTAAAGGCACGGAGCAAACGAAAACGAGGCGACTTTGTTGGCAAGATTTCACAGATTATCGAAGTGGCTGATTACAATAGTTGCTCTGTTCAGTAGTCTGAGCAAAATACCACATTAACTAGAAAATTAGGTAATAAACACAGATAGGCTGTTGCCCGGGCAAAAGGCGGAACGTAAACATACAGCCGGACATTCTAGAGGAAACTCTAGCCGATGAAAAAGGCCGACAGGTGCTGCCTGGAAGATTGGTCGTGCCTTAAAAGTACATTGGTTCTGCGTTGCAACAGTTGTTAACCTACGGAGGGTCTACAATTTGAAAAGACCATTCTCCGGGAACGATAACTTTCGCTTGAGTTTTTGAGGCATCTATCGCACTGTTGTTCCTTCCCATGAGAAATCTCCGGAAATTGAGAACTTCAGACCGATTTCTTCCTCTGGTTACCACATTCACAGTTACATTGCGGCTCATTTATTCTCTAATAAAACCACTACCAGATAAAGTTAAATGGATCGTTATACACTCAAGTTGTGTAATACCCGTTAGACTCCCAATATAAGTTGCAATCGATAACCAATCACTGATCAACTATGTGTCGGTATTGACCGCGTATTTTCTGTAGTTTTTTTTCAGCCAGCACAATCAGCGTTCGAGCTGACATTCACTCCTGGAGGAGTTCCCCACTTACCTCCATCAGTGGCCCGGCGATTTTCAGCGCAGGTCCGTCGAAATAACCCAGTGTTGACGACATCTCCAAGTGGATAACCCCCAGGTTTTTCCTCAATCAAGTGGTTGTGAACACGTCAACCCGATCAGCTCCGTCGTACGACATCCTCACATTGAAGTGGCTAGCCAAAGTCGAACCTAATTACAACAAACATATCGATGAGAACGTGCTGTGGCCACTTTCATCTCCTCAGATACAGTAAAAGCTTTTATGGCGGTCCTCTATGAGAAATTACCGAAGTTTATTTTGGTCTAAGGTGATCTCAGTTCGCTGCAAAAGCTCTTAAGAGCAGCGAGCTGTGGTAGTAAACCACTAAAATGGTAAAAGTAGAGCTGAATATAGGATCTACTCCCCTGCATCGGGCATACACGATCCAGAATTACTAGCTACCACAGCACACTTTCGCAACGTCCAGTTGGTGTAAGACAAGGCTGTTCTCTCATCTCTCCTCTTCAGATTTTTTGTTGATACGCTAGTTGAAATTCCTTTGCCTGCCTCTGAAACCTCGGGAGTCGAAATGCTCCCGGGACGTTCCCTCATAGACACTGAGCATGAAGACGACATTGCTCCCTTGGTTCAGATCCTTCCCAAATGCAAACGATTTTAAATAACCTAATAACTCTGCCAAACGGTTTGGCATGCGCTTCACACCCCCAAAGTGTAAAGTGCTGCTACAAGATCGGGTTGGATCAAACCCAAACCTCATGCTTTCAAACGAGCCGTTCAATGTGGTAGATAAATTTGTTTACCTGGGCAGCTGTATAAGTTTCGGTGGACTGGCTGAAGATGAGATTATTTCTCGAACCGGGAAGGCCAGGGCAGCTTTTGCCAAACTCCGACACCTACGGCGCCGACGTGACTTCAGGGCAGAGTTTACACTGCGGCGGTGCGACCCATACTGCTTTATTGATCAGAGACGTGGTCTCTACGCGCAGAGAACATACGGAAGATATCAGTGTTTGACTATCGGTGCCTCCGAAGCATTGGTCAGGTCTGGTGAGAATATCGGATTAGTAGTGCTGAGGTACGCCAGATGGTCTTAGGAAGAAGGAACTCTCCTGCGACAGACGAATTACTCACGCTTCATAGGCTGCGCTGGTTGGGACATGTACTCCGCACGCTAGAAGACCATCTACCCCGCAGAGCTCTTTTCGTCCAACGCTGTGCTGAGTGGGAGCGGACAATGTATGACCTGGCAACGAAGTTTGAAAACACTAACCAGTAAACTTAGTCGGATCGACAGCTGCCGCCTCCCCGGATAGGGACCCCGGAACTCAACTCACCGATGGCTAGTGAAACTGGCAGAAATGGCCCTACCGTGCAGTCAGTGGCGCTCGTGCATCAAAGCTATTGCGTTCAGTGCGCGGATACCCGATTTCCGAACAAACTGAACATGCTATTGCCTCCAAGGCTTGGCTGTATGTTTCACACTCTCGCGTTTTTTGGTGATCGAAACTGTAGCATCTGGAACTAATGTAAATATGGTACACAGTTTACAGCTGATAAATTGAATTGAAATTAATTGAACACACTTTTTCACAAATGTACATGATGTTGGGCTGTGCTGTGCTGTGCTTTGAACTTTGGTAACCTGGCATTATTCAACCTTCGCGCCTACTCCTGGTAGTGTAGTGGCCATTCGGTCAATGAAAGCCATAGTAAGATTCGTTTTCGTGGGCTGACTTCCACTATACTGTCACAGACAAAACTGAACATCAGTTCATGAGGGTTTCCGTAAATACTTTCGTCAAATTTCGCAAGGGGGAACAAGACAACTCGGCTTCTCAGGGCGGAGGGTTCTCCTTATAAGGCCCCACCAGGAACCAGTGGTTGAATAATCTAAACAGCAGAGCCCTTTTCATAGTCAAGGCTACCTGTGCCGCGCCAGTTAGGTGAATCGAACGGTGGAGCACCACTGTCACTGAATCCCTTATCTTTCCTCCTGTCCCCTTTAATAATCACTACTCTACAGTAGTAGGCACGTCAGTCAGGTGCCTAGGAAACTGAATGACTGCAGACCATCACTCAATTCTGCAGCTTCGCGTCTTCTATTCAAACATCGGTCTCCTGTCTTTCTCGCTTTCAAGCAAATTGGCCAGCAAACTTATCGATAAAATTAGCTGCATTTCCGAAACTGGAATAATAATTGAGCCTACGGTACGTCCACTGTCTAGACACCACTGACTAAGTGATTCTGGGGCTGCGGCAACCGGTCGCGCTTGCACCGGTGTAGCTGTTGGCTCGTAAGCAGAGGCCTTCTTTGTCGGTTGATTACCCGCAAACAACCGAATCTTAGCTTTGCAACTACTGATCTCCATAAGAACTGGTTCTTTATTTACATAACAGAACGTAGCCCCGATACGGTGATGGACGATTTCTATTGAGAACTAATCATCTTCTGGTCCACCATGAAGAGTACAGACAGTCGCAATGGCTGGCGACTTCAGCGCAGTAGGACGCCTTAGTTCACCATCTACGGCATCGAAGGTTTATGACTGCAGATGTTCTCTCAAGCGCCA